>OZ016505.1:4336686-4884186 GCA_963966595.1 Physocephala rufipes
CAAAGGGCAAGAGCAGAATAAGTACGTTCATGTGCCTCCGTCGGGCATTGAAATGGAAAAGGCGAAAATCAGAGAATTTTATGCACCTGATGAGTTGAAATACCATGGACATAATTCACAGCGCGGTGTTACACTAATTAACTTCTTCGGTAAGCTGTTGCCAACATAAAAATTTCTCTTCTTCAAATTAAATGAGAATATTGAAAATTTCTATGGTGGTTCCTGAACCATAATAGGAATATTCAGCTTATTCGAGGCACATTTTTCCTGGATCGAACTGAACATTCCTAACTAGTATACAATTCTTCCTCCAGTTTTCCTCTTTTTTCAGTTTTATTTAACCGATTATTGGCTGATTATTATCAAATTCCTAAAGGTTTAAGTTTTAATGACTACATCTTCGTGATTTTACTTTGTAGAAAAAGAAAAGCCAACAGACGGTTCCGATGCCAATCCAAATATATTAGATAACGATTGTCATGGCCAGTGGCGTTTTCCAAGAGACTGCTTGCCACAGAATCACACTTGTGAATATTACGCTACTTGGGAGACTGTGGGACGCGGGGATGAAATGCACTGGCACATCGAGACAAGGAATACGAAAACGTGGACCGGTATAGGTTTCAGTAATGATATGAAAATGTCACAGACTGACTCTGTAATCGGCTGGGTCGATGCACGTAATGGTAGACCGTTTTTGATGGACACCTGGGTCAATGGCTATTCGTCGCCAAAGCTCGACGATCGTCAGGATATTTATAATGCGTCGGGTCGTATAGAAAATGGAGTAACGATTTTGGAATTTACAAGAAAACGTATTAGTAATGATGAACAAGTAAGAAGATTAAGAGGAAAATAGAGGAATTTTTTAGTAATTCAATTATCTTTTTTATAATTAAAATCGCAGGATTTATCCTTCACCGACGAACACTGTTTATATTTATTCTTCCCCGTTTTGGGTGGCGCGTTCAATGCGGTAAACAAAAAGATCAGAAAGCATGAGCATGTACCAGCAGTATCGCCGACACGAGTATGTATAAAATCTTGTGGAAAAGGTAAGTCCATGGCGAGGATGGAAAGGAATCATCTTAAACTATTCTAATCTCTTCCCGAATACTCAGAACGGGAAATTATTAGTATGGTCCCAACAACACCAGCACCGAATCGTCTTATTTATACGGTGGGCGTTAAACTGATGAACTTGGCAGAATCCTTTGAAGCACCTGAACCGGGCACTGCTGATTTCAATAACCTGGCAGCCACAATTTCAGATTCTTTCAATGGAATATTGAATAACATACCGGGCTATTATAAAACAGAGATATTAGGTTTCAACAAGTGAGTTTAAATTCAATAAACTAAAACCTTTCCGTGTCTTTTTCTTTTTAAATTTATCGTTTCATTTTCTGGTAACACGCAGAGATGGCACTACTATGATCGCCCGTATGCAGGCTATGTTTGACAAAGAAGATTATGAAAAAGGACATCAGTCAGACTCTACAAACACTATGAATTCCGACGGCATAACAAATAACGTAGCGAACGGTGAGGTCATTAAATCAGCGATTATGGAAAGAATTTCAACGGGTAAAGTCGGTTCACTTGCGGTAGATCCACAGTTTTTGGATTTCGAAGCCATTGCATGTAAGTTCCCGAAGCTCTTATTTTCATTTCTTAGTTTCTTACAAAAATTCTCTATAACATTTCAGTTAGAGATGTAAGCAAATCCGACGAGGAAACAAAATTTGCCTTCTTTGAGTTATCGGAAGTACGTCTTCACATTGTTTTGGGTCTGATAGGAGCGTTAGTTTTCATAGCTTTGATACAAGCTTTCTGCACAATATACAAGACATCACGTCGCAATAAAAGTCAGAAAGTAAGTAAGATATAACTAGAAATTATTCAGGATTAAGAAAATTGAAGCATTTTATAAAAATTATTTGAAGCTGGTTTATATCATACCCGATGAATGGAGGATTTATCAACAGCGGCAACATCGTTACCAACCTTCAAGTGATCTTTAAATAAAATAAAATTAATTATTAAAAAAGCAAAACAAGAACCAAACCAAATTAACAAAATAAAGAAAAGAAAATCGAATGAATTTTTAAAAATAAAACCAAAAACAAAAATTTGGAAAACCTGATAAATTTCATTCACTGATAGATAAAAGTCAAACAAATTTTAAATAGAGAGGCAGAGAGATCTAACGTACTCAAATCAAGGGTAATTAACAAAGTTTTTACTGTTCACGCTTTTAAAAGTTGACCCTCTTAGAGGTTAATACTTTTCACATATTAATCCTGCCTCTAGTTTTCTACTTATTTCATGCACTTTTTCTAATTTTTCTTAAACATTTTTTATTTCATCCAGTTGCTCTACTGAATTTTATAAATGGAAAGGCTAGTTCTGTGAATTCTTTTATTCTTTTTTATTCTTATTCATCTTTGTAATTGTAATATTTTCCTTTCCTCAGTCCTCTCTCTCACAAAGTCTTTTACGATTTCACAACCAGTCGGCATTTATTTCGAGCTAGTTTTTCGAAGCAATACCAGAAAATGGCTTAATTGAAAAACCAATGAATGATTCTAATTTAAAATTATTTTATTTTCATCAAAGCTTTGGTTATTTTTCACTACCAATTTTATAAATTTGTGCAATATTATTGATGAAGACAAAAAGATATAATGGCGCTACTAAATCATAAAATTGCTAAAAAGTTGAATAAATTCTACTTTAGATTAGATATTACAAAAGACTTAAGAAGCGAACGCGAATTTATATAAGATTCACCGCTTATCGTTCTAAAGCGAGGGAGGTTAAATCATTAGATCGGCCTGAGCTGAATGCGGTTAAGACTTGGAGAATAAGAACAAGTAAGAACGCCAAACTCGGTCTGGCCGAAGCCCATATACTCTACGGTCACAATGTAAATTCATAGCTTAAATACAATAACCAATGGAGAATATATATATATATATATATATATATATATATATATATATATATATATATATATATATATATATATATATATATATATATATATATATATATATATATATATATATATATATATATATATATATATATATATATATATATATATATATATATATATATATATATATATATATATATATATATATATATATATATATATATATATATATATATATATATATATATATATATATATATATATATATATATATATATATATATATATATATATATATATATATATATATATATATATATATATATATATATATATATATATATATATATATATATATATATATATATATATATATATATATATATATATATATATATATATATATATATATATATATATATATATATATATATATATATATATATATATATATATATATATATATATATATATATATATATATATATATATATATATATATATATATATATATATATATATATATATATATATATATATATATATATATATATATATATATATATATATATATATATATATATATATATATATATATATATATATATATATATATATATATATATATATATATATATATATATATATATATATATATATATATATATATATATATATATATATATATATATATATATATATATATATATATATATATATATATATATATATATATATATATATATATATATATATATATATATATATATATATATATATATATATATATATATATATATATATATATATATATATATATATATATATATATATATATATATATATATATATATATATATATATATATATATATATATATATATATATATATATATATATATATATATATATATATATATATATATATATATATATATATATATATATATATATATATATATATATATATATATATATATATATATATATATATATATATATATATATATATATATATATATATATATATATATATATATATATATATATATATATATATATATATATATATATATATATATATATATATATATATATATATATATATATATATATATATATATATATATATATATATATATATATATATATATATATATATATATATATATATATATATATATATATATATATATATATATATATATATATATATATATATATATATATATATATATATATATATATATATATATATATATATATATATATATATATATATATATATATATATATATATATATATATATATATATATATATATATATATATATATATATATATATATATATATATATATATATATATATATATATATATATATATATATATATATATATATATATATATATATATATATATATATATATATATATATATATATATAATTACCTCGGTTGTCAGTGGGCAGATCACGCCCACTTCAGGAGTATACCTTTGCCTTAAATTATGCATTCGAATATAAAATTTTACTTTTAATGCACTTTAAATGCACAGATAAACCCGCAGTGTAGTGTACAAAAACTTATTCGTTTGCACCGAACATTTCTTCATTGTTGTCAAAATGTCTTCATTGATAACATTCGGCGCTTTTACTTCTCAAAATTATTTTTATTTAGCCGAGAAAATGTTTGACTGGTTCTATATTTTTTGTTTACTGAAATTATTTAATGGTAGAAACAGGAATTTCCGAAGATACTTTTCTTCCTCAACAATCTCAGAGAAATCATGATACCATTTTTTTTAAAAAATCTACAAATAAAAATTTACAAATCAATAAAATGAAAAAACGGATGAAATGCTGACTGGTTGATGAATTTCGCACAAATTGGAATTTATCGCAAATTTAATTAAAATAAACCATACATTCGTTTACAGAAACACCTCATACATAATTCGCCTTGGAAGGAATTTGCTTCGAATACGAATTATGCTTTCGATCCATATGGCGAGACGGAAGAGAAAACACTGACCGCCAATACCAACGCCACCTCAACAACAGCAATGACGAACACCACCAGCAAAAGCAAAGATCGTCGTGATCGTGATCGCGATCGTTCGACTGGACCACGAACTAGTTTGCCAATGTCACATTCGCCGAGCGGCAAATCGCAATTACAAAATCATCATAGTGAAATTTCTGTCACGGCTATTGCTGGCAACAATCACCACCAGCACCAACAACGCAATTCTGGCCGTGATGAGAACGGTGGCAATGCCTTGTCCGAAGAATATCGCAGTAATGGACGAATGCAGCGCAATAACGGAAATCTTAATTATTCACAATACGATGGTGATGATATTTCATCACCGACACCGTACACTCGTTCATCGTATGCTGATCGCGCTTACTCTTTACCACGACAACATCATCAACAACACCAACACCAGCAGTATCATCAACAGCCACAGCAGCATCAACCATTCTCGAGTTATGGCCAACCATCAGGTTACTATACCCAGGATCGTCGTGCGGCCCATCGACAGACAAATGGCGCATCAGCATTAACTGAACGTCAGTCGCGGAATCATTATCGTGAAGCGTTGCGAGATGATCCGCGGATCGATTCGAGTGGCGGAGCGGATACGCCGGATTTCTATTTTATGCCATCGCAAAGGAAGTATTCGGGAGAGGTGGTAAGGGTGTTTGTGGACTACAACAAAGATCCCAAAAACTAGAATTCATGAGCTGGTTGTATTAAAGCGGGATAATTTTGAAAAAAAGAGAGACACGTAGAGAGAGACTTATTAAGCTCTAAAAGAAATATTGGCGTTACAAAGCTTTTCACTTTTAATTGGTTTGGCTGGAAAACCTTTCATGGCAAAGTTGCTGTAATTAATGTTTAAAAAGAGAAAACGACAATAAGGTGCCTTTTCTGTATTCCAAAACTTGACTTTACCTCAGAGAAATGTTAATTTTATACGATAATAGAGAAAATGATAATGATTATCATAAGACAAACCGATTGACTCTATAGCTTTAAAAACTTTTCCGAAATAATTAATATTTTTGCTTTTCTTTAGAATCCCTTTAATACAATTATTAAAAAACTTAATATGAATTAGCGATATTGAAAGGAAAATGCGAACGCACAGGAACGAAGAGCGATCATATTTAGTCATTTTTTCAGTTAACAGAATTAGCGGAGATGTGTATTTATTTAAATTGTTTTTATCATCATAATACAAATTTTTTCATATCGTATATAACTTTTATGTAAGTATACATATATGCTTTATGTAAGAAAGTATTAGTTATTCAAATTTGTTTATGTAAAATTTGATGTACATAACAATTTTATGATAAACACACAATACAATATATTAAAATGTTTAAATTTAAGAAAGCATTTAAGGAATTCAAAACAACAAATGTCAAAATTTTTGCAAAACTCTTGTACATAAATATTTCCATATTTCCTTTTAATTGAATTTTACAATTAATTTTATCAAGAAAAAATCAAAAATAGTTTCTCAAATTTTTTAAAATTTTACAACCAAAACAGTTCACAAATATTTAATAGTAACCCAAATAAAATAATATATATTTAATAATTATATTAATTAAGGTTTTTTAATATATTTTTGGATCAAATAAATTCTAAACACATATATTTTGGTAACATATTTACTTATACGTGTATATTTATACATGATTGATAGGCATTAACAGCTTTTCAATATATTTTTATATGTGTATGCTAGCATACATTTAATACATATATAGAAAAAATATTTTATTTGTGAATGAAGATAGTAAATTGTATAAATTCAGTTTTTTTGTTATGTCGAAAAGAAAACTTTGCAAACAATAAAGCAATAAATAAATCAAAGAAGAATAAAAGTTTTTGCTCAAAGAATAATGTATATGTAAACATTGTGTAGTATATATGGATATTTAAAACAAAATATACATCCAATTCATTAACCTAATACAGTTTCGAAATAATTTTCTTGCTAATATTAATGTGTAATAATTTACTCTTTGCGTCAGACTTAAAGAAGTGCACTTAACGTAAATTTTTGTACCGAAAAAATATCATGTCATGTCAATTAAATCTTTCATAAAATATTAATAAAAATTAAGTATATAATGTTTGATTAACCGCCGCTTACATAAGTAACAACAAAAACATCTACATCATCCTGTTCGGCTCAGGTGCCCAGGCGAGGCATTGCCGGGGCTGTCTACGATTCGATTGTGATTGTGTTAACTGGTTGCTTGTTAGGTTGGTTGGTCGATTAGTTTGACAATCACCGGTTATTGAACGGTACTACTGTTTCCACTTCTTTATTCAGCAATTGCGTGCATCGCCACAGAAACGTAGTCCGAGTAGTCCAACATGGTATACGGTACACTCACGCGGTGGCTCTGCGAACATGCAACGTACTTTAGAGAAATTTCACACAAGTTTTTACGTATAGAGATGAAAATGAAACTTGGCCAAATTGTGCAAGAAAACAACAAATAAATGGCAAGATAATAATTATCAAGCAAAGAGAGCAATGAAATGATAATGATGATGATGTTTTTGTTGAAACATACGGTTAGGGTTAGAGTAAAATTATGAATGATATTACGCATTGCGACCAATTGCAGCTACAAAAAAGTAACTTTTGAACTTTCACTTAAAAACGACTAACAACAATAAGGAACAATTATAAATTGAGAACTTATATAAAAATTATTAACATCGCTTGATCAGGTTTAACATGCAACTAATCTTATGTGATTCACAAAGAATTTGTAATGGATGAAGAATTTTTTAGCGGATTTTTGGGTTGAAAATTGAAAGTAAATCAAATGCCTAAGAGATCTGAGCAACAATACATTTCCATGTTTGCGCGTTGAAATGAAAAAAGTAGTGTCAGCGTCTTCAGAAAGCGTAAATGTATGTATTGGTGGATTGCTGGCTTCTTGCTTTTTTACCCGTCTGTACGTAAAAGTATGACGAATTATTAACCATCACCATTACCGTGTACCTAATGACCGTTATACCGAATCAGCTAGTGCCGTTATAAACACTTATGTGAATACAAAGATAAAATTTTCGCAATGAACCAGATTACACTGTGTTAAGTTCGTTTTATGTGCATTTTTTAAAAAAATCCATCATGAAGTAACCATGATCTAACAAAAACTGTGTGAATGGACTACTATTTTTTTAAATTAAAACAAAAGCAAAAAAAAAACGAAAAAACGCAGACTGTCGAAATAGTGCAAGAAAAAAGCAATAAAAAATAGTTGCAGCAACAGTAAAAATAATAACAAAAAGATACAAAGCAAATTTATTTGAATATAAAGGAAAATTCTTGAGAAAATGAGAAAATCTGTGAAACTGAGAAATGACGAATGGAAAAATTGACTTTTTTAAAAATAAATTTATTCTAGAATTCATCAGAAGTTTAAAAATTGGAATCTATTGGGGGGGGGATTCTTTTTGCAATGTTTTAGTCTTCAATTCATTTCTCTCCGTCCACCTCATAATGTTTGCTATGATGAAGTGGTCAACATTCTTGGTGCAGGTTTCGTTGTTTCCACTACTGTTACCGCGTGTCTGGTTGCTAGGAATGTTGTTGCTTTATATCTACAAAGCATTTTGTTGGTCGATAGCGGTCTTCAATAAATTTTTATGCGGTGCGGCAAGTGTAGTGGAGATGATGGTAAGGGGCAACCAATTGCAGCAGCAGGCGTAATGATTTCGACGATTATTCTCAACGGATGAAATATTCTTTACGTCAATTTATATATTTTACAAACTGTACACTTAAATCGGTATTCTATGATAACATAGAAGTATGGCCTGTTGCTGGTAGCGGGCATGTGTCGGGTAGTCTTTTTAATATACTGCTGTCTGATTTTCAGTTACGGTCCATCCATTTCTTTTTCTGTGCGATGGTAGAAACTTGAATATTCACAATTTTCCGGAGACAGATCTTCTTTTCTTCCAAAAAACTAAACAAAATTGCTTGAAAATTTTATAAAATTTTATAAAAAAAGGAAACAGAAAGAAAGAGAAGGATTTCTAGAAAAATTTTTGCCATTTGAATAAATTTTTATTTACTTTTTTACGTTCTGAGCTTGTACGAAGTTAGAAATAGAAGAGCGGACTCAACTCGTAACAGCCAGAAATAGTTCAGAGCCAGGCTTTAACAGAGAATTCTGGAAAGAGTCTGCCCACATTTCTGTTATTTCTGTTAGCCTATTAGTAGCATGAAGTTTGATGGAAAAACAAATCTTTGACAAATATTTCAGTTGCGAAAAATAGAATACGTCGCAAATACATATTTCGTTTGTGATATTTTCTCTAGTAGTTTTCTGTTTGACAATATCTAACGAATAGTAATTTTTAATTTCTAACTGCTTTTTCCTCATTGCGTTTTGAATTGTATATTTCATATTTGATTTTTATTCTATCGTAGTTGGCAGAAATAATTAATTTCAATTTAATCCAGGTCAAGCCAGTTCAACAGCTTTTCAATGTAATGCAATATTTTGTTTCTTTGTTTGTTTGTTTCTGTTGTTGTTTTCGTAGCAGAAATAATATTTCCGCTTCGATGCCTTTAAAAAAATTTTTGTTTCAGTTAAAACAAAAAAGAAACAGTTATATTGTGCGGTAAAATTGTTTATTATATCGTTTTAATGCTTTAATTTAGCACTTTTTAAATCTAATTTCTATCAAAACCTTTATGTTATAAAACATTAAAAATTAATATGAAAAGTTTTTGTAATTGTATAATAAATTACATTAAAGTACAGAAAAGAACTATTATAGTGAAATATTGCTTCGATTTTGATAGGTTTAGAAGTTATAGATAAAAAATGTGGTAACATTTTATCTAAATTTTAATTTTAGCGGTAACATAATTTTTGTAGCAGAATTTTTCCTTTCATTTGCAGCCATCGACTCCCCGCCGCCACCGTTGTTGTTGCTGTTGCTCTTGTTACCTTTTCCAATAAAAAGTAAAAGTTGTATCCATGGTGTTGATGATCATTACCGTAATTATTGTATGATGATGATATTGTCATTTAAAGATTATTTTTAAATTGATTACATTGTATGAGAAATGGCATTGACGAAGGAGTTGAAAAGAAAGAAAAAATGATGAACGCGTAGCAGCGGTTCGGGTTTGGTTGTTGGATATTATTTTATTGACCTACTGAGATGATACGAGTATGAATGAATAGCACCTGTGCGCTGATCTTGGTAACCTCGCCTCATACCATACGAAAATAAACGAGTGAAAATGAAGGCAGAGTGTGTGCAACAATGTTTACGCGTTCATTGTAAGGGAAATCCTTATATTGTCGTTTCTCTCTCCATCTCTCTCGCAATCTGTCTCTCTCTCACTCTCTGGGTGGAATGTCGATCAGACAGCATTCCTTTACAAAAAAAATTTATTTATATACTAACGTTACTCGTTGTTTCGATCCGCTCTTGTATTCGTGTATTCGTAAGCTTGTTCGTAAGCTCGTTTGCTCGTTGGTTGGTCTGTTTTAATGCTGCAATGCATTGTGATAACCTCATGGACCTGATCAATTTATTGCCGCGGCCGACTAGCCGAGTAGCGATTTACCATAATGTCTTGCTATCGCAGTCACTCTACCTCTCTCTTGTACTCACTAATTCTGTGTCTTTCTTTCTCGATTTGTCTCTCTGTTAGCTGATATCGTTGTTGTTGCTGCTGCAAAGTTTATTGTAAAGCTTTGGGAAAATATTCGGGTAAAAGCAATTATCGAATTTTTGGTTATTGTTTTTACAGCTGTTATTGTTATTATATATAATTTTGTTTTTATATATATAATTGCGTATGTTACCCCGAATATATTTTTCCACAAACTTTATTGTCGTCAATGGCATATTGGTTGTTGTCGTTTTTAAATCCTCTGCCTACCTAACAACAAAAAAACAACAACAACAAAATCTCATGAAAGTTGAAATCTAGCAATCAAAAGTACCGTCACGATTATTGCGCCTGGCAGAAGTTTGTAATCGTCAAAGTTATCATTAACGGCAGTGCTACGCAAGGTCATTCATTAAGGGCGATCTGTAATATTTAATGGTCTTAAAAAAGTCACTGTCGTGTAGTCGATCATAATTAAATCATCCAATCAGTCGATCCCATCGAGGTTTACAACATATTTTTCTGAACGATTAATTAGTCTGCCATAATGTCAAGATTATATAAATTTTACAGTAAAAATCTCTTAATTCAATTAAGTAAATATAATCAATCAACTGCAATCCAAAACGAATATGTTGAAACTTATTGGTGATTATGATAATTTTCTGCTGATGCGAAGTAATCTATCGATCAACAAATTTCCGCTACGATTTTATTCTTTAAATGATTTAGAAGACGTAACTGATAATTATGGCTTATGAGTAATGAAAAAATATTAAACAAGCTCGAAAAAATGTTCACATACCGTGAAATAGTAACCATAATTTATCGTCTCATTCCACTCGTCGAAAACCATTCTAAGCTCAAGCTTCGGGTTTTCAACCACACAAATGCAGTTATTGAACCCGTTTATAGATTATGGATACGAGTAGTAGTGCTTTAATTACGATACACCGTGCGTTACAAAAAAGAACGGGGTTCATTGCGATTTCCTGATCTCCTCTTGGAATTTTTGCCAGCCTTCTACTAATGCTTTCACAATTTTATTGTTGATGTTGTTGGTGGTTTTGGTGATTATGATGGGTGGCGTTGATGGATGCTGATGCCAATGGTGTTACCGTTCTGTTAATTTCAGACCATTGATTATCTCACACTGGATTAATCATAATTCCTTTTTTCCAGAGTTAGTCATTGAGAAAATTACAAACAAACTATAAACACCGCAGTTTTTTCGAGACTTGTACTGAACCCGCAGTATGTATGTGTGTATGATATACTTTTTAATATTCGATTGCAATTTATTGTAACTTATACATTTTATTTTGGGTCTATTTTGTTTTCTATAAAATTAGCTGGACGCAAAAGTATTCGAAATTAAGTATATTTCTTCAGTAAACATTTCCTAGAATGATTAAAAATATCAGCATCCCTCCGACAAACATCCTACTGCCTACGACATCTGATGCAGCACCCTTCAGTGGGTTGGAATTGCATAAGTCGGTATCGCAGAAAGACCAAATCTTTTCATTATTTGCTGAAGAATTCATAACATCCGAGAGACAGCCACGTTCAACTTCGTTTTGGCCACTTCGTACAATCACACAACGTTCGATGATATTATATTTTACACAGAGAGCGATGTTGTTGGGGCTCGTAGAACAATTTGGGTCGGTTTGGGAGTTACAAACGTAACATTGACGGCGTTTAGTCGGGAATATCTGTTGGAATTAAATAAAATCGATTTGATGATGAAGAATTGAGATATAGTTTAGTGACATAATAATTAATTCTTACTTCTGCATTACACTTTGTCCCATTGCAAGTGGAACATATGCCTACTTTTAGGCAGTCGGACAACTTTTCGCTGCTTAGATCGCTCACACATCCACGTACTGTGTCGCCGACTGTAAAGAAATTTACAGAGAGAATTTATTCGGAATGTTATCATTTTCTCCTAAATTTTTTGCCTATTTATGAAAACTAGTCTGATATTCTAAACCAGAAATCGTAATTTCCAAATTAACCTGACTGTAAGTTTGTGCACCGCATCGTAGATATAATTTCGTTTCTGGTTTAAATATTTATGTGGCTGTATTACGTACCTGAAGTGATAGCAGTTATGCAATCAGAATTGGGTGCAGGACACGTAATTTCTGTTTTCACTGCTCTTGGGTTTCTGGAGCATTCAGGAGACGAGCTGGAATTACATTGGACACATTGATTCCATTTGGGAAGTCGTGTAATTGCATTACAATCGTCACCATCACAACGATATAAACGACCTTCTGACAACCAGGCTTCAATGTCGTTGGGTTTTTCCGAACTAGCACAACCCATTCGTCGCACCTGACTTTGATCGTAAAGTGCAAAGCAAAAATCGTGCTCGTCATACACTTTACAATACTGCGCTTCGGCCCCGTCGCATTTACTGTCCGTGCAAACATTGCACCGTAAACGATTAGGCGGATAAATTAAGTTATTACAGCTTGGTTGACCGCTACAACTGGCGCATTTACTATTCGTATTTTGGTCATTAAATTGACACATCTTTTGATCGTATGGCTCTTTGTCATCCAAGCAAGAACGTACGACTTCGCCCGCTTTCAAAGCTACCATGCATCGCTTGTAGCAAGTGCGTGTGTCGAATTGTCCAGCCTCTGGATTTGTGGCACATAATGGATCCTTTGTGGAATTGCAATAAACGCAATCTATATAATCGCTTAACTCCCATGCACGATTGCATTCATTCGATTTGCACCGGAAACAGCGGTTCGGATTTGATCGACAATACATGTCATCGATAGCCTCTACGTAATCCGAGCAGCCGCGACGTTGTACTTTACCATCATTTGAAAAAACAGTCATACAATCATCATTTGTATTTATGTTGCACGTGGCAACGGAACCGAGAGACTTCTGACAATCCGTTCCCTCGCAAGTGAAGCATCGTAATGGTAAATCTTGCCATACGCCATGGTAATTGTCATCTTTTCGATTACGTAAATCGATGCTATTGCAGCCAGTACTCGAGCATGATCGACATAACCTTCTATCCGAGTGGTCGCAATATATTTTCGAACTACATCCACGTAACGTCACATTATCTTTAAGAACGGTGAGGCATTTTTCCTCCTTGCCGACTACAGGGCATGGATGCATCGTACTTGGGAAGGATTCACAAGTCGGATCATCTACACTATTGCATGTATAACATTGTAGGCGATCCCTGGGAAATACCTAATCAATGAAATTGAAATACATTATTGAAGTTGTGAGTTAAGGAACTCTTAGAAACTTACCTCACGATTACAGCCATCACCCTGACAGACGCTGCAGTTACCATCTCTTCCCAAGAGGCAATTAGAAAACTCTTCATCGGGTAACTTCGTTAAACAACCACGTTCCGTAGCGCCTTCTTTAGTTAGTTTTGTGTAGCAGGATGTATGCGGTAAAGTGGTGCACGTGTTGGTAGTTCCAACAACTAGAGCATTTGTTGCGCAGGAATCATCCGCCAATGATGAACAGCTAACGCATATATGCGCCGGGGGTACGTTCCCGTTACAGCCTTCGTTCTCGCATATAAAAAATCGCTTGGTTTTGATGAGCGGCTCCAAATCTTGGCCGTGGAATGAGCTAAGGCATCCCATCAGGATGATACTGTTGAATTCATCAAACATCGTAAAACACTTGTCATTGGCCACGTGTAGGGGACAACTTAATGGGTTTGGATCCTCACATTCATCGTCTTGGCAAGAAAAACACGAAAGACGATTGTCAGGGAAATTGTCCGTATTGCACTTCTCGTCATAGCAGACTTGGCAAGTTTCATCCAGATCGCTGCCACAACGCAATTGATCAAACTTTTCCTTGTCATTCAAGCAGGTTCGAACTAAGTCATAGCGGGGAGGGTTGGAACTATCGGACGGGTAAAGCGCTGTCATGCAAGCACCTTGACATTGACGTATTTGATGCACACCGCTTAGGGGTTGGTGTATACAGTCGAGGTTCGTGTGAGAATCACAATAAATACAGTCAATAAATTCGTATCTACTCGATGCTACATTGCATTTGTTCGACTTACAGCTAAAGCAATTCTCTTTACGTCTACTGCAGTAGTCAAGGAATTCGGCATTGACTGAATCACTACATCCGCGGCGAATGACATGGCCTTCATCGTTGAATACCGTCATACAGTCCTGTTGGTTATTTTTCTCGCACGATACGTAATCGCTCGAGGAGGCGTTCCTGCAATTTACACCGCTGCATTCAAAACATTTCAGTGGCAAGTCTTGCCATTTGCCAAAACTTTCGTTTTGTAATTTCAACAAATTAACACTGTTGCAACCAGATTCTGAACAATGTTGACATAATTCGATATTCTTTCCATCACAGCTTAAAGTAGACGCGCATCCTCTCCACGTTATTCCGTTACGGATGAATGAAACGCACGCTTCCGGAACATTGTATTTGGGACAAACGCTCAAATTATTTGGATCGTATTCACAAGTCGCGTCATCCTTTGAATTGCAAATATGGCAGGATAACCGATCAATTGGGAATATTTCGTTATTGCAATTGTCTCCTCTGCAATGCTTGCATGTTGCTGATGTTCCATTGAAGCAGCTTGCAAATTCGTCATCATACAGACTGCTTATGCAACCACGCGAAGTTTCGCCTCTCTCCAGAACTCGGGTGTAGCAGCCAGCGTGTGGTAGTTTTGAACACTCGGTCTGACTTTGGACTTTCTTCGGATTAGTAGCACAATTGACGTCCGTGCGCGAATCGCAGATAATGCACTTCTGAGTCTGTTCTGGTACGAGCTTATTGCAGTTGTCCCCTTCACACAGATGGAGCTGTCCTTGTCGGAAAAGGTAATCAGCTTGTTTGTTGCTGAATTCGCTGCGACAACCCATACCAATAACCGAATAGTGCCGGTCGTAGAGTACATAGCACAAATCGTGGGGTCGGTAGTTGGTGCAGTTTGCCTGAAGAGGATTTTGACACCCATCGACCCCTTTGCAATGATTGCATCTTAAGCGAATAGGCGGCATGGCGATCGTGTTGCAATGACTGGTATTATTGCATGCTTGGCAGAATTGCATGCGTCCAGCTTCGCATTCTAGTCGATCGTCAAGATTCATATCATCCAGGCAAGTCCTAGCCAAAGCGTACGAAGGATTTGGCTCTTCCTCGCGTATATAGAGTGCAGTCATACAATGTTTGTAACACGATCGAATGCTGCTAACATTCTGAACAGAAAGTACGCAGTCGGCATTTTCCGCATCACAAGCTACGCACTCAATGTAATCGTCCAACGACGTTGCCATGTTGCAACCAGGTGAGTTACAACGCGGACATCTTTTTGGTTTGCTATCGCAATATTCTGCGTTTGTAGCTAATACCGCATTACTGCAGCCGCGCTCTACCACTACTCCACTGGAAGAGAATACTGTTATACAGCTCTCCGGCCAATCACGTGAGCACGATCTGTAAACTGATCCATTTTGGCACTGTTGGCTACCCTGGCACGAGAGACAAGTTAAAGGTAGTGGTTGCCATTTTCCCGGTTCTATAACGTGTTCGAGCTCTTTTAAGTTGGCCGTATTGCATGCGGGCGTTGTGCAGACACGACAGGAGTAATAGTCATTGGAATTATCACACTGCACGGAAGAAGAAGCACAACCACGTATCGTAACGTTCTTACGTAGATTCGTTACGCATGAGTCGTTTGAGCTGTAAATGGGACAAACTTTGTTGTTGTTCGGACCAGTAGCGCACTTCGTATCGCTTGTGGAATTACATTGATGGCATTTAAGACGACGGGAAGGATAGACATCAACGCCATTACAGCGAGTGCTATTGCAAATCTCGCATAGACTATCGTTACCCATTATGCAATTGTAGAAGGAGTCCGCATCAAGAGACGAAATACACCCACGTAATGTATGCCCTTCGGAACTGATACGGGTATAGCACTGAGTATATGGAGTACTCAAGCATTGTTGAACTGATGACACTAGATTCGGGTTTGTAGCACAAAGCGGGTCGGATACAGAGCTACAAACCGAGCATACATTTGGCGTAGCAATTGAGCCAAGTGTATTACAATCCTTTCCATTGCACAAGAGTAATGATTTCTTCTTGATGAGTGCGGTCACTTCTTCATCTGTCTTGTCACTACGACAGCCCATTCCATCTATAGAACTATCATTATTGAATGAAATATAGCATTGATTGTGGACGTTGCGGTTTTTGCACTTTTGTGATGTAACATTTTCGCAGTCTTTATCGGCGCAGTGGAAGCAAGTGAGGAGATCGTATGAGGTAATCTGAAAGATGAAAGAATTGCAAAATTAAGAGGAAGATCTTTGGAATGAAATAGAAGCCTAAATTTATGATAGGATGTATCCCCGTAGTGGTCGGAACTGTACGAAGGTTTCCCAAATTTTATTTTTAATACGATAACGTTTCTAAATTTTTCTATATTCTCTAAAAATGTATTAGAAGCTGTAATGAATTTACCGTATTGCAATTGGATTCTGAACAGACATGACAACTATCACGGTCAGAATCATTGCAATTCAATTCTGAGCCACAACCGCGATAAGTCACGCCATTTTTATCGAATTTCGTAACACACGTCTCGTTCTGTTTGTAAATTGGGCAAGCCTGAGGGAATGATGGTCGAGTTTCACAGAGAGACGAATTAATAGAATTACAACGATAACATTGCTGACGATCCTTTGGATAGAATTCGTAATTGCAGATATTTCCCGAACATATCTGGCAAGACTGATTGCCGGTGTCTGATTTACATGCCCTAAATTCTTCAACGGGCAAGTCCAATAAACAACCTCGAGCAGTAGAACCATCTGGAAATGGTTGAATTGCAGTTAAATAAAAATGATATAGATATTTTTGAATAAAAATTAACCTTCATTAATGCGTGTAAAGCAGTCAGTGAAAGGATAATGAGTGCATCCTACTGCCATTGATATATTCGTTGGATATGCGGCACAATTTTCATCTTCCAACGAATGACAAAGGAGGCAAATCCCTTCAGGTGGTAAATTTTCGTATGTATTACAATTATCGCCTTTACAAATAAAATAGTCCTTAATCCCGTGTGATAATTCCTCTTGACTTAGATCACTTTTGCAGCCCATACGAATTGCGCTGTGAGTGATATTTTCGAATTGTATATAACACTGATCATCCACTGAAGCATTGTTGGTGCAATACCGCGGCTCAGGTTCGTCACAATTATCACGCTCACAATGCTGACAGGAATGGCGTTTCGTCTCAGCAAACAACGGAGCGATTGTAGCGGTATTGCATAATTCTCCAAAGCACCGAATGCAATTGTTCTCTTCATTACAATTCTGACGATCATCCAACTCCATATCCTCGTAGCATCCGCGTATTAAACCATGTATGACTTTTTCATTATTTTCTCTTGAATATCCAACAGTCAAGCAACCCTCTGCGCATTTGCGTTTCACATTTAACACACTTGCATTTCTCAAACAGTCTGAATTTGTTGCCGAATCACAATAAAAACATTCCCGATAGTTTTCGAGAGTGTCTGCGGTATTACATCCATTCGATTTGCATCTAAAACATAAGTCGGGATACTCCTTGCAGTACGATGAGTATTCTTCGTCAACGATTCGTTCACAACCACGACGTAAAACAACTCCTTTAGTATGAAATACTGTCAAGCAATCTTGGAAAGAATCACTTTCGCATTTGCGTAGATTGATTTTCTTTGCTCCGAGCGAGCATTCTTCACCAATGCAGTTATAACAGTTCAGTGGCAGTTTCTGGTGATTCCCGTCATACCCATGACGTTGTCCTTGCTTGATATTTTTGTTATTGCAATTATTGCCTTCGCATATTTCAATTTTAGCTGTTCGTCATGTAGAAAAGGATGCAAAAAATTTAAAATTAGTTTTGACTTTTGAGAGATTGCGACATTTTTGAAAACATGTATACTCGTTTTGGTAAACAATTTTTAATGAGGCTAAAAATTAAAATATTTATTATAATTCAATATTGCACGTTTGGTTTTATATTTCACTAAAATCGTCATCAGATCTTAATTGGATTTATAAAAGTGTAATATTAAAGGATTTTTATAAATAATCGGAAAATCCAGAACTTTTGCCATATCAATTTTTAATTGGTGAGTCCAAAAACTGAAGTGATTGAATTGATAGAATTACTTAGATAAGTCCATTTATGATAACAAACTATAATTCAATCATTGATGTATTGCTTTAAAAATATATTAAGATAACCTCAATAGACAAATATTTCAATTATATACGTTGTGAAGTAAGTGCAAAATTATATTAATAATCGTTATCGATAACAATATACCGTCAATAGTCAAAAAATATATGATAACGTCTACGAGACGCAGCGAGAAGCGAATATATAACTAATATGATGATTAACTTCGGCCTGGTCGAAGTTTATATATCCTACACTATATAAATTTGGTTTGGTTGGAATTTGATCCTCATAATCAGCGGATGGTTCACGCTGATTCTTGGTTAATTTCGATTTACTGACTTATCTTAAACAGAACTCTTCTCAAAAAGGTTCACACATTGTAGAGAATAATAGTGGGCGTTCTGTAAAATAGTTTTATGTATCCGGATGGATTGCAGGATAGACTTTGGTCACCCAATTTTGTCTACACACGTTGGAGGTGAACGACGTATGTAGATATATTTATAAAAGATATCGTAAGTAAAACCATTTTCAATAACAAGCAGCTTACAGTAATAGAGAATATTTGCGCCGAGTTTCATCCTTTTTTGTTTCCTATAAATGCGATTTCTCTAGACAGATAGACGGACTAAACGGAGTAACCAAATCGATTCAGAGGATGATTCTCATTTAAAATATGTATATTTGTTCATAACTGCTGCATCTTTAACGTGATGTAGCCGAAGAACAAACTTAATATATATAACTTAAATAAGCTTTCTGGTGTAGGGTATAATAATGTTTTATATCATCTTAATGTTTAATGTTTTTCTTTATCTTAAAGTTTAGGGTATAATAATGTTTTATCTGGTATAAAATCTACCACGATCAGTCGTGGTGAACTGTAAAAGTGAACGAAAAAACTCCGGTAGCGTGATAAGATAAAGATAGCGTGATAAGACAAAGGCGATAACTCTTTTATTTATGTCATACACAATTACTAACACCAGTTAGTAAAGGTTCTACCAAATACGTGTGATATATCGCCAGCTCACAAACATAAAAAATAAATTTTTTTCTGCGAAAAATTTGGAACATTTAATTCAATTTTCTAAATCCGTTGCGTACTTAATTATCCTTTACCAACAAATTTATTGAGTATTGGTTTTTGCCATATGATGTCTTTCAAGTTGTCCGGCAGGACATATTGATGGTTTGCTAACGATTTTCACTCGTACTCTTCAAGGTTGGTGCACAAGGGGGCAAAGGGTTGCTTGAAAGAAACCGGCTTCGGGAATTTAAGATTCGAACTTTTTATTGAGAACTTTCTAACCTAATGCTCATCTAATTGTTTTATAGAAAGCTAGATTTATTAAATTCTCACACTTAATTTACAAAATTGTTTCCTAGAATTTTTGTTGTGATTTTTTCATTTGATAATCCATTTGAATTGCTGTAATTACTTTCAACACCTACCAGCACATGCTACGCACAAAAAATAAATTAGGAGAAACACTAAACTGTTCACGTTTTCAAAATTTCGGGCCATTTTATAAAGCCCTAAATTAAATTGGATTGTATTATTACGGTGCTACGTGCTACGTCGCTTTACGATTATTGACTTAACTAATATTGTTAGAAGGCCTTTTGGCTCTTTTATAGATTTTGGAAATAATCGAATCTCAGTAAGACCCGTTGTATATATTTGCTTTATCTTAGCCTATACTTTCATATTGCATATGTACTTGTGTGTATATTTCACTAATCGTATCTAACGTCATTGTATTAGATGATAACAGTTATTGTTGCGATAAAAGACCATCACGCCGGACATATTTATTACGATAAGAATTTTTAAAGATAATCGATTTCTCATTAGTTTCACCAAATTGATATATTATTATTGTTATTATTATTATTATTATTATTATTTTTATTATTATTATCAACGTCTTTGGCAGTATTGGCAATATTATCGATAACATCTAAATTAATTGTCAATCCAAAATTATTGAGTGTAACGATCTTTTCGGTTAAATTCTGTCTAATAATTCTCGATTTCATTAAGGAATATTATCGGAGGCTCACAAAAAAAATTCGCTTATCAATAAGGTTTGTGGATTAAAATTTCAAAGCTTAATGAATTTATTCGCAATCAACCATGAAATTTGTGAATGTTGTTAATAAATTTCAAAATTTTCGTTACGAATAAAAAGATTTGATCTTTATCGTGGTTTGGTTTGATAAGTGAGTGGTATCACATATCATCATAATCGATATATAAAATAGTCCAAAATGTGCTTAACGAATTTTTTCATTAAATATTTTATAAAACACTTTACAAAAAAAAATCAGAGTTTTAGATGTTCGATTAGATTTTTGATAATTTTTGAAACTCATAAATTTAATCGAATACTGTAATAAAATAATGACTACTTTTAAGAGAATTGTCATAAATTTAATGAAGCATAAGAAAACCTGTTATGTTTAATCTGTTTAGGTTTAATCTTGATCAAACGATGGTGCCGAATAATTATACTATAGTCTTTATGTCAATTATATCGAGCTCTACACACCATACATGCACCCAAACAAACAAAAATTATATAAAGAAAAATTATTTAAGAAACATATGTTTATATACTAAATGCCAGGAGTTGTTAAAAACTTAATTTCTATAAAAACATTTTGAGAAGTATTATAAGGAAAAGCCTAAAGAAAAACAACAAAAATTAATTATATTTTCATTTTGCTAATTAATTAACTATTGCAAATATTCCAGATACATTCGTATTAATCTCGTATTAAAAAGTTGATAAATTAATTATTTAAGAGATATTAACGCAATAATTATTCCATATAAAATTAATAGAATTTTAGTTATTGCGGATAAACCATTCAATGAATCCAATCCTCCATTACTAATATCCAAAGAATTCGAATCTGATTCAGCTCCAGAATTTGACACCGAATCGGACTCCGACACTGATCCAGAGTTCGACTGAGAGTCCATATTGTGTCCAGATTCAGATTCGGCAACTGATGTAGAATTAGAGCCGTTCATACTCCCTGAATTGGAATTAGAGCCGGAATCCGAGAGCGAAGCAGAATTTATTTCACTTTGATTAGCGGGATTCCTACTAGTACTACTGCTGGTATTGGTGTTCCCGTTATCGATGGAACCATTGCCGCTCTCTGAGTAACTATTGATCTGCGTGTAATTCACGATAGTATTGTTAAGACGGTTACTAATAGAATTATTATCATTTTCATTGGTGTTGTTGTTGTTTTCTCTATCCGAATTAGAGCTTTCTGATTTGTTGCCTAAATCGTTATTAGGTACAATATTTTCATTAACTTGGCCAACTTGAACCCGATTGCATTCACTAATCTCAAAAGGAGAACAAAGAAAACAATCTTTACGCTGCAAACAGTCGCGTTGCACCGCCAGACTCCCCGCACATCCACGCTTTGTATTTTGACCGTCTGTTTGAACAAAACAGAATGAATTCATAGTTCTCGAAATTGCACAGCGTGTTGCTGGCAGTGAATTCTGAGCCAGGTGGCAACGATTATCCTGAAACAAAAGTGGTAAATAAACGAGAAAATTATATTCGTATCGGGCAATTTACCACACGTGAATCGCACTGAATGCACTCATAATTGGGCGGTCCCAAACTATTACAATGATTAGTATTGCATTTATGGCACTCGAAATTGCTGCCACGGATACCGCTTTCTATCCCCTCACATTTCGCACGAAGGTCTGATGGCAAATGCAGAAAACAACCTTGGGCTCTGACACTTTCTACAAGAGGAGATTTCGTGTTAGATATTCATATCTTTCAGTGAAAATATTTCCTTCGCCATTAAATGGTTCTTACTACTTACGCCCCTCGAATACCGTCACACATATATCGAGTTCATCCGCACATTGTTTCGTGAGGTTATAGGCGGTACGCTGACAATTGATGCCGCGACATTGTAGGCAATCGAGTAGGGCCGCAACCGTTTTGGTTTCATGTGAGAAGAAAACAACGATTACGACGTTCAGAAATAACTGCCAAGTGAAGATTTCCAGTTTGAAGGAATGAGAGAATTTCTTAAGGAATTTGATCATTTGAACTCGGTTAGCAAAATAAAGTGACTGAAATAATTTTCAATTCATTCATTTATAATATTTTTCAAAGACTTTCTAAAATCGTTCGTTAAAATTATGAGAGGCTTTTCTTTATAAAACTGTTTATCTTTATTATACGCTAAGAGCATTTTTATATTGTATCATATTTAATCAAGACACTTCTATCCGAAGTGGTTTTCTAACCGAAAGATAAAACACTTCCGCATTTATTGGAGATGACGTTACGTCTTGATTACTATAGAGTCTTGTATGTTGTTCAGATATTCCCTGTAAGTCCAATGGGACTATCCATTTTCCATCTCTTTTCACCATCTCGATTGTAAAACTCGATACACAGTTTTCAAATTGACTCGGCGATAAACCTCGCGTCTGCTGGAAATATTGGAAACATGTTGGGACTCAATTGCAACGGGGATATTCCGGATGGCAAGAATTCATGTCTGGATGCGATTTAGAAATTTCTTTAAATATCCGTTCGCCCCTAGAGAGCCTTTCTTAAGTGAGAAGTCCTGAACAATTCCAAGACATCAACGATATCAATACATTCTATCATTTATATAAATAGTACTACCCGCTATAAGACATAAAAAATGTTCTAATAAGATAATAATAAAAGTTATTTTATGAATATATTTTATTTATTGTATTTTTATTTTTTTTAATAATGTCAAGTAGTTGGTTCTTTGTCAGCGATCTCAAAAACTTCGAAGCATCGCGATTAACGCTCAGGCAATTATTATTGTTACAACCCTGATAGTCATCGGGTATGCAAATTGTGCCTTCATACCTGATTGAATTTCTCAGCATCTTGCTTTTGTCGATTTAAAACTTTAGGAATTGAATTTGAATTGACCTTAACATATTTATGCACTCTCCACTCTCCTTTAACAGCTTTTACATCCCTTTAGTATTACTTCCGTGACCTTTAGTTTCCTATTGATCTTTAGCGATTAGCGATCGATCTCTAGTAACGATTTTCAAGTGATCTTTAGTATCTATAGAATTTCTCAATTCAACCCTTAATTTTATTGCAATCGAAAGTCCAGCCACCCTCAATATTAGAAAAATCTGCATTTATTGCTTATTACTACGCGAATTTTGGTTTATATTAATAACACTTATAATTCAATAAAAAATATCAGAAATCACGGTGGAATTTTTTATAAAATTCTTACCAAATTTCCTCAATAATTTTTTAATAATCATATATTATATGCTGCCAAGCGAAGAAGTACGTGAAATTAAAATATTTTAAATATATATATATATTCTAAATCACTTTGTACTTATGATTAATAGCTTGTGACCGAGCCCACGATGAAAACAAACGCCGCTAGAAAAGCGGCACTGCCGCCTACCAAGACGCGAGTGATGCCTGCGTTCATGGAAACTGAACTGGTACTCAATTGATAAGAATTACACGCTTCACCATCCTGCGACAGGCACATCGAACAATCGTTACTTTCCAAACATTCCAATTGATCCTGAACGTGCGTTAGACAGCCGCGTTGTAAATGCTTACCCGATTTCCTGACATAACAATACGAATTGGGGGCGGTTGGTATGGGACAACCAGTGGCTACCATGCCGGAAGTGTCGCTAGCACATTTTGAATTCTGGAATATTGAAGTGAAAAGGAATAAGAGAGAATGGAGGAAGGAGAAGAATATAATACTTACTTCACTAGTGTGACATTGAATACATTTGAAATCTTTACGACCCATATTATTACATAATTCACCAAAACACTTGAGACATTCTGGATTATCACGTTGATCGCACTTGCTGCGATATCGTTCGGGTAAATCCAAGAAGCAGCCTTTAGCCGCAACAGCAACTGTATCGTATGAATTTTTTGAAAAAAGCAGACAACAGTAATGAATTAGAAAACCACTAAATCATCATTATCATCATCAGTATTTTCATCTTACATTCTTCGAATATGGTTACACAAATATCCAATAAATCTGTACAATTGCTGGTCACCTCGGTCATGGAAGTTCTCATACAATTCAAACCGCTACAGCTATAACAACGTCGTGGGTGTGTGGGGTTAACTGAATCGATAGCAGTGACCATAATGGTATTGCTGAATAAGGAAACGGCGGCTATGCCTAAGAATATTCCAAGCAACCAGTTAAAAGAATTCATATTAAACCGAAACGAAACAAAAATCTTAAAATCTCAAAATTTTCTTAAAATAATATTTAACCAAGCGCTTTTTCTAAAATTCCAAATCAAACTGACTGACTTCGTTAATGATCTATTCTAGCCAGGTATAGCCTATTCCATCAGATTTTCATAGCTTTTGTGAACCGCATTCGGAATATCATTGAAAAACACGACAATCAATTTTTCTTATCTTTGAGTTAAAATCAAGTATTGTCATGCTTTCAATAGGTTTGGATTCTATAAATTGTAAGCTGTAAGAACGATATAATCATATTATTAAATTATTATTTTTTTTATTTCAAACTGAATGACTTTCGTGTGAAGGAAAAATTGCGATAAACACAAATGCACTTATATTGAATATATTTACACGGGAGGGAAAGTACCGAAGTAGTTTGAGTGGCAATAAATGTCAAAGATTGTATAATCTGTATTAATTGTATTATCTGTAAGGACACATTTATGTGCTAGAGAGATTCTTAAATTTGTAGGGGAATTATATGTCATCATTCTGTTTCATATGAGAAACACCTTAATGATTGCTGGGCTGGACTGAATCTTTGCAGGGGCTTAACCAGAAAATATCTCATAAACCATTAATTTATCTTGAAACACTGTTAAATTTTTTCAATAATCATGACAATGTATTCCCATGGTTTATGTATAAATGCAACTCTTCTGGAATATTTAATTGCGCAGCACGTATAATGTACGCATGAATTATGAATCTTTCAGAAATTCTGAGTAGAATTCGCTAACAACAAACGACTCACGATCACAGATCCGGAAGCTAAAGAAAAAGCACATGCACCAACCCAATTTTATTAATATGCAATAGAGTAGTAACCTAAGTACGAGGGTGAATCCCCAAATTAGTAATTGTTTCTTTTATATAAATTTTATAAATTGCCACAAAGATTGTCACACCATTTCAACTGATCGGGAATGGTACATAGTTTCTGTGCTTATTTTGAGACTTACTTTTAACTAATAACAAATAATTAATATAGCTGCACCAGAGACTGTAGAATGGCAAGAACATTTAAGAATTCGTAATTCAAAATAATGTCTTTGAATTTGAGGCAGAAGAAATGAATAAATATTTAATTTTTATTATAAATAATTTTTGTGGAAGCACGAAAGTTTCAAATATATTCTAAATTTAAAGACAATTTTATAATTCCAGGATATAATATCATAAATTTTTCGAGGGCATTGTATTTTAGATATTAATGCTCAATCCAATTGCATAAATATAAAATATTTGTAGATAATGTAGGAAAATATATTGTAGGAAGAGTAATATTTTACACGGTTTTTCGAGAAACGTCCCCACGTCAGTTATAGCAATTTATAGAATATTTAATATATACATTTAAAGATTAATAAATATCGTACAAACACTAATAAATATTCTACAAATTCGAAAACTGTGTTTTTGTTATTAAGAATAGTTACGATTATGGTGAAGAAAAAATGCAGGATTGAAAAAATTTGAGACCTCCTTCGAGCCGGATTTGAACCAGCGACCTATGGATTTCTAACAGCGTTCGCTGTGAACGTTTACGCACTACAGTCCACCGCTCTACCAACTGAGCTATCGAAGGCACATCGGTTTGTGTGTTAGAAACTGTACATGACCTGCGTGCCATATTGATCACAAAAACGATTTTATACAAAAGGAATTCATATCTTCCCCAATCAAGCTTACTACAATAACACTTACTATGTTATTTATCAATTTAAGAAGAAAAACTACTTCTATGGCTTCTATAAGCTTATGACCAAGCAAAAACAGAGTGAAAACAACAAAGCAAATAACAACTACAATTGAGAAAACAGCTGATGAAGTTAAGAAGAAGAGAATAACTTGAGCAAATGCTTCCTAAATAAACGCAGGATTAAAGTTAATTATCATTAACTTTTTAATTTTTCTCTGACATTTTCATTGCATTGCATTCGGTTTTGACAGCTGCTGTCACAATTATTTACTGCAGGTTTCTTTCTCTCCTGAAAAGTATTGAAGAAATAATCTCTAAACGTTTTCATTGTTTTCGTCTGGTAGAAGTTTCGTTCTTTTCCTAAACAACTAGAACCTCAATGGAATGTGGTTTTCGATATATCAGTTGAAATAATCGCAATATGGCTAACAATATGTACGCCCATACTAAAGAAGCCGTGCGTGTAAAAGCAAAGGTAGCTGCCTCCTCCAGACTTTCATTTGCTATTCTTAATTCTTTCTCTGATATCTCGCCCTTAATCTTTTAAGAAATGTGAACTGAATTGTCCACCCGAATGGCGTAAATTCAGCGTCGATCCTCAAATCACATCGCTTGAAGTGCTCTACTCATTACTGGCCAAAGCGTTCGATATAAAATCGGATTTTACCATTAAGTACAAGGCTTACGATCCTGCTGGTAACGAAATTTACCTATCAGTGCTTTCTGATTGGGATCTAGATGCTGCATTTCTGCGTATACACAATCTATCACTGCAGACTGCTACAGAACCATGTCTGACGCTACAGATTGATATAAAACCATTTACCGAAGTTAGAGATTGGGATGTGGACACTGCAGCACTTCCGCGGATCAATGCAATGTCTACTGCATCGCGTGAATTTATAACTCCTCTGCAGCAGTCATTTGGCGCCTCACAGAAGTACGTACAATCTATGCAAACTAAGTTACCCGGCCTGATAATGAATCACGTGGAGCGGACATTTTCGATTGTTCAAAAAGCATTTAATCTCTCAGAGGAAACGATGGCCTCACTGCCACCCCGCGAACCACTCTCTGATGCTGAATTTCGTCTGTTCTTGGATTCGCTAGGGCAGATACAACGTTGCGATGAACTACGTAAAGTAATATTTTTAGGTGGCATTGATTCTGGTCTCCGTCGTGTCGTTTGGAAGCATATCCTAAATGTCTATCCAGCTGGAATGACGGGCAAACAACGTATGGATTATATGAAAAATAAATCGGAAAATTATTTTAAACTTCGCGAAACATGGAAGTCGGCGATAAAACAGGGTTTGTTGAAGACTTCATTAACATTTTCTTTCACGCTTTAAGATCTTATTAGGTCATATCGTTGGAGAGCTGGCGTATGTAACGAGTATGGTTAAGAAAGACGTCCTGCGCACAGACCGTCTACATCCTTTTTACGCAGGTAGTGATGACAACCAGAATATAGCTTCGCTTTTTAATATATTGACGACATATGCTCTAAACCATCCGACAGTAAGTTACTGTCAAGGCATGTCTGATATAGCTTCGCCACTTCTGGTTACGATGAATGATGAAGCTCAAGCTTATATTTGCTTCTGTGCTATTATGGCACGTTTGCGTGCCAATTTCATGTTGGATGGTATCGCCATGACTCAAAAATTTGCACATCTAACCGAGGCTTTAAGCTTCTACGATCCCGAGTTTTGGGAATATTTAAAATCACAACAAGCTGACGATCTTCTGTTTTGTTATCGGTGGCTCCTGCTTGAGTTAAAGCGTGAATTTCCTTTCGAGGATGCCCTACGTATGCTTGAGGTACAATGGAGTTCGCTGAAATATGAAAATAGCCGCGAACAGGAACTGCCTCTCTATGAAAAGGTAAATATATATAAACACTTATTCAATTTATTTTGAACGTTCGTTGCTTTTTTGAAGGAATTTGTGCCCATGTGTAGGGAAGGCTCTATTTCTACAACCAGCTCCAGTTCCGCTCCTATTCTTCCTCTCAACCCCTCGTGCTTTCAGATAAAATCACGTGAGAATCCGTACACAAAAGTATGTGCTTTACGTCGCCAGAGCTCCTCAACTTCTCTTAGCTCGCTCTGCTCCTCGTTTGGTACAAGCTGTAAGTCTTTAAACTCTGTTCAATTGGATGGAACAAAACGACTTAATCAGAGTCTGGATGATCATATAACACGTCGTGCTCTTCACCGCAGACGGCATACTTCAAACAAAGCTCATCAGAGCTTTGACGAGAGTAGAATTCTTTGTCTTTTTGAGGGTGTTGAAGAGGTGGTGGATAAAAAGAAGCGCATTCCTACGACGGTAAAAATTGCTACCGAAGATAATCACAATGACAATAATGATTATGAAGATGATGATGAAGTGTTTGAGGAGGTGGAAAAGAAAATACATCAAGATTTTCATTTTCATCCAACAAATCCCTTTCGAGAGGATGCCGAAAAGAATACTCAAGCACACATTTTACCAGATGAGATCGAGCAAGAAACTAAAAGTCAAAAAATTGCTAACACATTTCTAAGCCCGTCAACGACTCCACCAAATGATAATGATGGTATTGATAGGAGAAAAATTGATGTCATTGATAAACAATTGGATGAGATTATAAAAGCGAAAAGAATGAACGATACTACAAGTTTGCAAACGAGTGGATTTAAAAATTTAATTAACTTGCAGAATAAAAGTGTATCTCATTGCAATGCACTCAATAGTTTTATGGCTAAGCAAACTGAAAATGCTCCTACTGGCAACGTTTTGGCTGGGGAGAATGTCACTAAGAAAATTTCTAGTAGTGGCGGAGGCGGACACTTTAAAGAGCTAAAAGAGAAAATTGCAGCAACAAGCAAGCGTGGTAAGTCTGAGCGTACTATATATATTATTTCCTCAAATATATGACTAAGTTTTCTGTGAAAACATAGTATAGTTCTAACAGAAAATAAACTATTACAGGTTTAATATTTGATGATTTACGGAGTTCAAATGGGAAGCCACAACAAAAGCTTGTAAAAAACTTCAGTGAATTTTTGAATTTCACCAACCTAAGCAAAGGTCATGCGTCGAATAAAGTCCCCACTAATTCTACCAGTTTTACAAATATGACAAAAATAACAGCAACACCTTCACCAACGTCAGTAATCGCGCAGAGCAACACTCACTTTACTGGTACATCCCCCTCACCAGTAGTGCATCCTCTAGTTAAATTGTCGAAAAGTAATGCCGTCGATGGTAGTTCGTCTTCGTTTGATGATTCCGATTCTTCGTCTATACCAGAGACAACTGGTAGTTGCTCAACAGCTCCTACTGCCATCCAACAATCAAATAATTTAAGTAACTATAGTCTTCATCTAGAATCTGACGATGTGGATAATGAGAATAATTTGGATTGCAATAATGCAACCCCGCCAATTACGTTCGATAATGGCGATTATGATTGTCCGAATGATGATGATGTTACGCCAGATGATCAAGATCAAGATTATTATCCCATGACGACAGCAGTCACGCAGGAATTACGCTTGGAAGCAGACAATCTTGATCGGAAAGTATTTGGCAATGGCTTGAATGTTGCTGAGAGACAGAGCTTGCGTAGCACGATTATCGAGTATGAAAAATTCGAGCATAAAGAATCACTAGATTTGATTGATGCTCGTCAGCAGTCTTCCGATGTCCGATATCGTCGGAAATGTTTTCATAATAGACACGAAAAGGGCCAATCGAAGGGCTTTGAAGCCCAACATAATGGACGCAACAAACGCCTGAATATAGAAATTGCTAATTTTAATATAAAGAACGATTCCGACAGATCCAATAGACTGTTAACATCATCAACGCTCGATTCATTATCGACTTCCTTTGATGGGTTACGTTTGAATCCTTTTATTGATGAAAGCATGCTTTCTTCACCTGCAACGATCTCGCATAACATTTCAGTTAGTAGTTTACCCGAAGTAATTGTACCTATGGAGACTCCAACTGATTTGCCTAATAGTCATATGCAATTGCTAGCCAATAGTCCTATCGAAATGGCAACAAATGCCTCCGAAGAGCTATCTTTCAATACGAATACCACAAATGCCACGAATGCCGTGAATGAAACAACGCTAAAAACATTCCAACACAACGATTCTAATAAATTACCGCCACCTAGTGAATTCGGTGGGGGCAACCCCTTTCTAATATTTCTTTGTTTAACGTTGTTGCTGCAACATCGCAATACAATAATGAAAAGCGGATTGGATTATAATGAGATCGCCATGCATTTCGATAAGATGGTTCGTAAGCATGACGTTACACGCGTATTAAACCAAGCCAGACGCATGTATATCGAATATCTCAAGTCTCAAGCACAGTCTAATGGTCCGTCGCGTGGTCACAAATATCCTAACAATGCCGCCGCCACCGCCTCCTCCGCTCAAATAGATTTCAATAAAAACCCTCAAAATCAAGGATTGTCATCATCCTCGACACCATCTATTAATGAATCGTAAAAATAAGTAAAAAATCTAGAAGCAATTTTCTCCTCACATTGAAACCTTACACACGCACACTCATTTATAAAACTAAGTATTGATCAACAACGAAATTATGAACATTGATCAACACATAAAAAAAACGCCATGAACAAATGAGAGCAAGCTTTTCTTGAATTTTTTAAAAAAATCTTTTTTTAAGATTTTTTGTTTACTTCAATATTATATATTTGTTACCAAAGTATTAAATATTTTTCATTTAATTTTTAGATTTGTAATTAAATTTTTTCATTCAATTTAGTTATCACTTTTTGCAAAATTTATGAAATAATCATGAAGCTACTAATGGATTTACTTCATTTTCATAATTGAGCCGAACAATTCACGAACATTTTTTGAAGAATTTGTTTTAGAAATTTTTTTCTATTTTCAGTGATATTTTATAGTATTTTCCAGCAACCCTTTTATCTCGTCCTCAAAAATTATATATTAAAATGGTTTAAACAGCTAATTTTACAAGTAAACCTAAAATTATCAGAAACTTGAACGTAATAATCTTTTAGTAATAACGGAATAAACTTTTAATAATGCATTAATTCTTTTGATTTTTAGAGTAAAATATTTATTGTAGTTTTCATATTAGATCTGTTTTAAATGTTAATTTTGCTACGATGAATATATGCAAAAACAAAACCTTTAGCTGTAATTTAATTTTCTAAAAAAATTCTTATCAAAATTGAGACTAATTCTCGACCTAAAATTTTAGTTTTAATAAAAATATCACGTTGATAAGAAATACTGCGCTCCGCATGTTTAAAAGGGTCACTTTTTTGGAAAGTTTTAAACCTTAGACAGAGAAGTTTTTATAGAATATATTTCACTTAAAGTAGAACGTCTACTTGGGCAGCATACGAATTGTATGAATTGATAACAAAATCGAAGATCTTTAATTTTTTTTTCTTAGAAAGCGTTATTAAGCGTTGCTCTTTAGTCTCTATAGAAGTATACATGACAGTCTAAATGATGTATATATGATATTATGATGTAAATAATCTCTTGTAACCGCGTTAGAAATACCCGGGGCACAAGCGACAATTTCCCTAAAATCTAATCTCATTACATCAAGATTGCACAATATGGCGCTTCAGTGATACAAACTTTATTCCAGATTCTTTTAAAAGGTACAATAAATTATACTTTACATGTATAGACCGCACATCCGCATAAAAACAAAAAGTTTAAACTTATCACTAAAATCTAATCACTAAAAATTATACTTCTTTTTAAGACGTTCACGTATCAACAATCCCCGAATCAGTTTTTTCCAATTACCATAAACTCGCGACTCATATTTCTCCTGTTCCTTACGTTCTTGATCCTCTTGATCTTGATGCCAAGCGGCAACTACTTGATCGGCGAACTCTTCGCACACAACAAAACCGTCATACATCGGATGGCAGGAGCCCTGATGAAAATCGAAGCCACTCACTGCATTGGCGCAATCGATGCCAAGCTTTTTGCAAATACGATTCAAGCCGGGAACTTTTTTATAAATTGAATTAAACGAAATTTAACAAAAATTAGGAAGATATTAAAATCAACCACGCTTCAATCAAGCATACTTACGCCTTATATGTACCGTCTTCTTTGGTAACATACAAGCTTTGAACAGATCGACATTACCGTAGGCATTGCGGGGCACAAGACCATTCTCTGCAACTGGCGGCTTGTAAGGTTCGGTCTGCCAATGGCCAAAAACTTCTAAAGGCTGGCCTGTGATGATCGATTGTGTAAACTGAAAAGGCGATATGGTAATGATGATATGGATGTGTTTATCGTATTGATTTCTAACCTTGTCCCATTTTGGACGAGCTTTAACAATTTTGTATGGTTTCTCTCCTAGTTTGACAGTGCGTGCCTGCTTCAACCAAATATCACGGGAATGTAAAGTATGCACACAGTCGCGTGAATAGACTGGTTCGCCGCGTACAAATCCCAATGTGGGAGGGTCGGGAGGATAGATGGCTTGAAACTTTAGTAAATGGCGTTCCAATACATACAACGGATGATCCTTGTACTCGGCAATAGATGTCGGCATGGGCTTCTCTTCTTGTATGCGACGCAATTCCATATCCTCACATAAATCACGTTTAGTGCGTTGACCCAAGTATCCCGATATGGCCCCATCGAGCCATGTCTTATCAACGCGCGATTTGCGTATCATTGTCGACCAATGAGGGCAATAACGTGCGGTTATATCTTTTAGACTGAGGTCATTTTGAAAAGCATAAACATAAGCCAGATTTGATGATGCGGATTTCTGTAAAAGACACAATTGAATTTCTGTAATAGATCTAATACTGGTCGGATATCAATAATTCCCATACTCTAATTGTATCCACCGAGTTTAGTTTCCCTTTATCCAAATCAATACATATCCACTGATCCTCCACATCCGACCACACTTCAACCCACATATCCACAGCTTTGGATTCTCCCTTTTTTTGACTCGAATCTGCTTCATCATCGCTTGAGAGAACGCGCCGATCTTTCGGTAAAGGCTCTTTAGGCTTTGGAAAAACAGGAGCTGTTGGAATTTTTTGCTTTGCCGGTGAAATTTCAAAATCTGGGTCGTCGGAGGATTGGTTTCGAGGTTTTCTTAATAAATGCAAATTCAATTTGCGAGTTCTCTTCCCTTTACCAACAGAGATATCATCAGCACCATCAAGTTGGGGTATATTTTTACGCAAACGGGGTCGTAGTGCTCGTGCCTCCGGCAAAGGTTCGGGTGAAGGAGTTTTGGTTAGAAAGAGTTCAGGTGAAATTCTTATTCTGTCATTGGATGGACTCTTCGATTTTTTGCGTTTACCCGTCTTATTCACATTCAATAATTTATCCTCGTTATTAAATTTTTCCTTGAATGATTTTGTTTGCAAAAACTCCGGAGATACGCAAACCTTCGGAGACTTACTGAGCGAACGTTTGATGGGTTTCGAAATTTTTTGATCAGTTGCAAGCTTCATTTGAGACTCAGCATTAGCCAATTTTTTGGAATCATTATCTGGTGCTAATACGATTTTCGGTATGACTGGAGAGCCAATTTCAATAACGGGCTTCTGCATTTTCGCTTCTCTTTCTTGAATTTCCCTCTCTTTTTCGCTTGAAGCTAAACGAGTTCGCCTTGCAATGGGCGTACTTTGGGGTATTTCACAGACTTCTAACTTTTTCATCTTGCCCTTAGCCTGGGTCGTGCTAGAACCAGCTTGTGCATTATTTCGCTTTAATTTATAGAGAGCTGGTTTTTTGAGTCCTTTCTCTTCCTCTGTTTCCTTTGATGTATATTTTTGGGCAACGTTTTCTGTTCCTTTTATTGTTTGTTCCTCCCTTTTGTCTGATAAAATTTTTTGTTTTTTCGGGTCATTGAATTGCGACTTTGGGTTCGAATCGGATCCTTCAATTTCATCCACAGACTGAGACGATGATCTCTTTCCTGATTGCAAACCTTTCGTATTAACATCGGTTCCCTTCTCTTCAACATTCTGTTCATTAAAATTCTGATTCGGAATATTTTTAGCTAATTTTCCATTTCGCCAACTCGAGGTTTTTTGCTGATTCTCTGAAATTGTTTCAGTTACGTTTGTTTCTTCGTTTTTGGTTCCATCAGTTTTTGACCTTTTTGTATTATTCCCTCCTGAAGCCTCTCCAGTGTTTTTTGTGTTTTCTCTCAGAGCAACCTTTTTAGGTTTTTCATTAGACGTTCCTTGGATGGATTTTTTTACTTTAGTGTTTTCAGATTTTTCTTTATTTTTCCTTTCTGGCTTAAGGCTTTTTTCTGTGCCTTTTATAGATGCCTTATTTCCTTCTACTCTCGTATTTGCCTTCTTTAGCTTTTCAGGGTTTTTCTGAATACTCTTCTTTGTGACACCTTCATCAGCACCCTCGTTAGGCTTCTTCATTGTAATTTTACATAGTTCGGATTGTGCTGGACGCAACGGCAATGGCTGCATGTTAACTACAAGGCGACATTGCAGACCCATTCCTCGAACTAAAGTTACAAAAATGAAGACCATATTTTGTTTACAGTTTGCTTCTTTCTTTTTAAGCTGATTGAATAGGCCCTTTTTTAGTTTCTCTGTATCACATTTTTTTCGTATCTTAAGAGGATAAAATTGTTCGCTCTTCAATTTAATGACCGTTTTGAACCATTTTACTAATGACTGATAATACTTCAACTCTGTACCGCGTTCTGGAGGGTAAGAGTTTGTACTGGGCAATAATTTAAGAGCTTCCTGCATAAGGTCTGTTTCATTCAGTAGACGATTATATAAATAGCTACGAGCGAAGCAACACAGCAGAGTAGCCTTGTGGAGTAATAGTTGACGTTCTTTAATTTCACGATTTAATTTACGTTTCAAAATCGCATCAAGATCTTCTTGCTTGCGAGTCTTTTTAGAGCGTTGCCGATCGGGCCATTCTACGTGAATTTCCAGATTTTCTGCACGTGTTTCATTTTCAGTTTGGATTGAATCCTGATTTCCAATCTGAACATCTGAAATTTTTAAATGGACAGAAGCTTCATTAAAAATTTCATTAAGATAATTTTAGAGTTTGCAAGTTTATTTTCAAAATCAGAATGCTCTAAAGCATTTTAAGGCTACGATAGAAGACACTACTACAAATTATATAAGCTACATAAACAGGAGATATATACTTGAAAGGATAATGCTTGCTGATAATATTCGAACATTTGTAAAACCAAAGCATATATTTATTTATGTCCAAGTGAAATATCAGGAAGGCTGGAGGAGATACTATAATTAAAATGGCTATAGTTGTAAAATTTGCTCTGAACTGGAAAAAACGGGCTCTATGACCGCGTTTAAGCAATGTACCATTTTAATGAATAAATTTGTTTACAACTACCAAGTAAATAAATTGCCCGAGATCTCAAACTAAACGAAACATTACCGGGTTATAGGAAGTAATCCGATCCAATCTCCGATCATCTCGCATTAATGGTAGCTAAATTCAATAAAAAACATCTGTTTTGAAATGCTAGGTCAAGTTCTTAAGTTAGATAGTCCGTAGCACTCCTAAGGTTTTTCTAAAAAAGTTCTAGAGCTCAAGATGGGCAATTATGTTCATAGCATTAGATATAGAAAGGAAGACATATTTCCGTAAATAATGTTGTATAGCAAGCTAAAGATATAGATTCTAATAGACAAAAGGGAAACCAGTTCTAATAACTAGTACATTTAAATAAATGAGCCATTTCATTCTTTATAATTACTTTGTTTTACCTTCAAATTAATTGATCAGAAATCTTTTTGAAGAACATACCGATAGAAGTTATATTTAATAAAATAAATATAAGGTTTCTTCAAAATACAACACAACTTATTAAAATAATTAACAAACCTTTTAAAAAATAGCTCATTTAATGAATTACGAAAGATCGAAATTTGTAAAATTTTACTAAATGATGCAATAAAAAATATTACAATTTTAAAGTCAATTTATTTATTCAGATTCAATAGTTTATTTCTCCAATAAGTATCAGTAATTTGTGTCGTGTTTTTAAATGTGCTTCATTTGAATTTTAGAGTGCATCTTCTAAATAATTAGACTAAACAACGGGCTTGAGGAAGATAATGTTCATTAGTGTTAACATGAATTATTTTAACCATTAATTTTATGACATATACATTTTTTTAAAAATTGCATTGCGGATTTACGTTTAAGTAAATCCAAATCTTTGTAAATTAGGCTAACTGTGTGTCATTACTCTTTAATTAATTGCGAACATTTGTCATTAATTTTATTGCAATAATTATATTTCAGTTAATATTCTGATAATAATCGCAATATTTAAAATAACTATGCTTTTATTTTTTATATAAATTAGTTAGAATTTGTCTCTACATTAAACACGATATATCAATTTTAATATTGTTTGAGATAATTTAGGATAAGCTTCATTTATGGAAACCATAAAAATTAATTCTTCTGATTATTCTTCCAATTCTATGTGCCTTTAAGCGTGAAATTTCATCTCCTTTTCAGATCACGTTGTAGAATTATGGCGTACTAATTAAGACTATTATGAAAACAGATATAAATGGTCTAAATCGTATAACAGATATAAATGGTACATAATCCCAAGTATGTAGCCTCGAAGTAATCGTTTGTTGGTAGAATATCCTTAATCCTACTCACTCCACTTTTAGGAGGCTTAGAAACCTTAAATATTGAGAATTTGAAATAAGGCTTGAAAAAATGTCCATACATTATAAACTTCTCTTCTCTAATATAACCCAATATATTTCCAGCAATCTTTTGGCATATATGAACAGAAGAAATTACAACCGATATAAACTATATGTTCAATTTAGTGGTACAAGAAATTAAAATTAACTTTATATTACTAAATACACTGCGTTATCGTGCATCCCACTGAATAAGAGTCACGCACGAATCAACCTCTCCAACTATGTTCTCTTGTTCACCCTACAGCATTTACCTTAAATTCATTTATTAGGCCTCTGAAAAATCGGAATAAGTCGCTTTTTTATTTTACAAATCCCGAACATCTTGTGATCCGACTTTTTTTGTTAAAATTTATCGAATGTATATTTTTGTTTATTTCTTTTATTTCCCTTCTACGATTATTTATTGATTGTGTTTGTTTGGTAATAGTTACTTTTTCGTGTTTGGCACATGTAAACAGTTATCTATCATTTTTATAATTAAGGATGCTAAGCATTTATTTCTATATAAGTTAATAATTTCTTAAGGAATAATTTTCTTCTGCCTATTAGTGGTATTCGCTTTTTTATTTTTTCTGTTTTAATTTCACAAGTATATATTTCTTATTGTAGCTGTCATAATTTTCAAATTACGGTATATAGAAATAACAATACCCACAACACAATCTCAGTCTTTGGAAGCACAATAGAATGATTGCACCTTAGCTATCAAACCATCACCCCATCTTCCTCACTCATTCACTAATCATTCACCATCGACATACATATAATTAAGTATTGAAAAATCTCTTTTAAGATCAGGTAACAGTTTTGTCTACTGCTTTCAGCGTTTCATACCTGCAACTTCTTCCCAATCAGAATCTTCAGTATCGTTCCCTGTAGTTTTAGTTTTAGTACTGCGTTTCTGGCGCGTCGCTTTTGTTTGTCGTGATTTCTGACGCTCGCTTTTAGTATCGCTTGTCTTTTGCTGATTTGCTTGATTTTCGCCCAATGCAAGCAGTGTCTCGACATTCTTAATTCCAGGCCTATTCTTTACAGAATTTGCCTTCTGTGATTCCTGTTTGTGTGCGCTGCCCGCAGAATTCGCACGTTTAGCAATGGCTTCCTTGGCGCGTTCCAGATCATTGGCTTTTTCTAACAAATTGCGAAAATCGAAAGCTTTGCTTTGCGTTGGTTGAGCTTCACATTCGCTTGTATCGTTGTTGTCTTCAGATCCAGAATCCGAAAGATTCATTCCGGCATTACAATCAAAGTGCGGTGATGGCGTAGCGGCAGCTGCAACTATTCCTTTAACACCGCCATCGAAGAAACTGGAATTTAGATCAAGTTCGACTGGATTCACCAAATAATCATCCCCACTGGAATCACTAGATTCATTGTCATTGTCGATATTACTGCCATCATTGGGCGTCACGGCGTTTTTTGAAGCCGCATCAGAGATCTTAGAAGTTGAAGCTGATGGCGAATTGCTAGCTCCACGCACGACCAATGTTTTTGGAGGAGGTTTGTATTTATTATACATACGGGAACGTAGTGATTGCGCCGAAGACTTACGTTTCTTGACGGCATTTTGTTTAATAACACTTCGCCCCTTCAGCTCTCTGAAATATTAATCAATCACACACTAAGTCAATTGCTCAAGTATGAAACTTACCTTTTTTTTGAAGTAGCTCCAGGAGGGGCTGCTGAGTTTGGTAAGCCTTCAAAATCACTGTCGTCATCGTCGGAAGATTCTCCACCTCGGCTGTCTTTGCATGGTTTCCATTCATCCTCGCTCGCAGAAAATCCCTCCTCGGGTGAAGAATACGTTTCATTCTCCTCTTTGGACATTATAGGATCTTGTCCCGTGGCAGGTTTATTTTACAGCCATTTAGGCAGTCTGCGAAATACGCAAATGTTGCTAAGAAAATTTTGCACGATTTTAAGGCGTTGCTCTATTATTGATTTTTGCTGTCAGAACATAGAGTTGTTGTTTTTGTATCTACTTAGCCAAACTATTATTTATATATTTGCACATGTGATTTGAAGCTATTTTAACACTTTGATTAAATTTTTCATATATTTTTAATTTCACTACATAACGGAATTTTCCACAACGCACAGAATAAACCAATCTCCAACCCAATTGTGGCTTTTCCCGCACTTTTGTAATGTGAACTGACGGCTTATACTTACTGTTGCCAACTCTACTAAATTTTTTTTAAATGGGAAAATAGATTGAAATGCTAAAGTACCTATCATGAAATCATAAAGTACCTAACATGGTACCTATCTTAAGTTATCAGAATATACTTTTGTATGAATTGAGTGAGTCTAACCTTAATATTTTGAAATTCTAAAATTGGAACGTCATTAAAACAATTTAAATGCGAATGGAATGAAAAAAAGTGTTGAGTAGATATCTCAGACAGACAGACAGATGAAGCAAGAGTCTCTTGGTTTCGTCTAGTACTGTTCGATTACCATTATTTTTGCACAACATCTTAAACCGTTATCTTATAATAAATTAAAAAAATTATTCAATAAAATTATTTATGTAAAATTTATTGTTAATAATTGTTTATTATTGTAATTAGTAATTGCAATTGCTAATAGTAATATTTTATTATTAATTTGAGTTGAATGATTTGATTTGCTAATATGTTGTTATTGTTTTTTTGCCATATAAGAAAATATGTTTTTAAAATTAGTTACAAGAAAAACTATTAAAAATAGAATATCAATAATAAGCTGATGACTATATATAATTCATATTATAAAATGTGAACATATTCTCTATATTTCGGTAATATTTTCATGGTATTTATTTATCGTTTTTAAGTATTCATATAAAGTGGAAATATAAAATATCAATATTATTTATCAGCTGAGGCAAAGACGTCATCGTTCGAGTTTAAGGTTTTTTATTACTCTCTTGATAAGACCTACGGCTTACCAAAAGCTGACCCAATTCTCCCGGTTTTAGCACACTATCAGGCTTTCTTCTTAAATGAAGCTTTTAGTTTTTTTGACGCTAAAATCTTACACACCTACTATGAAGTTACCGGAATTTAAATCGATTTATTTAGCGCAAAGCGAGCAGACAATCTCCTCTACGCCGTTTAATATTTTTCCACTTGAGCTAGGTCACGGTTGGAAAGTAAAATAGAAACGCACGTGCTCATAATAATTTCTATATATATACAGCCGTACATAAAGAGGGAGTAAATCCATGCTTTTGCAATTGCCGACTGCTTGTGAAATATTTCTAGTATTTGCTGCAAAAATTTTCAGTTTCCATACATAGTATTAAACTGTATGTATGAATTAATATTTAAGCAGTAAATATGTTATAAAAGGTTGAAATAAAATGCATTTGGATTTATATTTTGGTAATTTAAATAAAAGGATTGATGATTTTTATTTTCACGTGATTTCCTCTTCAAACCGCAAACACAATGTTGCTTTTGTTTACATAGCCATATATTAATAACGTTTATATAAATTTTTATGATCATGCGCTCTGCTATTCTCTTCTGTTACTCTCTGTTATTCTCTTCGACGTCTAATATGTGTAGAACTTCACAAAGGATAACGAGACCCACATTGCAAGGAATATAAAACTCGAATTCGTATCAGTTCTCGCTCGGAATCCGTGTGGAAAGTTACTACTTCACTTTCTGGTCTCAGTGTTTAAAAAATTCTTGAAAGTGTGCTTCTAGAATATTGCAATTGCATTGAATTTTATTATATAAATATAATTCTTTTATATATATATAAATGTTAATTACTTTCAAAATAATATTTTCTTAATTTGACTTACAATAAATTAATTTCATACATTACTTTAAGGCAGGTTGTAAAACCGTCACTGTCTTAAAGAAAATTATACTAGAATGGGAAAAATAGGACATCATTTAAAGTGTTTTTCTTGTTAAAAAAATTAATAATATATAATACATTTTTGTTACTAATTCGACAAATTTAACGTTTTACTCATAATATTTTACTGAATTTTATTGAAAACAGAATATTCCTTAGAAACGATTGAAATATAAAATGAAAACCAAAAGGCATTACACTATTTTGAACATTTTATAGGATTCCTAAAATATTTTAAGAGTATTTAAAACATTTTTGAAAATAAATTCTAAATAAAAGTGTTCAAACATTTTATAATAAATTCAATAATCTTTGAATAAGAAATGAAACTTTCATAAAACTAAAAATTTTAATGCATTTAAACATAGAGTAAGAAATAATTTATTTCTTACTCTATGATTTAAATTACATTTTAAAGAGCACTGGTTCACAAAACAACGAACTAGTGAAACCCAGTTGTTCAGTAACATTACTGCATTATGAAATGGTGGTCTCAGTTGGTTGATGAGAATTTGCCTCTTGTTACGTGTGCAAAGAGCGGAGCGGGAGAGAGAAAGAGAGTGATTAAGTGATCGAGAAATGTAAGCTGAGGGAAATGCCAAAAAAATTGCTTTGATCTTCCCCTGACAATATTTAAATCACATAAAACAAAAAGTAAAAAGAAACAATATTGTGAATGAATGGAAGGAAAATACACAAACAATTAAAGGAAATTAATGTGAATACGGTGTTCAAATCATTATCAAAAGAGAGTTCGGCGAGCGAAGTTCGTTCATTTATAAATAATGCTAAATTAAACGAATTTCACAAAATTGAGATTTTAAGACACAAATTTATTGAAAAACACGCGAGGGTTCGTTGAGTAAGTGTGTAATGTTTTTTAATGTAAAAATATTGTGCATTAGTTTAGATCGACCGTCGAAACCTTTTGTTTATGTGCACGCTAGTTGTATCTTCTGATTGACGCGCATTTTCGTACTCCTGATTCGGTGTTCCGTGAAATACATTTTCCAAAAGATTTTAGTTCGATAGATTGATAACTTTTTGGCTGCAATGTTTTATATCTTTATTAGCATTGCATTTCATTAGGACTTTCTAATTTCTATTGAGAATAATGCAGTGAAGTAAATGATCAGTGCTAAGTGAGGGACAAACAGCTGTTTTGGTTGCCACCTAATATTTTAATCCGTATAACTTTTTCATTCAAATGTGAAATTTTTGTGAATAAATAGAATACAAAAAGCCGGAATTGCCATTCGAAAGGAATTAAAAAATAATAACAACGATCTATTAAATATCAATCGAAACGTGAGGATAAACGGTAATGCATGAGTAATTGAATACTCTGAGTGAAGTGTTTTAATTATTAACTTTTTATGAGTGGAAGAGTTCAACTTATCGAGTGGAAATTGCAATAAGACTGATGATACTATCAGGGAATACTTTTCATTTTAATTTTTTGAATTTCTTTAATTTCTTTTAATTAAGTTTTCTTTTGAATGAATTTCATTTCAAGAAATAAAATCGTAAGAGCAGATTTCCTGAAATAAAATAAAATTCCTTATAAGACGACAAATGCATGTGCGTGCGTGTGTTTCTTGCTAACGTTCCCAAGTGCCTGTTTGTTTTTTGAAATGTGCACAATTGTACGCCCTCCTCCCTAATCAGTTATAATAACTCATTCAGGGGGCTGAATTTCTTAGTGTTCGTTTTGCTTGCAAGTCGTACAAAATCGAAAAATTTACATATAGACCATAAAGATTATGTTTGGTCAACTGGTTCACTTTAAAAAATCGTGTGAATTAATGGCAGCTAAAAAGAATTCACCCTTTTCCATACGTACTACTGAAAGCGACTGACTTTCCTGTCTATCAAAGTAAAATCAGTGACCTTAATTCAAATACAAAAACAAATTACGTACACTTTTGTGTAAATATGAAAAAAATGTTTATTTTTATATAAAAAAGAGAAAGAAGATTTTGAAATTAATAACAATCAGGCCCTAACTTTTAGCTTTTTAGTAGAATTCTTGCTTAAAATAAACAATTCAAGGTGTAGATTATTTAAATATGAATTTTTTCGATATAGTTTTCCAATTTTTCGATTTGTATTTTTTATTAATAGATATTTTTTCTATTTAATCTCGAGAATATAATACAATAAATAGAATTCATTGAAAAGATTTTAATACTACTTCATATAATAAATATAAAGGAAACATAATCAAAATATTTTCTAACAACAAATTGTGAACGTCAGCCGTTCATGGATTATTTCGAGAACCTCTGAACATTTGCTGTTTTATGGTAAGTGTATGCGATTAACTTAATTTATTTTCAACCAGAGATTTCACCCTGCTCTGAAGAAAAACACATTGTTCCAATAATTCAGCTCTTCTTTAGACAAGTTGAAGATTTAACGGCTATGTTCTAATTTTTTTTAATCTTAAGTATTTGTAGATTTATTACACGTTGCCAATAATTTATATAATAGCGAAATATAAAAAAATAATAAAACTCTATAATTCAGGAAGATCATTAAATATTATATATTTCCTAGAAGCTATTTTCTATACATTTCTTCAATTTAACGTACTTTAATTGAACTATATTTAATTACAATTCTACCCAAAATTATGATTTTCAGTTTGTCACTCTGAAATAGTGGAGACGACACAACAACGACAAAATCAAACCCAAATTTCCCAACAAAATTACAGAATTCTGTTCCTGTGTGTTTCTGCGAGTATGCCACGGCTACCACCGTGGTGGCGGTAGCGCTAGGTGGCAGCCTTGGTGATGGTGGTAGTGGTTGAGTTTCGGTTAGACAAGCCGAAGGATACCCGTGAGCAAATTGAAGTTTTATAAGCTTATCGTGCAAACCAAATTTTGTCTGTCTACAAATTTAGAGGGCGTAAGGTACAAGTATAACAATTACCGGTGCGTGTTTGTGTTACTGTGTATGTGTATCTATGTATGTAATAGACTAATTCATACTTCGTTCTAATTTATTTTGCACTGAAAAAATCAGACTTTTTCTTGTGCGCGCTTCTTAAATTTAGCTTAAGTGATAACATTCAATGGAAAAGAAGTTGTTGGTAGAAGTAATTGTTAAAAGAGGAAGATTAATTCATTGTTTCCAGAATGGTAACGTGGTGAAGGGTAGAGGATAGAGAGTGTGTAGATAGAATGGGACTGAAAATGAGATTTATCGGTCCTGAATAATGATATAATTAATAGGAATAGGTTACATCAGGATCACTTCTAACGCTAACTCTTAAAGGTTTGAATGGTATTTTGAATATTATAAAAGCGAAGGCTTTTATAATATATAAATCGCTTGTATAAAATAAATATCATTCATAGATACACTGTTTAACCCTGCTTTGCTTAAATCTGTCAATTCAGAGACAAAACATAAAAAAAACTGACCCAAGACTTTCCTACGAATAATAATGAATTTTTCTCTTCTACCGTTTTCGCCTTTATTTATATTTTAATCACGATTAATCTTCTCTTCCCTACTTCAACCACTTCCTACTCTCTTTTACACTTAAGAACATGCTTAACCACATTTAGCCCTCAAGGCTGCCTACGTGTACTGTAAAGGGTTTTTCTTTAATCACGCCTCCTAATCATTTAATCATTTTCGTCCGCGTTTGTATTTTCTTGTGCCATTATTGTATTTTATTTCATTTCGTCAACTTATCTGCTCGTCATTGAAGTTTAAAGTATTATACGACGAAGTAAAAGACATTAAATATTAGGCCTCGTATATTGTGTCGAAGAAATTCCTTTCAGTTTGTGGACTTTTCGAACTTTTATTTTCTCCCTCTTGAATGGATTTGTAAAGCATATGAATGTCTTATCTATTTTCTTCTTTGGTTTATTCCCCTTCATTGTGTTAGTATTATTTAACGTGCCCTCAATTTCATTCATTGTGTCAATAGAAATGAAAACAGTACTTCCGTTTTCTTCTCTTTCGAATCTACCCGATTTTTATACGCTTGAAATGATTATAAGTAAACTTGTCTTAAGAATACAATCAATAAAATTGATTGTACGAAAACCATGAGTTAACCTTTTCAAGAAATTTCTTCAGTGTTTTTGCTTCAGTAAGTTTAAACGGCAAATACTTCCAAGTTTAATGTGTGGGATGGTGTTGTTGTTTGTGTAAGTGTGTCGATAGTGTACACCTGTTGTTAACTAAGCTATTATGGTTCACTATTTTTTGTGGGCTCCATAAAACATCTTCATATAACCATTTTGTTTAATTTACTCAGTTCGGGAAATGTAGCCAAATTAAGAAAAAAACCAGGTCTTCAGACGACTACTCATCAGTCTTAAATTCAAAAGTTTTCCAGAAACTTATTTATCTTTGGACATGAGCATATACATTTTCGAGATCTTTAACACCTACTGGATTACCATAACTCGGCTATATCTAATATCCTTCTCAAAACACTTAAAATTACGGGAGAAGGCTTTGAAAACACTTAAAAATTCAATACCGGTTTAAGTGGCTTTTATGAATACGAAAATGCGGCAAAAGGCTTGCTTGGAATCAGCCTTGACGTTAATCGCTATAGGTGAATGATTATATCCTCTCAACGAGAAAACTATAAATTGTTGCTCTTCTTTGTATGACAAATAGATAGTCTTATGACGCATGCGTATGTGTATCGTACATAGTGTGTATTGCACACAGTTTTACTGTAAACACCAAGTGGTCAGTAGCGGAAGTAGTAGCTTTAGGTTTCGTATCAGAGAAATGGCCTCGTTACCAATCTTGCATGACCCATGCCGATTAGCTGGGTGAAAGTCAACAAACCAACCAACAGGCCAACCATCGTCTGAGCTCGTAAAATGCTTGACAATTTTATACGACGAGGACATACATGTTTCCCCCTTTTTATATTGGTTCATTCTTGAATTTCTGAGTGAAAGATCGTTTTTGCGAGTGTGTGTATTACGAATGCATACATAATGAGCTTTATGCAGTTCGGTCAAGGCAAGGGTCGTAGTAAAATTATAATAAAGCTACAAATCGGCAAAGAAATATGAGTCAAGAAGCCCCCAATATTCTCAATACTCTCGAATCAGTCATTTCAATTTGTAATACAAATTGTTTTTATGGTAAATGTAAATGAAATTACTTGGATTTTGATGAGAGGGTTAAGGCTGCTTTTTAGGCTTGCCTCGAATTTAACAAAACAGCCGGAATCAACATTGTTTGTAACTTGAAGGCTTACGAAACTCATTGCCATTAGAAAGTATAGTACATCAATAAATAATACTAGTAATGGATAAGAGCTTTTTAGACCCAGACAACAAGGATATATTGAGGCGAACTGCTTTGCGGGAGTCTGACAATTTAATTTCCAATCAATTTCCTTCAAAAAATTTGGTGACATTCGTAATGGTATAAATTTTAGCCCTTCAAAATTTGCTGAGCTAACTATTTTAAACCTCTGAAATCACAATATTTTATCAATAATAATCGAACAACTCCAGTTATAGATTGAGATTATAACTTTAGGCATAGGTTCATTTATTGCACCTTCAAACCCTATTACCACTTTTTTACCACATTTCATTTCAATACCAGAAAATTTCTAATGAATGACGCAAATTTGCACACAATCTATCCCAATTTTTGCCTATTTTTAGTAGTAATAATCTTTAGTAGTACTAATGACATCAAAAGAAGTTTCTGTTGCCGTCATCCTAAAATTGTGTGGGTAATTACGATGTTTTTTCAAAAACATGGTTCACCTGAAAAACATCTGACTGATCATAGGTATGTATGTATGTATGTATGTATGTGTATGCATAATTAAGTGTATATGTTGTCTTTATCAGATACGGAAGTTGTCAGATATTTTGTTGTATGAGAAACGAACATTAATTTTGATATTATTGATTTTGGAAATGCAGCCGAGTTGGTGGCCAAGAATATCAAGAATATTACTGGAATGAATTTCGTGAATGTTTGATGAGGAGTTTGTGATTTGGGTGAACGTGGTGCCATTATTCGATAGCAAGCATCTGTTTAAATACATTCCAAACATTTTTTAATCCATACATATATCAGTATGTATATATACACTTCGATACACATGTGAACGTATATAGACTTAATAGGGTCAACAAATTCTACACGAAACATAGAAAACCTTAAATAAAATGATGTGGTTATAAACTGCAGCCAACTTTAAACCAGCTGTATTATTTGCTTTCCTTACAGTATGTGTTGCATGTGTTGAACTCCTTCAAGGACATCAATGAATAAAATTTTAGGCTTGGGATGTTGGGGAAGGAATGTGTTGTGAGGTGACAGAATGATAAAAGTTTAAGTGTTTTACTCACTTTGAATTGTTCTTTCTTTGAAAGTGGCTTGTGCCATAAACTTTTAAAAAAAATTTGTGATGTGTATAATATTGATGTATATTTTTCAGCATCACAAGTACCACGGCGCGCAGACCACACGGAACATTTACTTGTTATGAATTATAAATTAAATGGTAGAAAAAAACATACTTTCAGATAAAACTTGGTGATGCATGTACTTGTTGTTATTTTCATCTGCTTTCTTTTCTTTATAATTGTGGTCACAAATACCTGATAAATCTTAAAGGTGAAACTGTTATCTTATCTCGCTTTTTCTTAAAAATTCTCAAGATCGTGATATTGATATTCTCCACTTTCCACTCAGGGAAATAAATAAAATAATCTGAGTTAATTTTACATTAAATGATTCCGAAATGACTAAGTATAATTTCATTGCAATTATTTCTCATTCGGCGGTTTCGCCTTAAAATTTTGTAAGACTGTGTAATAAAATTTGAAGCTTGGGGCTCACTAATGTATTCGATTATAGTTCTCTTTATATCTCTGTCGCCTGGATCGATGTACAGTCCTCAAGGTTGAGACGATGATATCCGATATTGAGACGATAATGAGTCCTTCCGTCTCCCATTTCTCATTCTTCCTCTCTGTTATTCTCTTATATAAAAAATTATCCTGCTATTATATGACAAATCAGTCCAAAAGTTTCCCGTTTAATTTGTATGATCCTCTATATCGTGAATACTTGAAAATGACATCTCTTAGAGAATGTGTTTCAATGAATGAATGAATGAAAGGGCTATTTGATCTCAAAGTTTCGTTGTTTTCAATCGAAATATATTACGTGACTTCTTACATTGCATGGCTTCTCTTTAGAATTTCAAAGAGAATACAATGCTCTTATCAGAAAGGTTTACTGGTGGCCTTGAATCTATTTTTCTTGTTCTTAACTGAATTAAAGGAAGTAATTAAAGGAAGCCCTTAAATTTATTTCCTTCAAAATCATACCAAAGGGCGTATACTTATCCGCATGAGAGGAAAAATAATAGAAATTACTTTTACAAAATTGATATGATCTTAATTTAAAATTTGTTTGATAACTTTGAGTCATGAATTTAATGTCATAGCGCTTCAAGAAAATTTCATTGTAAGCTTCTTTGAAAACTGTCAGGAAAATTATTATTTTCTCAGACATTTTCATCTTTCGCTAAGTTTTTATTAGAAATATTCTTTATTATTTTCTTGTCAATCTTTTCTTATTCTTTTATTGTTGGCTTCAGTGCAAATAACGTAAATACTTAGCGTGAGTTTTTTATCACCGGTTGAAATTTCACGCACAAGTATGTATTTAATGCAACAGTTTCATTGTTGCTTGTTACTGTAGTTCTATGGGCTCGTAGTATGTGTTTGTGAGTGAACACATAGTTAGGAATTTAATGTGATTTTCTACAACCACATGAGACCAGCTGACCGTCATGAACTGAGAATCATGAGCAGCTTAAGACCTTAACTGCTTAGATCTTTGAGTGGGGCATACGTAATTTACGATGGCTCACAGTGGTAGAGAATTATAAAGGTTGGGTGAAAATGGGTTTTTGATGAATAGATATTATATTAAAGTTTATTCTCGAGATATTGCAATTAAATTGGTATAAGTTTTTTAATGAAATTATACTGATTATTATTTCAAAATCATAATTTGGTATGCAATAATTTTTTTAGAAATGATCAGCATTTAACGGAGTCTCGAACAGTCGTCCACTGTGCGACGTAACTAGCCACAGTGCAAAATCAAGTGCGTAATTGTAGGTGATGTAAGTGCAATTGGAAATGTATGTGTGTGTGGATCTGTCTCTGTGTGTGAAACTAAGTGTAAGATATAATATGTAACATATGCAAGAGTCCATCAATGATATTGAAGTGAATTGTTATTAACGGCTACGATTCTTGAAAAATAAATACCTTTGAAGGACCTCGTTTTGAGGGTCTTTGAGTTGTTGTGTTCGTTGTTGTTGCCGGGATAAACGTTGGTTTACTTAAACATTCATTAAGCAATTTTATTGGCTCAAAAAGTATAGCTCTGTTTTAATTAACAATTAAGTTAAATGGCAATAAAAGCAGAAAAGAAAGCAGAAAAAATTAACTCTGTGAACATTTGAAAATGCTTTTAATGTCTTTCATTCTTTGTTGTATTTAAGAGAAATCAACAAAGAAATGAAGAAGGAGAAGGAGGAAATGTAAGTAAGCGTAATGTGTGCAAGCGTTTGGAAGAGACACTCACCGTTGCTTTCGTTGTAGGAATAGCAGTTGTTGTTGTTGCTGTTGTTGTTGCTGTGGTTGACGTTGTTATTTTCTACAGATGCTTTGCTTAAATTCCGTTAAAGAGTCCGTCCGAAATATCTACGAAAAAACAAGACGAGTGAAAGAAAAACATATTTTTAAAACGAATTTGGAAGTTATTGCATTTCTTCATCATGCTTTCTCTTTCGTTCCTTGTTTACACTTTTGCTCTATATAAAATTTATTTTTAAATTTATTTGGAACTGAGCTGGCAAATTTGATTTTAGTTCAGGTGCTGCCATAGTTTCATAATAATAAAAAAGAACAAACAATTAACTGCATCAAAATATGTAGAAAGATATTAAAATGATAAAGCGAAGCGAGGTAAGCGTAAACAAGTGCATGATAGGAGGAATAAGTTGAAATATATGAACGTTGTAATGCAGATTGAAGATTTATTTGTAGATTAGATATGCATCTTACCATACGAGTCGATGCGACAAATCGTTTCATAATGAGTGTTCAATTTGCGTTTAAAATTATCGTAAGATTTATTCTAACAGTTCTTCATTAATTTTGAACTTAAATATTGAGCCATATATATTCTCGTATTTATCTCCAGAACATTGAAGTTAGTCAACATAACAATATAAGTATTCACATACTTGTCCTTTTAAATTTAGGATTTCAGGATTTTACAGCCTTCGACAAACTATGCCCCAACTCTCATCCAAATCTTTCATTTCGTATAATTCGTTTAACCTAAAGGTATCATAAATTCACCTGAATTTGTGTTGGTTAAAATAAAACATTAAAAATAAACTACTTGACCCTGAAAAACGCGAATGAGCAACCCGTGTATTTTAATGATTCCATTTAGAGTTCCCATCTATTAAAATTTATATATGCCTCGCTTAAGTGAAGACCGAAAAATAATGAACCAAAGCATGCTATTCTCTCCTCTAGCACACCCTTGCACATTGACAAACACATAAACTGTGCCCGTGAATCCCTAAAATATTGCTCTCGAATTGCTTTCGTCGTTTATGGCTTCCATGGCGTATGAGCAACATTAATTAATTATGTTTGGCTCCTGTTCTAACAAGCGAAAGGAATGCAAGTAGTGCCAAGGTCAAGCCAACAAGGTACCGGTTTCCTACTACAATCACTTTGGAAGCTTTCAATCTATTCTTTTCGGTTCTGCTCCTGACGGCAATGAGTGAGACGAGTTATGAAGCCAGTAGAGACTTTGTTTTGAAAACCATGGTGAAGGTGATGGTGGTGCTGATGTTGGTGATGGTGGTGGAGAGAATTGCTTTGAAAATGGATTTGCTAGAAGTTAATATATATAAAAATTTTGAAAGCATTATTTCAAAAAGTTTAGAACTACTGGAATCCGAAAATTTTTTACCCACAAAATTTGATGGTTATTCTATAGAAGAGAGAGGACGATTGTGAGAGAAAGAGAGAGAAGAGAGAGATAAATGGACAACTTCTTGTGACACGTATTTTTCTGCATCTGAATTATTCAAATCGTAAATTTTGTGTCCATCGATAGTAGATTGTTCGGGATGATATTCCCGGCAAAAAAATTTCAAAGTTTAATAGAATGCGTTTAAGATTTCGCAGATGTGTAAGAGGATGAGTATGGTGGCATCCTGTATCGACATTATAATATCTAAACCAATCAATGGTAAAAGATACTTAAGTTGTGATGATTATCGTGACATGGATTAAGATGAAGCAGAAATTATGGGCTCTGAAGGAGCTTTAAGCGTTTACAGGGAAAAAATAAGCACCAGATATCACAGAAGGTTCATTTTGGCTTCTATAAAACAAGAAGGAAAAAAAGGGAGTAAGCGGCTCCTCGTCCAAGCAAAATCGCAAAAATGTATTTCAACGAAGTTAGGAGGGCTAATTTTATGTACATGTTTTTCATTACCTTAAAAAAGGCATGCTAGAGGCTACGTTTTAAATTACCTTTATTACGTTACAATTTATTTTGTCTACTTCATTTGCAGAATTTTTATGAATATATTCTTTTCGAGGTAGATTCTGAGCGTTTGCTTTTGTAATTATCATAAATTTGAAGGGCTCGTTATTAATAACGACTAGCTTCATGTTTTCCGTGAATGAGAAAAGTAAAAAGGAAAGGGAAACGGAAAGGGGAAAATTGAAAAAATAAAAATTAGAATATTTCATATGCACGGATTCAATAAAAGTTCTCAAAAAAATCTACAAAGATTTACAGTCTTAATGAGCTCGTGCACTTAAGAGGCTCCGGGAAAAGGTAAATCATTTTAACATACCGTTCTCAAACGGTGAATGTCGTAATGACGTCAACAAATTGTAAAAGCAAGCAAAAAAAAAACAAATAAAACAACCGTAAGTACTACTACGGTACTGGTAAGCATCAAACCACATGGTCGTATTTTCTGAGTAATGACAGAATTTCACGTCACAGGGTACGAAGTAGAGGTACGAGGAGGAACTTTTGTTTGTATTGTATATTATATACATTCGTACTTAAGTGTTTCTTGTCTGATGTATCTGCGTAACATTCGTGCGTCGTATTTGCAACAAACAATCTTATCATTTATGACATATGCGAGGGTGTGTGTGTGTGTACTCCTATGGCTTTGAAATTGTGATTTCTTAGTATTAACGTAATGAGACAATTCATTTGTGTATAATTGAGTCTGTTAGCTTAGGTGACAGGTGCCGAGGTGACAATAAATTCTTAGCTCTTAATCTAATGAATGGATTGGATGGTCATAAGTTTTAATAAAGTATTTATGTAGCGGTCCTATAAATCCTTGCCTCCAGATGTATATTAGACAAAGGTAACCCCTTACTTTTGTCTGTTCTAAAGTTCCGATTTTTGGGTTGTGGGAATACAAAACATTTTTTTGGAAAGCAAACATCTTGAATTTATTTCTTTCGTCAATAATTTAAAGAGAATGAAACTGACTTTTTAAATTTTGTAGGTACATGAAGGGTAACCAAAAGGATCATTTGATTTCCAGAAATGGTTGGTATTACACATAAAATCAAAATTGATGTCATGTCTAACAAAAATGTTTGCATAAGGAAAAATTATAAACGAACTAATGGGTATATTTCCTCTCAAATCGACGTTATTAGAAAGAGATAGAGACAAAAAATAAACGAAATGAGTAATTACATATATATATAATTAGGCAGTGGCATTCGAGTTCTTTCTCCTTTTTTTGGGGAACTTTCATTTCCTTACCGGAAGTTAAAATGCACACACAGGCGCACATATTTGCTTACAATCAATTAATTGCACGTTCATTTCCGAGCTCGAGTTAACAACAGACAAAAGACGGAGCGGACTTTTTCTGTTGGCTTGAATTTATTTTCTGTAATCTTTCCTTATTTCATTAAATTGCTTTTCTTTTATAAGATTTCTTTTATAAGAAGATAAAAGATTTTAACAGCAATTTCGTTTCAAATTAAATTAAAAACTTTAAAACTGAAAATTTACGACTTTATAAATCTAAAACGAAATTTAAAATTTTCATATGAATTGCTTTTATCACAAAATTTCAAATCAAATGAAAAGAATTAACAAATTTTGGTGGAGAAGTAGGAGGGAACAACCAACACTTCAAAAGAAAAAGTAAAAGAAAAAGAGGAAAAATGATAAAACAATGTTTTTATGAAAAAGGAGGAAAATTACGATGGGCGAAAAATCAGAAGAATAAATTTGTTATCTTTGGTGATGAAAGCTGGGACTCCTTAAGGGTTAAGCAGAGTTGATAAGGTTGAAACTTTTGGGCTTTATTTTACGGCATAGAGCTAAAGAAGGTCATGAAAATGAAAAGGAAAATTAAGAAGAGCATAAAGATAAAATAAGAGTCAGTCATTTTCTCAAAATGCCTTCTTTAGGAAGTCATAGAAATTTTGATATTTTATATATTTTGAAAATGCTTTAAATTATACTTTACATTACTAAAATTAATACTGGTTTACAATTTTTAAAAGTACATTAATCAGTTTAAATATGCGCTAAGGAATTTTTAAGGAATTGGTAGAATAAATAAATATTTCATCATTACCTTAGTTTTCGAGATATTCCGCTAATATATTCAAAATATTTTGCGACTTTCGAAAATTCGATAATCGAAAAATGTTTAAAATAATCATAATTTTTTTCAAAAATATATTGTTATCCGATATCAATGATTCAATTTTTGTAACTGTTTAGAATTTATAAAAAAATATCCAACAATGTATCTTTAGTAGAAATGTCGTAAAGATTTCAGAAGATGGTCCTCTTAATTTTTTGAAAAGAATTTCCTATAATATCCGGTGCAGCGCTCTATTTTTACAGTTTTCCAGAAATTGTTCGCAAATATAGAATAAAACGAAAGTACTTGAAAACTGAGAATAAAAAAGTTGAAGAAAACTAAACTGCAATTAAAATATACAAAGTCACGAAGAGTCAGTCTGTGAGGAAAGTGAAAACTAGTGCACACTATAAACTATAAACTACATAAACAATAGGAAGAAGATGTGGAAGAAGAAGAGGAAGAGGGAGTATAAGAATAAACACAACAATGAAACGAAACGAATAAACTAAAATCAGGTGGCGGTAATGCAAATCATGAATAGAAGCAAACGGCACTAAAGCAGACAATAGCATTTTTGAAAACAAAAGGGGTAGACGTCACTGTAAAGAGAAAAAAAAGAAAAGCGAAATGGCACAAATGTCAGAAATGTTAGAAATGTTTTTATCAGGGTCAAGGAAAGTGAGCATAAAGTTTAAATTGAATGGAGTCAGAGAGGGAGAGAGGGAGAGAAAGAGACACACAGAGAGGGCGATAGATTGAGAGAGAAGGTGAGAGAGAGAAGAAACCTTTATAGATTCAGGAAATGCTTCAAATAGCTAACACTTTTTTGGGGGTTTTGAAGCTATTTAAATATTTGTGGAAGGTGAATGACACAATGCGAATGTATTGAACGCCTCCCATTATGAGACGTCTGTATCATAATAGTCTTAATGAAAAAGTTAAGAATATTTAGAAGCTATGAGTACCAAAACCTTATTCTGTGATCATTTCATACTGATCAAGATGTGAAGAAGTGTTTATTTTGCTTTTTGTCTTTATTTATTATTATTCTTATAAATTGTTATTCTTTTTGCAATGTTTCTTCAAATCGTTCGACGTTTTGATTGATGTTTATAACTTGTAAATATTGAATATTGCTCTCTTTAAATTCAAAATGAAGTCAAAACATTAACAAGTACAAAACAATAACAATAACAACAATAACAACATCAATAATAACAACATCATCATTCATCAAAGAAACGATAGCAAGCAAGTTCTAACAAAAATCATAAAATCGTACGCATACATAAGCACACAAACGCATACATACTTACACTCGTACATGCGATAGATGAGCTGATGGACACCGGAAGGTTCTAGAATACACAGACATGAAAAAAGAAAATAAACAGCGCGATAATGGTTTGTGCCGGCTTGTCAAGATGAAATCAACAATAATTGTTCGCTTTTATTGGAGGAAATAATCGTGCTGGCGGAAATAACGTTGCTTATAAGGATGAATAGTATGGGAATGCTGGATGACGGATAACGGATAAAGCAGGGCAAAGAGGATAAACTTGTTGATAATGACAAGGAGGAGTTTCGTAATTACGATCCCCGTCACAATGATTTAGGTGAAACTAATGAAGGTATAAAGTAATAAATAAAATTGATTAGGTAGGGCGGTAATGACAATAATGATGATGATGATGGAACTGATAATAATCAAAATAATAAAGATGAGAACAATGATGGGAAAATAAAGGCATTTGATTAATGGAATACTTAAGAACGCTTTAAGTGAATTGCTTTAACCCTTCTACGAGCTCAATCCTGGCTTGAAAATATACCGAAATTAAATAAATTGCAATAAAAATATTGCAATACTTATTATTTGCCATTATCTCTGTTATAAAATCCTCGAGATGATATTGACAACATGATTATTTTCATAACGAACGTGTTTGTGTAGACGTGAGTGTTCCATCAAAGCAATCATACGCGAGCTAAAGAAAGCTGAAATAAAAGATGATTAGCTAATAAATTGGTTTTTGCTATTATTATTTTGTTTGTCAACACATCGACGATTTGATTTATGAAATTTTAATTGAAATTGCAATTTCATCAATTATTTCGCATATTTTTTAATATTTTCTTTCACATTTTTCTCTGTCATAACAAAAGCACGTTATCAAAAGCAAATGCCGCAAATGTGTTAGAGATATAAGCGTACTTCAAGCGCAATTTTATTAGTTTGTGACTTGAGATATTTTCATAAAAAATCAACTCTAATCAAAACATGAAAAAAAGAACATACACAGAGAGTGAGAGAGAGAGGGAAAGAAAGAGAGAGCGAGGAATGAGAGAGAGAGAGTTTGAGAGACTAAATAAGCCATGGAAAAGCATTGCTGTGGAAACTAGCTCGGGAAAATATGTAATCAATTTTCATAAAGAAAACATATTTCAAAAACTAATATCCAAAGAAATTATAAACGGCATAATGATAATTATATGAAAATAACGCTATACAGAATAGAAAATTATCTAGGAATTAATAAGTCTGAGTATGAATCGCATTTAAGGGCGAGAATGTCTCGTCATTCCCACAACAATCACTTAAAGTGCCATAACCTCAAGCATAACCGTCTTCTTGATGGAATCACACATGCCCCACTTCACACCCTCAAACATGCAATAATCTAAATTGCTCGCGTAACACTACATGCTTTAATAGGAGAATTTATTACTTCTTCAAGTCAACTGCAAGCCAGTTCGTTTTGCAACAACAGTCACTAAATATTATCACTCTGTCGTGAATGTAAGTAACTATTATTTTAAATGCTATTTCTGCAATAATATATTTGTGACGGGATGGGAGATATTGCTGCTCCTTTTATACATCTTCATCCTCCGGGTGTACATGTTTTTGATCCCCATAACAAATAACAAATAAGAATTTTATAAAAATCAGATAAGATATGATTCTGCCCGTGATTGTCAATTTGAAGAAAGTTTGAGTGTTACAATGCTTTTGATTTTTTTACACAAAAATACATTTCCTTGACGAATCCTTTTTTCTTGAATCGAAGAATGCGCTCGAGGTTGTCTTTCATTTTGAAAAGTGTAAATATGCAAATGTAGATGTGTCCGGGCTAAATAAGCTTCTACCGGAATGAATTTATTTAACTTTATTACTTGTTCGTCTCTTTTTTCGTTTTCGATTAAACGCTATAAAATGGCACAGCACCTTACCGAGGCTCAACAAAAAGTTTTGCTTACAAATAGTGTTGTGGGTGGTTTGAGTGAGAGTGACAGCGGCCGTGGCTTAAGCGGGCGTGCGCGCGGTGTAAATTCGTGTATCTAGATATTGCATAGATTAATAAGAATTAAACTGCATGCCAAGAATTATCTTAAGCCTAATAAATTAAAATGTATTAAGGACACTTTAAAGGAAACCAATTTGAGGGTAGGATGGTGGTATTTGCGGTGTTAGGGTGGCGGTAAATGTGGGTTGTTGTTTACGATGTCAATTGAATAGGATAGAAAATAAAAATTAATATAAGAATAAAAGTCAACTATTTCGCCACTGATGGTCTTCTTGATCATCGTATTCGGCAATTAACCCATAGTTAATTTTAGTTGTTTTGTTTGAGGAGGAATCAGCCTGCTTCCAGAAAACATTTATTTATGGTCTTATTGTTTGATTAGTTGGCTTTTATTATATTGTGCCTAGGTAGTTTCTTGCTAAAGAAATCCTTGGCCATACAAAGCAGTTTCCATTCTGGTCTTTAGAGCGAAACATTTTCCTGCAAATTAATAATGCGTTATTATGAAAATATCTGCTCGGTGTTTGCGGTCTCGTGTATTTATTATTAACATGATTTTTTCACAATTGGCGTGATATCCTGATTGCATACAGAGGTTTTAAAATGGCTATGCGTTAATGGCTTTATTTTATAATTTAAAAATTTTATAATTTAAACAATTTAACTATAACTTAAATGGAAAAATGTTGCAAACCTTTTTAATTAATGAAAGGAGTATCTTTTTTGCAAGATTCACGGTTTTCCCCTTGTTTTCATGGATTACATTTGTTTTTGCATATATTTTAAACTTTTATTTACTTTTGTATTTTCCCATACATTTTTAAAATTATTTAAATCGCAATAAAAACCTTTTAATCTTAACTACGGTTCAAAAGTATATGTAAAGTTTTGTGTGTATATATATACCGTATATTCATTTGGCTCGATGCCAGGAATATTGCATTATTGAAAATCGTATGGAAAGGAATATTCCTTTTCCAAACAATCTTTTTTAGGTTTATCCATTAAAAGTGAGTGTTCTCACGTTTTTTTTGCGAAATTATTACGCATATTCGGTTTTCAGTAGATTGAATGGCGGTCGCCATAAAACGTTGCCAGATTATATTTTTGCCAACTGGTTGAATATGAATTTGGATTTAAAAAAAACGATTTTTTCCAGAATTTTCCGGGAAAAAATTAATAATAAAATTTCATGGAAAATAAACGAAACATCCATTAGCTAAAATGCATTTTACTGGGAAAAATTTTGTCGGTACGAGAATTAAATGTACTAAAAAATATGTTTTGTTGATTTCATTTCAGATTTTTAAAATAGACAATTACGTTAAATTCACTTTTCAAGCGATTTTTAAATTACATATTTTTTATAATTGTCTATTAATTCGAGAAAATATCAAACTATTTTCATGCGAGTTCTTTTGAAAAATGAATTTTGAAAGTGAAATTTTTATAGAGCATTGCGCACACATTAAAAAAGTAGTAAAATAAATTTTTATTCAAATTTGAATTAAGAATACTCGAGATGCGGATAAAAAGTGTTTATTATGTTTTATCACAATGATTTAATACCATTAACGCGTAAACTGTTTTAATGAAAATAACTTTAGTTTTTATACTTCTCATACACTTAGTAAAAATGCTGCATAAAATTCTCGTGTATTTTAAAGCAAACCTCTGATAATTAATTGATGTTTCTTTGAATATTTATCCAGCATGAAAATTGTTTATTTTTCATTTATTGATAGACTTTATAATAATAAATACGAAATAAGTGTGAGTGGGAGTGCTTTTGTTTTGTTTTTCAAATGCTTTCATATCCTACACCCAAAGCGATGGGGAATATTAGGCTTAATCTCTCTCTGTCTGTCTGTCCATCTGTCTGGAGAGACGAATATATATACTTCCATAAGATTTTGCGCAAATATTCCTAATTATTGTAAACTATTTAGTTTGAAAATGGGCGAAATCCTATAAGAACCACGCCCACTTCTAATACCAAATATGAATATATCTATGTCGGAATATATATGTGTTTATATACATGTGTTTTTCACTTTCAACGTGTGCAAACGGAATTTGTTGTCAACATTCCATCCTCGAACTCTCCCATGATGTTAAATTATTGTTCAAGAAATGAGCATGGCACGCCCACTATTATATTATACCATGTGCGGACTATTTTGAGAAAATTTGTATTGAAAAAAAGCCAGTACACCTACATTAATTAAGAAAGTGCAAATATAATATTAAAAGCGGATAAATGGATAAAACTATAAATTCTAATTACGGTGTAGGGTACATAAGATGCGGCGAGGTCTAAGTTCGCATTCTCATTTGTTAAAATTAAGTTGTATGAAGAGAAATGTTTTCACTTTGCAAAAAATAAGAAATTATTTATTTCTATAAAAAAAATTATAAATTTCCGAAACGGAAAACACATGATTTATTAATATTTGTTTAGTAAATAAATTTTAGAAAATTCAATAGATTTAATATGCGTTATTATTTACACTTGACGCTTAAATTTTATATTTTGCTTTTATGACTTTTATGAATGTCTTCTGTAGAAAAAAAATTGGAGGCCTTTTAGAATTTTAGACCAATGCGCGAGTAAAGAAAGCTACTTGCACGTAAATAGAATTTGAATTAAGATTTTGACATTTCCTTTTTATTGAAAGAATTGAAATTTAATTCAAATTACTAGAATAAAAATACAATAATCTTTTACCCCAACAGAAATATTAAGGTTATAATTTTTTAGTTTATCCTAATTCGATCTATTAAAAAATATTTTTAAAAAATATAAATTAAAGTATTGGACACTAGTTTTCATTAAAATTCTTTCAGTTTCCTTACCCGAACTCAACAAAATATAATTAACTCGGCTCAACTTTATTCAACTTTATTCTCCCTATTAATTAATTATCTTATGATATTAAGTTTATGAATTATCTTAATAATAAAAATAATAAAGTGTCGTTTATTATTTTGAATGCCAAAAGCAAACTAACTTTATTAATTTTTTAATTTACAAAGAGATTACCTTTTCATATTTGCGTACAGAGATAATGAGAAAACAAATACGACCAAAAATAATGCGACATCACTGTCCTTTTAATGGAAAGCAACAATTGAGTTTATTCAGTCACGCTGTCTGTCAATGCTAATGTCATGACTAAATCGTGACAATTTTAATGGCTGAATGCAAATCAAAGATTCCAATCTCAAAAAAATCAGAAAAAACACGGACAGTTGAATCAAAATAATTTTATTAATGTGCTCGGCAGGTATCGTGATTTTATTCCATTGGTATTAAATGTTAAGGACAAGGGTCAAGGCTATGGTCCACAAAAACTCATCAAATCCATATACTCACCTTCACGCACACATACTCACGAACGTATGCAAGTACAAAGAGAGTCAGACAGAGAGACACGCACATGAATTAATAAAGAATGGATAATACTTTATATTCTTTTGATTCTTTTTTTTATCTTTGTCTGGCGTATTTTTATTTTCGATTTAATTTTAATAATATTTAATAGTTTCAATTTGAAGGACGAAAGCGATTTGGAAGGTGTTTATTATTTTTATTCTTTAAAATCCTAACTTTATAAAACATTTAAAAATAAAAAATTAAAAAAATTGGAATTAAAAAATTCCATTATAATTAAAAAAAATCAATACCATTAAGCTTTCCCCAGATATTTGCCCTTTAACACGCTTAATTTGAGAGGTCCTAAGGCATTGAAATATTTTTGATTGATGGGGTTCAAGGGCAAAATCCTTAAACCCCCGAAAATATTATTCGGTCAACGTTTTTTCTCTTTGCCTACGTTTTATCGGTTTAGTTAAAGAACCGTGTGAAAAAATTATGAATTCCGTTTACGGGTTTTGAAATGAAAGCTTGTTTCGACTTGTCGTTTAATTATAATTTTAGCTTATCTTTTAATTAACATTAAATTTGTAATAGCTTGCACTAAGCAGCATCGGTTAGCGGTTTATTAAAAATGCATAATTGGAAATTACATTATATTACTTTTGCAATTTGTGTGATAATTCCAAATTAGTTTTGGCTCATTTAAAATTAAATTAGAGAAATACAGCAAAAAAATAATAGAAAATACCAAAAGAATCTGTGAAATATTTTAGTAAGGAAAATCATTTGAAATGAACAAATAATGCAATATGAAATATTTTATTAAAACATAAAGTGTATTTTATTATATGAAAAGAGATATTTGTTTAAAAAAAAAGAATTTATAACAACAATTTTATTATTTACAGATTCTTCAATTGTAATTTCTAAAACTTGATTAATCTCGGGCGATTAAGTCGAACGCACGCAGTAAAAGGCACAATCCATGTTGACTAAATTCACTTCGAATCATGTACAAGTGTATCATCAGTACTCGCGAACTGTCTCTATAAAGAAACCAAAGAAGGTAAGTCATTGATATTATCTTAACTTATTCACAAAAAAAGTCTACTTCCCAGAATACTCTACTTCTCACAATAGTTTTTTTAGAGACTTGAAGAAGAGTTTGGCCACTTTGGCTTAGTGTGATTTCACCAGATTAATCCTGTTAAGTTTGATAAGATAAGATTGTTTTAATTGAAAGGCATTTGTTAATAATAAACTTTAGTTTGGATAATGAACCCAATATCCGGCGCACCCGAATGTCAGGATTTAAGCATTTGCGGAAGGAAAGGATTTAGAATTAATTGTATGAAAATCTCTATTTCATAATTTGTCACACTTTTGCTTTTCAGTTTAATTAGTTTAATTGTTGACATATTGTAAATGTCATTGTAAATGTCATAATGATCATTATACGTCTCAACATACTGTTAGTATCAATCAAACCCTTCAGTTGCTTTAAAATGTAAGTGTATAATTATTATCGTAGTTTTATCTTCTTCTATCACTTTTTCTTGCTCTATATCGTTTTGTCTACCTGTCTCATTGTCTATGTTCTTGACACAAAACGTGAAAAAAGTTGAAGTTTGAGAATAAAAGTTGAGACAATAAAGCGAAAGCAAAGAAAGAAAAATTGTGTAGGATATCAACGAATTTACAACAACTTGCTGCATCATTTGGTTTTGTCTATCGTGTTTTGTAAAATGCAGCGTTATTGATCACATTTGATCCTCATAACTTAGCCTATTGCGGTGTCTATATAAGGGCTACTTTCATTTTGACAAGTAGTACATAAAGACAAGAGGAGCCTATTACGGATTATAATTTTCGAGAGTGTCTAAAGGAACTTATAAAAATTCCGCATTTTATCAGAAAAATTCTTCAACGGAATATGCTGAAGCAGAAGCGGCTGGCGAAACAGAAACCCAAAGCAAAACCGGTAAGAAACGTAAAACTATTATTAAGTAAATTTATTTATAGTTTCTTCTGTCATCTTCTTCCTCGTATAAGGCTTCCTTATTCTTCTTCTTATTCACTGATACTTTAGTTAGTATTTGCTTAGTTAGTTTCTATCAGTTAGTTTCCTATACAGAATCTATTTCTGGAGCTGTCTCAAGAATCCTTTCATGATCTCTTTGGGCTTAACCCTCAAATCACCGGGTGATATCTCGAAATATATCTTCATATATCTTCAAATATATCTTCACATCTAAACTATCTCTCTCAGTTTCATCTGGATTGAGAGTAACCTCATGAACAAAACAAAAAATAAGAAGAAGTAAGAATGAACATTTACAGGACCCCAAAAGGGTTTGAAGAATTTTTCAGAAAAAATATTCAAACGTAATTTGAATTTTATTTTATATAACAAAAAAAACCTCCTAGATCAGCCTCAGAAAATAATTCCCATGCATTTCATACTGGTGAAAAATCGTTTCTATATACATCATTATATGGCTTCATATACGATTCTTCTTTATAAATAATTCTGAAATAAAATTTTAAAACACGTCATGTCGGAACCGTCGCCTTCAAAAAACTCTTTTAGAACTCCCATAGGAGTGCATCTTTTGAATAGCCAATCAGGCTTTTAATTACCCTACGGAACTACCTCATGGAAATAGTTCGCCAGAAGAACTTCATCTCACGCCTAAAGAGATATCACCGCAATTCATCTTGATCCTCAATCTGTTTACATTTTCTTTAATCTCAATTATTGCGCCCTTAACTACCCTTTGATTGGATTTCTCTACTTTTACTTTCACACATACTAATACTTGCCATTACTACTAAGATTAACACACACTACTACAATTTTCCTAACATTGCTGTTCTTCTTAATTTACGAATAACTTACACCGAATCTACCGAAAGTGATTTTTTTAACATTCCTCTTATCACAAATACTTTATTTGTTTTTGTTTAATTTCGTTTTAAAAATTAGTTTAATATCCGGTTAATTTTCATTAACCAGCATGAATTAAGGTTCCTGGTTGGGGTTCTAAAATCAGGTCGATTATATATATATATATATATATATATATATATATATATATATATATATATATATATATATATATATATATATATATATATATATATATATATATATATATATATATATATATATATATATATATATATATATATATATATATATATATATATATATATATATATATATATATATATATATATATATATATATATATATATATATATATATATATATATATATATATATATATATATATATATATATATATATATATATATATATATATATATATATATATATATATATATATATATATATATATATATATATATATATATATATATATATATATATATATATATATATATATATATATATATATATATATATATATATATATATATATATATATATATATATATATATATATATATATATATATATATATATTTATTTATTTATTTCTTTATTTATTTATTAAATAAAAATAATGCTATTAGAAAATTTTATTACTTAATATTAAATTATTGCTTTTACTTAATTTATAAAAATGTTTTATTATAAACAATAAATAAGTTTACCTTTATAATTATCGTAATTATATAAAATTATTTACATTTAAAATTTAAAATTATAAACGATAAAAGCTATTTTTATTGAACGTATAAAAACATTATAATATTGTATGTTATGCTTAAAAATATAGTTGTAATTAAAATAATACAATTTAATATTAATATCATGAGTAGTTACAAAATGGTATAAGGTTCCAAAATGTTTTTAATTGCAAAATCGAAGTTAAATAAAATGACAATTTCAATAATTTTTAAGCTCTGAATTGAAGCAATTAGTTTTTATTGAAAGCCTTGAGAGAGTTCCCCCTCTCAATCTATCGCATACGATGGAGAGCACTGATCTTTGCGATTCTTGCGATGTCAACCTTACTTTAATGATTTTATGAAATTCCTGATGCTTATGGATAATATCTTAAGTTTTACTTCGGATATCCCTAAAGTCATCTAGATTTTTTCCGTAAATTTAACAGATAATTTAGAAATTTTGGCTGTGAAAAATGTTTATGTTTTCAAACATTTGTTTGGCTGTGAAAAATGTTTCAAGTTAAGTTAAGCTTCCGTGCATATTAAAAATTTGTTTTGGAATTATTGATGAAATATATAAATTATACTCTTAAACATTAACTGTTTAACGCGAAGCTGCAAGATTTATCTATTGGATGGACGGAAAATTGCTTTCATTTTTTTCCTTCCAAAACAGTTCCGCTAGCTATTACCTTTTAAAAATTATAATTTGTTTTAGAACTTTCTCAAATTTAATAATATTTCTTCAAGTTGGCAACCCCTTCGTTACTATTTTTTTTAGCCGATGAACAGAGGCTTCCCCATAATGATAATGCTTTCAATACCAGCTCACCCATTCCTCTCAAGATTATTTTGTCTTCCACTTAACCACATGTGCTTGATAGATACGCGTAATGCTGTCATTTGTTGTTGTCTGTTGAAATGTGTTACATTTAATAATTCATTTTATTTCCTAAGGAATTTATTTACTCTTCCACAGTCAGAGAATATTTTCTTGGTGTCGTGTGTTAGTAAACTCTTGGTAGTTTCGTTGAAAACGGCTTTCTAATTAGTCAAAACTATACGTAATCAACTCTCTGTTCTTAGTATTGTTGCTAAACATCTCCCACTATTCCGACGGCTGAGATAGCTGGGTTTAACACTTCGATTTCTTAAATTAAATTAAGTTTGATATACAAAATATTTTAAGAGAAGAAAAACTAAATGAAAGTGATACGTTAAAATAAAGATTGTCGGATAATGAAACATATATATGTGTATTAAAATAATGAATGATTTAAATTGAGAGCACTTGTTGAAATGGTTATCTTTTTTCCGAAGCAATGGAATTTCGTAAGTATTTATATAAATGAGAAATTTGCTTCAGAAGAAAAAACAAATTTTCTATCTTTATTTGTCGATCAAAACTTTGCGTAAATGCCAAAAGTTGTTATTTTCAAAAAATATTTTTACAAACCACATTTCATAAAAATTAGTTTTTTGGATTGTTGTTGGTTGTTTTTTAACTATAATATAGAGAACTCAATCCAGTGGTACGTTCATTATTCTCTATTTAATTCTTATCAGTTTGTATCATTACGAACTTCTGCTTTTCAATGTTGCCCACGAGCACGGTGAGCGCGATTTTAACACAGAAAACATTTTGAATAATTAAGTTTACATAATTAATATTTCCGGAAATACTTTTCGTGAAAAATTTTTTTGCTCTTAAAAGGTTTTTATTACTTAAAAACTTGATACGAGGATCTATAGAATTGTTTTAATCAATTTTAGAAAGTTGAATATATGAAGTCTAAGCATTTGTCTACGATACATTTTGAAGTTGCGTTGGCTACTCTGCTCAATTAAATTCGAGTAATTGATTCTCTCTCCACCTCGTGAGTTGCTCTTATCGAAAGCTCTTTCCTCCAATGAGCATGAATACAGTGATGGCTAACAAAGGGATCATAAACTATTTCATATTTTTAAAAATATTTATCAAATCATAGATCCTTAATATAATTAATTTTGGAGTCGAATGAAATTGAGGACGATTAAATATGTTCCTTAGTGTTGTTTCCTTTCTAAAATGTTGAATTTCCTTAAAATAATGAATCCACGTTTATTTTAATACAATTTCTAGAGTCACGACAACAAAATTATCATTTAAGTTATTGCCATCGCGCAATCATCATAATCATCACAATTATTTGAAAATATAAATATAATATTTACAACAGCAAAAAAGAAAAAAAGAAAAAGTATGAGAAGCCTTGCTTCTCCCAAAAGAATTCCTTTTATTCATGGAGATGAACAATTAAAGTAATGCACAAAGCATGTCCCTTACTGTGAAAAAGAGATATCCTGACAATAAATCTGATAGATAGACGACATCACCGAGGCGACAAACAGACAGACATACAAACGAATGGGCAAACAGACAGACAACCAAGTCAGTCAGTCAGAGAAGAAATTGACGTAACTTCTCAACAAGGACAACTTGAAATATTTTTTCCGTTTCCTTTTCTTCATCCTCGTAGAATAATATATTTTAAATGAACTAAAGAGAAAAAATAAAAAGTAATAAAGGAAAACTTTTTTAATAGTTGTTTTCTTTTCGTTTCTTTTCTACGGTCGTTGGTGGGAATGTTGATGGCTTTAATATTTGAAGTGTGTCAAATTGAGTAAATATTTAAAGCTTTAAAGTCTTATTAAATTGTTATTAAGCAAATTAAAATTATTGACGGAATTAAAACCGCACACTTAAATTAGTATCGATTACGATAATGACCTCTTTTATTGAATACTATTATTATTATTTCAAAAAATCGGGAGGATTTTGAGTTCGACGCTTTTAATTAGTAACGTCACGTCTGGAACATTAGAATGGTTTGTTGACCGAAGAGAACTTCTAGAACATTAGAAAAAAATACTTTTAATGCTAGAATTATTTTTCATGCAGGTTTTCGTCTAATAATTAATTTCAGTGTGTTATCACATCTGTGGCAACTACTTAATATCACTTGGGAGTTACAAGTGGCTTTCAATTAATATAATAATTTACTTTGTTATTACATAAATCGGGTGAATATGTATATCATATACATACACCCTACTGCTTACCCAGGAGTAACCTTTCAGCATAAGAAATGAATAAAAAATATTTTATTCTCGGCATTTGATATGCAAATATGTTGCGCTAAGGCAACAACATTGTTAGCATTGTCATATTGTCGTCTCTTGTGGGTTTCGCATTGCCGCAACATTTCTTATGCAAATTTCGTGGTATGTTTTAATGCAGTTGATTGCTGACATTGAAGATTGCTGACGACAATGAAAATGATATTTACGATCGTAATCATATTGATAATAATGTTTATAATAATGATGAAGGCGCTGATGGCGATGCTAGTGGAGAAAGGTAACTCTTTGGAAAAGAAATTGCATTTAAAAGTGATGATTGTGCTCTTGTTGTTGTTGTCGATTATCGACGACTTCTTATTGGTAGCATAGTAGTTGTTGTCATCGCTGTTCATGACTTTAAGGAATATCAAGTTACTTTGGTTGCTAAATTTCGTTGCGTGCTCGATGAAAATGCAAATCGAATTCGCAAACTTGTTAGTGAAAATGTGTTAACCACGCATAAATTAATCTCTCATTCAGTCCTGTAGCCTTTGTTTTTCTTCTGCATATTTTACGCTATTTTCATTCTTTCCGTTATTTTGTCGATGTTTTTGAAAATGTTTTTTTATTTAAAAGCTCTGAAATATTTAGTTTTTCCCTGGCTTCGTTTAGTGTCAATGAAAGGGATACGGTGGGTGATACCGTAAATACAAAGAAATACTTTACAATTCATTGGTAATTACATCCAATAATATTTAATATCAGTTAGTTAGTTTGCGCTTAAATTTTAAAGTTTATTTAATACGTGTTTTGAATACTTGCAGGCACATTTATACATAGTCAAAATCACAATAGCGTAGCGTAGCGTAGCAAAGCGTATTGAGTTCACACATACAGTCGTTTTTATACACAAAAGCTGGTCATTTCAGCCGACAAAAGAGAACATAATTTGATTTCATTATAAAATTTAATTAAAATGGAGATATATTTTTTTAAAAAAAGAGCAAAATCCGTGAGCCTGTTTAAATATGTCTATGGTAAATATTTAAATTAAATTAAGCTGTCAAATAATTAAAGGAATACCATATTGTTATTTAAACCATAACCACTCTAATGATGACATTATACCAACAATAATTATGAAGAATTGCATTATTACAAAATTTGCATTAAATTATGAAAAAATCGCTTAGATTAAGCGAAATCTTTTTCCTTAATCATGATCGTTAGGTAGAGTATTATTTTACTCTACTTGATTTTAATTTGGAGCTATCACTCACTCTGAAGATTTATAATGCGAAAATTCGCAAACAGTTCGTTTACTTTGCATTAAAGTAATTTCAAACTTTGGCAATATTACAATTTTATTAGAGAACTAAATGCGTTTAAGGGCATTTCGTGATCTGTTTTAATTTCCTCTAACGTGATTTTCTTTTAGGATATTTGTTTCTTCTCTGTGTTCTAGATTTCCTTCCTTGCCTTCGTTTTTATGCGATAAAACTTTTGATCAACACTTTGAAGTAACTCATTGAGTTCATTCATTATTCATTTCCATACTTCCTCTCATTCATTTACTCACCGCCCTCTATGACCCTTGAACTTTTTTTTATTTGTCTCTTTTCTCTCTCCATTTGTTATCTTTCTTGATCAGTTGAGGAGAAGTCATAAAGAAAATAAATGCGTTTAAATGCGATTAAGGTCTTAACATTTGTAAAGTAAAGTCAGATTTGGCTTCAGTTTACTTCATTTCGAACAGGAAGATAATGTGAATACATCTTGACTGTTATTGCGTTATTGTGTTATTGTTATTGCGTTTGTGCTCCTTTCTGGATTGAGTGTTTTTACGTCTTTCCCAGTCCTCTGTTTATTCGCCGATTTTATTATTTCAATTTTTGTGATTTTTGCCTTCTTTATTGAATTCCTACCAGGACTTATTCAATTTTATTCGATATTACAATTGGAATAAAATCTTGTAATACATTGTTCCCGGAAATGGTACTTTTTTATAGAGCTTTGTTCTGATGGGGTGTTCCATTCATTGAAGTTTCGAATCTTATTCGGTTACAATGTTGTTACGTGTTCCTTATAGTTATTTCTTTAATAAAGGCTAAAGGATGACATTTCAGTTGAATTTATTTTTCATCCTGCCTTCTTTTTTCTCTCCATTGCTTCCTTTTTTAAAACCTTCCTCCTTTTTTTGCTTTTTTGCTTTCCTTCATTCCTTCATTCCCCAAGATTGTCGAAGGCAAATTATAAGCCAGTTCAAAACATAGTTTCTTCAATTGTATGCTTTAATTTAATATTGTATATTATGCAATTTATTGTTTATAGGCTATATGTTACCCGTACCCTAACGTTGCCTACATAATTCAATCCCCTCCCCCCAAAAATGTTATTAGAATTAAACCATACATTTATACTACTGGTGTAAGATATATTAGTTACGACCAGGCGAAAGTTAGTTAAATATTAAGCCAATTTTATTGAATTGATTTATTTGATTGATTCATTGATTTATAGATGTATTGATTTATTTCTCTTGAAATATTTTTGTAAGTTAATTATTTACTTAATATATATTTTTCCTACTACAAAAAGGTATTTCTATAATTGGTTTAAATACTTATAAAAATCACAACTGATGAATCTCTAAATAATTTTGTGATTTACAAATCCTTAAATGACTACAGTCGAGTAAATAATTTTTAAATTATACGCTAGAAAAATAATTTTTTAGTTCTCAACACACCGAGAGATGTTTTATATTCGGGGAGCAAAATTTACAGATAATAAATCCATTCTTAAAAATTTCTTTAGATATCGGTTTAAAGTAAAATAAAATATTGGTTCAAATAAAAAAATCAAATAATTTATAGAGGTTTAAACGCATGGAAATTATGTGTAAATTATGTATTCACAATCCACCAAAAACTTTTCTTCTGGAATAATTTTTTTAGTGCGAACGAAATAAATCACTTTTGGTAGTTGGTGTAGTTTTTAACCTCAATAGTTTTTCGACTTCGATAACACTAATTTTTCAAATATTCTTCTCTTTCTACTTTTTTGCTATCTAACTCAATTTATTCTCTTTATCAATTGATCTTCTTCCCTTTTGTAAATGTATTTTCCCTCTGTCTCTTTCCTTTCTCTTAATTTCCTTATTCCTTATATTCGTTCTCGTTTTATGGCACTCTACTATCGCCACTACTGCGAATATCCTTATCCTAATCTTTGCCTTTACTCCTTTACTATTACTAATTTTACTACTACCATTACTACTATTACTATTACTACTACTAATATTACTGCTACTGCGACTATTACCACTATTTCTACTACTACTGCGTCTATTTTTTGCCATTGTTATTATTATTATTTCTTTTCACTACTCCCCACCCCTATTTTCTCTTTCAATTGGCTTACATATATTTGCTATACTTCTTTCTTATTTCTTATATTTCCCTTATCTCTTTATAACATATTTTTTCGAGTGTTTAATTATTTTTTATTAAAACCAAATTATTCTTTATAAACCGTTCTTTTAATGTTTTATTTTTTTATTCTTTTATAACTTATTTTTTTATAAAAAATTTTCTTTGTATTTATTTGATTTAATAAAAAAATGAAAACACAAAATTTTTTCACATTTTCTTGCCACTTTTGTCTTTCTCGTGTTCTCTATTTTTTCATAATTTTATCGGAATATCCTTTGTATTATTACATAACCCACACCACCACCACATCCACATCCACATCTATTCTCTCACTTCTGCCAAAACAAAACACATAGATTCCGTGGGGACTTAAAAAAATCTGTTGGGGGCTGATTAATATAACGGTACCGAGGGTAAGCAATCATTTCAATTTTTATATAAATTTTTTGTTGTTATTGTTGTTTTTAATTTTGATTTGTCTTTTGTGTTTTTCACCGTTTTTGTCTTTGTGTTTTACTTTAAATAGTTTTTATTATAAATTTTTTCTATTTTAAACACAAGTATTGAAAGTGTAGTTGATTTGTGTTAATTAAATTTCATTATGATCTGCTATTTTTAAGATTGTTTCTATGTTTAACTTAGTAAGTACTCGTAAATCATCAATTTTAGTTTCTTCATTTATTCGCTAGTTTTTATTGTGTGTCCTTTTATGTGTCATCTTAAAAAAGCGTTTAGGATAACTTCCTTCTTAATGAAAATATATTTTTTATTAATAAGATAAATATATTCTACGGAAAAAGATAAATAAGCATATCCTCAACGTTCGATCCTCAGATTGCCGATATAGCGATATTGTATAATTTTATAAGCATGGTATCCAAAACCCTTCGATATGAAATAGTTTACGAAGGGTTTAATGACTCATTGAGAAAGCAATTTTTTTGCTTTAGTCTTTTTTTACACGGGATACGAACCAATAGAACCTCCTCCCCAATAATCCGCTTGAATATCGGTACTATTTAAATTAGAAGTAATTCAATGCGTGTAGGGAATCCGTGATATTTCCGCACGAAGTCTTAGCACGTATGAAGTGCTGCAAAATTGACTAGCAACAACAACAACAACAAGAAATAACAAAATACAACAACAGTTACGATCAAACCGCAAACCTGTTGGCTATTTATACGAAACAAATGATATCAATATCGTCTAACAGGTAAAAGAAAGAGAGCTACTGCGAAATGCATATTAGAGTAAAATATTTTAATAAAAATAGTAGAGGCTCAGGCGACCGAGAGAGAGAGAGAGCGAGAGAGCGAGAGAGACTGGTCCATCCAGACAATCCTCACATAACATTCACGCCACCCACCACCGACTCTATGACCTTCGTCGGTGTCCAGCAGGCTAGCGGGCTGATTACAAACAGACAGAGATTAACTTCTAATACGTACGCAAATGCAAACGAGCTCGAGATGAGCGAAACAGGTGAAAAATTTAAATCAGGCAAAGCAAGCAAGAAAGCAATCAAGAAGAACGGCCAGGAAGGTAGGCGGTAGGCAAGCGAGTAAAGTAGAGAGAAAGTTGTTTGGATGCTGATAACATTAAAAGTATATTGGAGCAATAAAATTATGAAGTAGAAAATTGAAAAGAAGAAAACAAGAGAAAACAAAAAATGAAAGAAAATATTAATATGAGGAAACACTGTAACCGATATATAATACGACGTCGTGGCTTATCGTTATTCTCGATGTTAGAAGGAAACTTTTTGAAGCATCTGTCGCAGTCAAAGCGCATCAGTTAGTTGCTCGCGGTCGGCGCGTTAGAAAGATGTCAGTTTTGTGTGATAAATATGTGATTGCAATTTGAAACAAAAGAAAAAGATATAAATAAAAGGCATTAAATTCCATAAATATAATAATGTGAAATAGTTGTTACAGATGGATCTAATTATCCGACAAGTTTTTCTAAAAAACGTTGGAATAAAAATTCCATAACAAATCAGTTAAATACAGTTTGTGTTGCACGAGCGAAGCGGATATACATGTTAATTTATTGCTTAAATATACTCCTTCCTTATCCCACCGAGACGGTGTTATGAAAACAGCGAACTTACTGCCAAAGTATTACCAAAAAGTAACAATAAATATAACGTTAAAAAGGCTTTCATTTTTTTTTCTCAAAAAAATATCCGATCCAGCCAAAACTTTACTAGGATCTTTTTATTGAAAGTACTTTTAAAGAATGAAATGCTTGCGCTCAGATTCTAAGATAACTATCACATGAATAATGGAATAATCTCTTTGAACATCTCTCTCATTCTAGAAGTCGACCAAACTCAAGGACTTCTTATTTTGTGCTTTCTTCGTATGCACTCAAAACAAAGTTTTCATAAATAATATTCAAAATATCGGGATATTTTTGCCTCTCCTTGGTTCATGTTCTAACAGATTTTCGAACAAAAGCTGAAATCTTTGCCAATATTTTTAAGTGCCCGAGATTGATAAATTTGAATTTGAAGACAAAATTTACAACAAATTTTCTCTCAATGCAGAGTTGAACGAAACTAATACGTATGCCTGTGGATGTATTTTATTAAATACAGATACATCTTGTGCCTAGAGTTAAGAGTGTGCAGCATTATCCATTAATTTTCATGCTGAGCGAAGGCAGAAGCGTCGCCTCTGTAATCTGCACGCTTTCCGTCTTAGATCGCAAAGGAATTTCTGCATTCATTCGCGATTCAAGCCTAAAATTACGTTCCGAATCTTAAAGAATATTTGCTTCGCTCTCAAGTCGTGCAAGTATTCTTTAGCAAACCTTTACCATCATCATGGTGATCGATGGACCATCGCCTCAACAATATTTACGTCGTGTTTCGAAAACATTTGCGGAACGCCGTCTTAGTTCGATACAACGAGATGGTTCTGTTATTTATTTGAGTCCAGATAATATTGCACCACGTCGTGCTTCCATTTGTGATGTCTATCAACGTAAATTATCGTCCGTTTCAACAACTCTTACTAAAGCTTTAGTTTTAAATGTTCGCGATCTATTAAGGACAACTGATGATGGTGAAGAACAAGATGAGGTATGATTAAAAGTTGAAAAAGGCGGTAAGGAATTACAGAAAGAAGGCTGTGAGTTCTTCTTCTTATTAGAAGTTAATTTCGAACTTGGTGCAGAAGCTGCAGTTAAAATTTGAAGCAATGTTTATGATGATTTTGATGAGCACGAATATTATGTTTGCGTTTTATATTACTAAGAATAGTTAGTATTCGTTGCTGCATAACCTGCAGCTGTGATTATTATTAGATGCAGAAGGTTGCTCTCATGGTCTCTCTCTCTCGCTCGTTCCTGATTACTCTTTTGTCGATGCTGGGGCCGATTATCGAGTAAATTTATTGGTGTTATTGTATTTTAATTTTAACCATAATATAAACTTTAATGGAGCCATGTTAAAGATTCTTCAATAGGTGGGCCATTAGATGGAATCACTTTCAAGCTAATCATTTCTATATATTATAATTGTTATTATATGGGTTTCCCCATATCCCAATATTGCCAATATCGACATTTTTTTAACAACATAGAAATGGCTTAGGCACTTAAAGGCTTCAACTTTACTTAAAGGGCGACAAATTTTCAACCCAAGGAGTTGTTAAAATTCTTTCAAATTCAAATCATTTTCATTCATTTCAATTTCGAATGCAAAAATTTAATTAGATTTATTAGAACTAACCACCGATCAACATGTTATTTTCCAGCTTATTTAATATTTCCTCCTGTGTTTCAAAAATCTTCCTATTTTTATAAATTTTGATTATTCTGTTGTTGTATTTTTTAATAAACTTATTTAATTATTGCCCTTCTCTAACTAAATTAATGTTCGGTCCTTAAAAATCAATTCCTTTTTTAGCTCTATGTTTTCCCTATGATTCTTTTCCTCAGTGTCTACTTTCTTTTCATGATTTTAATTTCCTTTAATATCCTTTCCTTTCAATATCCTCAATATCTTCTTTAAATATATTAAAAAAATTTATCCTATCAGAATAGATCTTGTTATTTTTCTTGCTAATACACATTTTTATTAAAATATAATTTATTAAAGGCACTTATTTAAATTTATAGTTTTAATTTGATTTTAATCACCTTTTTGTTTTCGATAAATAGAATATTTAATTTGATTTTCATGAAGATAAATTCAAACAATTATAAATAGATAAATTCAAACGAAATGGTAAAATACCATAACCAACTTAACAAATTTAGGTTTGGATATTAGCTAAATACAGACCCTGCATGGTTTACATCTAAACTAAACGTTTTAAAGAATTTATCTTCTTTATATTATATAAGAAAAAATTATTTTGTAAATATCCAAAAGAGTTTGCTTCTCTAATTTGATTCTTCTTATTATTTTTTTAAAAAATTGATTTTTTTATTAATATATAAAACGAAATTAAAACACTTAATTTTTATATAAATTCTAAAATATTTGACACAAATATAACGCTATCAGTACGTAAATTTTTTCTCTTCTCAATGCATTTTGTATCTTCGTACGGACTCTTATCAGCATCAACCAAGAAGTTGGATTGAGACAAATTTTCAGAAGCGAGAATGTATCAAGTTTATACCGTGCCCCAAAGACGATTCAAAGTGAGTACATTTGCCATATTACGTTGTGATTTTAAACTTAATAAAAAATATAATATTATCTTTTTATCTCAAAGCGTTTTTTTTTTGTTAACGTAAGAGATTTGTATACGATAAAATGGTTCATAAATTTATAAAATGTGTTGGTTCATAAATGGTTCATAAATTTATAAAATATCTTGATAAAGCTTGACACATTTAAAATACGTATCCATTTGTGAGAGTCATATAAATAACTGATATTTAAAGATGACAGTTTTTATAAAATTTATATTTTTGTTATCACTGGAATTTTTTAGAAAAAGGCTAATATCTATGAAAGATAGACTTATAATAAAGTCTTAATATCAATATTTTCAGCCTTATCGATATAAAACCGAAATCGAAATATATATAAAAAAATTGTTAATTGTCATTGAAAACTGTCATTGACAACAAATTTATCAACTGATATTATCTGTCAAAAAATTGAAACAACCTGAATATCGTTCAGTAATTAAGCCCTTCAAACTGTGATGTAACTGGGACTTAAACGTTAGAATGGAAAAAATATCAATTTCCTTAGTTTCCCTTTCATTACATTTTCTCTTTTTCTCATGACCGGATATTATTTGCTGCACGATGCTGATTAAAAACCGTTTTTTATGAAATTTAGTTTCCTTTAATAATACTTTTCTCTTTCCTTTCCTCTTTTAATGAATGATAAATAGGTAATTATTTCTTGGCAATAGCATAAAACAGCATCAGCATCTGAAAGTAGGTTCTCTATAGGACTAAATCATTTTACGTACATTATGAACACTAATTATTTCATTATTCCATACGTCATGTCGTTATCATAATGAGTTTTCGATTGAATACAATCAAATCAGCATCAGCAGCGAGAGTCAACTGAATTAGTCTTTAGTGCGACCATCATTGCCAGCTCAATGTTCACACTACGTCACTAATAATGGCTACGTAATCAAATTGTATCGTTTTGAATGATTAGATTGAATAATCTAATGAATCAACTAATTCGAAATTGGATGACTAAGAGCAGTTTCAACGCAACTGTTCAACGCAAAGTTCAAACTGATTGTCAATTGATAATTCAATCAGTTGGTCGGGGGGAGGGGGGAGGAAGTGAACTAGAAGGTGGCATAGATGGCGCTTGTTTATGCAATGTTCTGTTTTCGTTCGGTAACCGAACTTCAATTACTTTGAAAAGACCCTGAGGAGACAATCAATTGCTGAAATCGAAAAATATCGACTAAATATCGATTAAATATCAAGAAAATAATTGGTTTTTATTCAGCCTTGTCGTCACGAAATGGACAATTCAGTCATTTGTGAAAAGTGAAGCGTGCCCATGCGCATGGCTAGGCACCTCCCGTACCCTCCTCCCCGGATACAATTGTCAAACAATGGCCAAATACATTGTTACTGGCGCTCGGGACAGCTTTTGTTCCTTTCGAAACCATGCCAGCGTGGCATTTCTAGTGCTTAATTAACTAAATTATTTCAGTGGGATAGAATGTTTTTTTTTGAAATTTTAGGAATGAATCCTTGCAATTTACTAAATGGAATTAATTTTGAAATAACATCAGAAATGAGAAACTACGATATTTTGAAATTTAAAGCCATTGAAAGTCATTGAAGCCGTCTTTCATTTTTCATATTAATATTTTTCTTATTCTCTTTTAGATGTTGCTGCGGTCAATCTCGACAGACGCATCAAATGATACCGGGTATAGAGAGTGGTTCACCCGGTGATACCTGGTTGCCATACAAGCACACAAGAGCCCAACCCACCGATGCGTACGGCACAATAGAATTCCAAGGCGGTGCCCATCCTACTAAAGCACAGGTAAGAAGTATACACAAAGAGGATTGAAAAAGAAGCCGAAAAATCGAAAATTCGTATTATTTGTGATTTTATGTTTTTTCTTTGTACTTTTTTATTATTATTTTTGCCATCTTTGTAATATTTTTGAAATATTTTGTTTATAGTATGTTCGTTTGTCGTTCGATACACGCCCGGAACTCTTAGTGCAATTGTTCACAAAAGAATGGAATTTAGAATTACCAAAACTCTTGATTACCGTACAAGGTGGCAAGGCCAATTTTGAATTGCAGCCCAAATTAAAAAAGGTAAGTGAAGCAATTGTAAAATAAAACGAATAAAAAAAAACAATCCTAAATAAGTTTTTTTTGTTTTGCTGTGGAAACATACCGCGGATTTTTATTTTTATTAAAATAAAATTTTTCTTTCAATTAATTGTTCTCGATTTTATTGATGTGTGGATGTCTCACCCCATGATAATCAGAAATTTATGCCTATTGAGTAAATAATGGAAAATGCTTCGCTCAACGATCAGAAATTAAGTTGAAATTTCCTAAGAAAACGATTTATGAAATAAATAATAGATTCTAAAGTTCATTAAATTCAATACTGCCCGTATTGAAGATGATCAACAATCCATTCTATCAGCATTTCAATACGATGAACACGCGAGAAAACATACAAAACCGATTGATTTATAAAGATAATGTTTGTCATTATCGTGTGAATGAGTGTGTGAGTGTGTGTGTAGGGGGAGGAGTGTTGAATAATTTGTGGATACTTGTATAGATATGCCATATGGCATATTGGCAACATTTTGGTATGTAAATGAAGTGCTGTATTGAAAATTAATTGAAAGGAATGATTCTCTTTTATTGCACATCATTTAAAATTTATAATTAAGGTTCCTTAATTAGGTTAAATAAACCCTTTATTAAAAATACGAATTATAATTATTTGTTACTCATACGCCCCATGTAATCTCATTTTATTAGTCGGTTTGAAAAAAGGCTTAATTGAAATTTAATGTGGAAGAATTTTGGTAATTTCTTAACGTTTTTTTAAGCTAAAATTGTTGTAAAAATTCTGATTGCTATATGATTGCTATTGTTGAAAAGATATCGTTGCTAATTTGAAATCAATATTTCGAGGAAAATAAACCACCTTGCTTAACGCAATTGATTTAAGTGTGTTCTGATCACAAAAATTGAAGAGTTCTTAGTAAAAATTTCGATATTTGTATTTGATAATTTATACCAAACTACAAATTTCTTCTTTAATGGCTTTGGTTTTATTTATCGTATCAATTTTCCCAATTTACAGGAAATTCGTAAAGGCTTACTTAAAGCAGCCAAAACAACAGGAGCTTGGGTATTTACTGGCGGAACGAATACCGGTAAGATTTTTCTGTGTTTATATCAATATTTTATTTTATTTTTTGTGGTATTTTATTCCTCAAAAATGTGTAAAGTATACTGTCATTTATCACAGCCACATTTCGTCCATTTAACTTAAAACAATGATTTGAATTTATTAAATATTACTCTCCTCCAAAATAAATAATTTTCAAAATGAAAATTGTCGTTGTCGATGAAAAAGATAGTGTGCGCTAATTTGCCTTCAATAATGGTTTGTCGGAGTGTAATAAACATAAATTCTAAAAACAGCTGTTCGCTTATCGCAGCAATAATGAATATTGTATAACTAAAATTAAAGTTTAATGAATTAAAAAGAAATATTGCATATGAAATAAACAGAAAACCTTTCCTTGGTTAAATCAATTAATTGCTTTAATAATTACTTGCTTAATTAATTATCTTGCTGATAAAACTTTAGACTGATATTTTAAAGTCTTCAGAGTATTGCGTGATTTCAGTTAAATTGAAACTCCCTTTAAATCAATTACACTCCCCGTGGAAATTGCTAGATACGAAATTTAATTTGATCGGTTATTCGCATTATTGCGTGACTCACGCTTATTTAAGAACAATAACGTTATTCCGAAGGCGTTAAAGCCAAAACTTTTTTGAAGAAAAAACATTATGTCAATTAGAAGAATTTGAAGGAAATTTCTTTAGAAATTAATGAGGTGCTAGAACGATTGGATTATCTTGATGGGTAACAATTTTTTGTTATTCTTATTTAATTTAAGCGAACTGACATTAAAACTCCCTCCGAATTCCGAGCTTTCTTTTATCCTTTAATATCTCGAAAATATGCTTTTGGTAGCGGCAACAAGTAGCTTTTTATATAATCAAAAACCATATGCCCCCCGCAGTGGGATAGCATTTCCCTTTTTGAATGGTTAGAATTTTGCAACATCTTTAGCATCTTTCCTCCACCTCCGCCGCCTTCTTTTCCTTTGTTCCATGCATTCGCACGACCCTCGTACCCTCGCGCTTTTATTGACATTCAGCGGAGGACGGGTGGGGGCGGACCATTTGCTTTTATTGCATTAGTTTTTTTAGCTTCATCTCTGAAACTGAAATTGTTTCTGTTATCGTTAATGCTATTGTTCCTCTGCATTATTTGTTGTTGTACTTTCGCTTACTTGTATTCTATTCTTTTTCTTATTCCTCTTTGCCGTGACCTTTTTCCTCATTCCATTTGTAATTATTTTAGGGGTTACGAAGCAAGTTGGTGATGCTTTGCTTTTGGAGGGACAGCAACGTTCCGGGCGTGTCGTTAGTATCGGAATTGCTCCATGGGGTATCGTCGAACGTAATCATGAATTATTGGGTCATAATCGAGAAGTTCCGTGCCATAGTATCAGTTCACCAAGGTAAGCTAGTGTAATATATATTTCCTTATCCGATCGGCCTAATATTCCTTCTTTTGTAATTCACGGAAATTTAAAAATATATTAATTTGAAATTGCGGAAGAGTGTCTATGTTTTTCTCTAAATTAGTTTTTGCTGCTTTATAGATCTAAATTAGCTGTTCTCAACAATCGCCACGCCTACTTTCTTTTGGTCGATAATGGTACACAAGCCAAATACGGTGCCGAATTGATTCTGCGGCGGAAATTGGAAAAGTTCGTTTCAAATTTAAAGCTTCATCCATGTGAGTTTCGATACAAGTAAATTAAGGATAAGAGGAAAGAAGAATAAGAATGGACATAATGAAATTTTGGACTTTGCGAAATATTCTATTATCCTCCTTTCTCTTATTGAGTTAATTTTTATTTTTACTCCGTATAAAATGGAAACAATATTGAACTTTTCAATGTAAATTCATAGAAAACAACATTGAAAATATAGTAAGGGGGACGAAAAAGATAAGGATATCGACTTATTTTTGGGGATAAATAATTTGAAAATCTATTGCAAAAAATGCAAAGGATAAAAAAATATACATAAAACAGACTGCACAATAAAACGGATTCTGAATTGCGAAACTTTTGACTGAGGCGTCATCTTGCCTAAGAAAACCGGTGAATTAAAGAAAATGACAAAGAGAGAAAAAGACAAAGAGAGAAAAAACGTTCAATAATAATTATTCTTTGTGTTAGTAGTTTATGATGATGTTTTTATGATGGTTTTAATGATGATGTTGATGATATTTTTGTCAAAATATTATTGCAAAACGAGCTTTCAGATTGATTCTGTTTGGGATTGGCAAAATGGGGGGGGGCGTGGTAAACCTTTTTGATTGATGATGATGAAATTTGCAATGGTTTTTTTTTGTTTTGCTTTTGACTTAACATCATTTCTGCTGTGACATTATTTACGTAACTGTCTCGCCATGTTCGGATATTTACATTCTCTTGTAAAGATTTTTAAAATTTAATTTTTTCAATTGTTTTTTTTTCTTTGAAAAGACCGACTTTTTTCTGTTTTTTCTCCTTAAATATTTCGCAATTGCTTCTATATCTTTTTCTACTCATTCATTAAAATTATGTTAATTTTCTCTCTTTGCCCTGACAGTCACACATTCCAGTACTCCCGTCGTGTGTCTCGTAATTGAGGGTGGCACAAATACCATTCGCGCTGTGCTCGAATACGTGACGGATACGCCGCCGGTACCTGTTGTCGTTTGTGACGGTTCGGGACGTGCTGCGGATTTAATAGCATTCGTTCACAAGTAAGTACGAGACATTAAAGTAAAAGGAAAAGAAAAATGCAATTTAAGAAAAGATTTTAACAGCTTGTTCTCTAATTTTTGTAAAAGTTTGAGGACTTGGAATTTTCTCCTTTAATAAATTGTTTTGAAATATTTGTATGAAATGGAGTTAACGAATTAGTAGATCTCTTAACCTTCAATTAAAAGGCAATTTGTCCCAGTTTCTTTTTGCCAAATTTAATTTTCACTTCATTTCTGTTGGAAGTCTTCGTGGTTTCAGTGCATTAAGCCCTGTCTCGAAAGCATCACGAGTTGACTAAGAAATGTTGAAACTGACTTCAATAATCGAACACATTCTGAGTTTTAGCACGATCATTTGTTGCTTCTGATGTAAGCGCTTAATCAATTTTTTTTGTTATCCTCGCAAATTTAATTCTTTTATAATATTTCTTAAGTAATTAATAAATTTAAATCCAATCTGAAATCAACTGATTGACGGAAAACATTAAAAACCTTGCGATAAATTTCAAAAATAATTATATTCTGAAAAAGCGAAATAAAAGGTTTCAATTGAAACCCTCTATTGACACAAACAAATTACTAAAAACTAAAGAAAATTATAATAAAAGCATGACAAAAAAGAAATTAACAATAACCTCGAAATAGAGTTCAGAAATTCATTTTTACGCCAATCAATACAAATTTACTCGATTCGCCCGTCATAAAATTCCGTGAAAAAGAAAAGAAATAGTATTTTTATTGCATTAGCCTTTGATTATGTCGTTTTTTAACCTAATCGAACAAATTTTTGAACACGAACAAAGCTTTGCTTACCAAGTTTTAAGCGTTTTAGGGCTTTAAAAAATATATCAATTAAATTTCTTCCCCGCGGCCAAAATAAGACGAGTGAATACTTTTCCTAATTAAACATCATTAATACTAAATTAATACTCGGGGCCATACAAAGGATAAAGTCTTAGGTCACAAATTAAATTACAGCAAATTATCGGGAAATATTTTGAATTAATTGCTTAAAACCATTTTGGAAATTTTAGATGCATTTCCCGATTTGTGTGAAAAGGATAGATTGAGTAATTCGTATCTTAATTATGTTTATAATGAATTAAAAAATTGTATTCAAATGATGGGGTTTAAGAGGTCTAATAGCGCTTAAAATTAATGATTTTCACAATATGGAAACTTCATTTTCGAAAGACGACAATTTTCAACCGAAATTCAAAACCTTCCAGACGTTATGGGCTGTCTTATTTATGTCTATGAATTATTATAATAACTTTTGATACAAGTTGTCGTTAAAAAACTTTTGCTAAATAAATTGTTTGAGGCAGCTGTTTCATCCGTTCAGTGGCCTAAAATTAACCCATAATTTTTATGACAAATGCTAAACGGCAGTCATTTTTTCTCTCTATTCAACAATGGGCTCTTCAGATTTCTAATGATGCGAGGCGGTGGTGTGGTAGCTATTATTATTCTTCCCATGGAAGTCTTTCAATTAATCTTCAGTCATTATTTTGTACGAAATTCCTCAAGAGCACTACTTTCTCTTCTTAATTTTATGTCTCTGGTTTTATCATGTTGTCTCTTTATCATCTCGCTATTCTTTCTATTCTCTAATCTTCATTATTTTTTCTTGGTCTGACTTTTCTAATTATTTGCTTGGCCATTATTTCATTGTACTCCAATACTTTTATACTTCACAGATACGCATCTGATGGCGATGAACAAACGGTACTTGAATCCATGCGAGAGTATTTAATCACAACGATACAAAAAACCTTCGAAGTCAGTTTAGATCAAGCAGAAAAACTCTATCAAGAGCTTTTGCAATGCACACGCAATAAAAACCTGGTAAGAATTGTTAGGATATATCGTATATATATAGTATATTTTCTACATTAATCTGACCCTGTGCCCTTATTTTTCTTTCGTTTATGTCCTTTGATTTTTTTTTGCTAATTGACAGTTGTGATAGTTTCTGTGCTATTTTTCTGGCATGAACTTCTTTAATTGTTTCTAATAATTTTTTATTCTAAGAAAAGGACCTCCTGCAACACTTGAACATTTCGATAAAATTGTTAGGATTAATTCGGAATTATCTGCTCGAGGAACTATGCGTAAAGATGAATCAAAAAAAAAATGTGAATTCTTTTTTGCTCCTGATCGTATTCAGTAAATCCTTTAATTATTTCCCAAAACCATTAAGTTTTTCAAGACATGAGTTCTCCTTCGGTTTATTAACTCCAGTGGAAAATTTTTTCTATTTTACAGCATTTCTGAATATTTTTGTTTTGTTTTTTAGAAAATAAGGAAGAGAAATAGCGATGATTCAGTTTTATTTATTCCCCCTTTTTCACCCCGTGAATTTCACCCAAATCTCGTATTTCTGAAAAGCCCATTTAGAACGCGATGTGATCAATTTTATTTCATGTAAAGTAATCACGAATTTATATATATATTTATGTGTATTAATCTCATTCTTCAAAGCCAATTTAGTCAAAAAGTTGTGCGTGTGTTTTTCGTGTAAAAATATATTTTCTGTGATTTGAAATCTATGTAAAGGAATAAATAAATATAACGTTTTATGTATATTTGAAAACATTAATATAGTATGCGAGATTGTAGTCCCACAATTACAGATGTGTGTGTGTGTCTGTGTGTGCGTGTGTGAATATATACGAATGTGTGTGTTCGAAAGAGGAATCAGCACGTATTTTCAAAAGACCCAAATGCTTCTTAAGGATTCTTTTAAGAATTGAAGATTAAAATACTTAAATTTAATCCAAAAAGGAATTGGTCTCTATTGGGATGCTCTAGATAAAAAGAAAAAGGAAGCCTAGATTTATTTTACATGTATATACGCATATAATCTATTTTATATTACATTTTTTTTGGGAAAAATTATTCACTTAATCATTATAGATTGATTTATTTCTAAATTAAAAATTTACTAAATTCAAATTTTGAATTCTGAAAAGAATATTTTAAAATGTCGTCAATCTGTAATATGCTCCAATTATTTTTCATCCGTTCTTGGTAAATGTTTTACGTATTCAGAATAGTGAATTACTTGAGGAGGAATTACAAAGCCACTGTGTAACAATGGTGTCTCCAGTAATTATACTCTTTTATTCTTTTATCTTAACCACTTTATAACCTCTTAACTTTAAGCTGTTAAGAATTGTAAAACTTTTTTGCTTTGAGTATTTTTTAAATTGCATTTAATAAATGCCCCAAGAAATTATAAACTTGTAAAGACTTTTTCTGAAACAAAAGAGAATATTAATAAGAGACAACTCAATGGCATTATTTCAACACTATTCCTCCTACCCCTGTCAGTGTAATATTTCACCGGCTCTTGTTTTTTTATTAGATTTTCTTACTGTCTCACATTCATTCCTTCAAGAGCCTCTACCTTACTCTTTAGTTTTCTTAATTTCTCCATTTTTTTAATCCCTTCTCTTTTTCCTTATTATATATTTTCTATTTCTTTAAATTCTTTGTATCATCCCTTTTGTGTTGTTTACTCATTTCTAGTTGTTATTACTGGAGTTGTTGTTGTCATTATTGTCATTATTACTATATGTATATTACTATTTGTTAGATTACCGTCTTTCGCATTCAAGAGAAGCCTGAAGGTGAAGCTCAAGAATTGGATCAAACTATTTTGACAGCACTCTTTAAATCTCAACATCTCAGTCCACCGGAACAGCTTAGTCTAGCGTTAACATGGAATCGTGTTGATATAGCACGTAGTGAGATTTTCGTTTACGGTCAGGAGTGGCCACACGGTAATTCTTTGACTTGCATCAATGATGCGTAATCGACGTATTAAAATGTTATTCATTTGTGAAAAATCTGTTCTAAATCAAATTTATACAACTTAGTAGATTACTTTGCGCGAGCTTCTGTGCAAAATTTGTTCCGTCATTACAGCCTAATCATCATGTTTCATTTACATTAATTTTTTAGGTGCTTTGGATGAAGCGATGATGCAGGCTTTAGAGCACGATAGAATAGATTTTGTAAAATTACTTTTAGAGAATGGCGTTTCAATGAAGAAATTTTTGACAATACCACGTCTTGAAGAATTGTACAATACAAAACACGGTCCAGCGAATACTTTAGGGTAAGTAGCCGATATTCGGGCATTTAAATGATAATGATTTCTTGGCAGGTTTAGGTGTGTTGCTTTGTTGAATAAAAAGGGGCTTCTGTGTAAAGGGAAATGTTTAAACAAATAGTCTAAGAAGTCTCAAAAATTTATATTTTTTATCAAACCTGTTTCTATATCTACCACTTCTTTTGATTCCTTTCCTTCCAGCTACATTCTCCGTGATGTTCGGCCGCATATACCGAAAGGATACGTTTATACTCTACACGATATAGGCTTAGTCATAAATAAACTAATGGGTGGCGCTTACCGGTAAGTAAACGGTAATATTTTTGTCGTAGTTATTTCCAGCGTTGCTTCTAAATATAATTTATAGTATTTTATTCCGAAATAGAAGTCTAATGAAAATTAATTGCAATGCATAACTTTGCCATTTAGTTTTACTCTAAAATTTAACTTTTTAATTCTCTTAAAATTTCTCTCTTTTGAACACATCCTTATCACCTTGTCCGGCAACAATTATCCATACTATGACCGTGGTATGTTTAGATTAGTGTCGAAAGGTTCGTGAACGGGATGCATAGAGAAAAAACAGTAATGCAAGAGATTGACAAAGAAATATAGCTAATCGCATTAGAATACCGAGAAAGAGAGAGGCCATTTTAACGCCTGCTTTTATTTCAAAACTAACTACGTCATACATTCTCTGCTATTGAGAATGCGTACGCTTTTGATAAGGTTGAAATACATTTAAAAAATATGCAAATTTTTCGGAGTGGTTTAAACTTATTTGTAATAGTAAAGAGGATTTCACTAAAGCAATTTTTCAAAGGACTTAAGGTCATAAAATAATGAAGTTATCAAACAAATTAACTTTCCTAATAACTTCTATTTCTGGAATTGCAATTAAGAAATTATTTCTTTAAGACATGATTAAAGTCATTAAGCAAATATTCCCCTTCTCTTGCTTCGGAGTGCTTTAAAATCTCTAGTAATTTTTTTCCTCCCAGGTTTGCCCCTTCTTTGTTTCCTCACCACTCAATAACAATTTTGAGTGAAATCTTTTGTTTGCGATTACAATCAATAAAAGTTGATGATAAAGGTTCGGCACGAATGCTTTTTCAATTGTGAAATGCGTTTCATGTGGTAGAATGATGAAATGAAAATTTATTGCTTCGTTTATTACTTTAATCAATAATTGAAGTAATTCCTCTTCGAAATTCTTCGAAATAGCAAAATCTCAACGCCATAAACTTTCCATACTCTCAAATTTCGGGCATAGTCCCAAAATTTGAGGTTATTGAAAAAAAATTTAGATAATAGAAAATCGTAAAAAAATTCTATACACTCTAAAACAGTTTATTACTAGGGTACATATCGGTGTCTGTCGATTTATTGCAGAGTGAAATCAATTCAATTTTGTGAATCATATTGAAAAAGCTAAGCAAGCTGAGCAATAGTTATTTGCAGGTTTTTGAGGACCCCGTTTTTTGAAACCAATCACAGCCACACATCTTCCAAATCCATAAAAAATAATGGATATCCACACGCAATATTTTATCTTTTCAACATTCTTCTCCATCTTCTGCCTCTTATTTCTCATTCTATTTCTCCATTCCTTATCTTTTCTTCTTTCAGATCTTATTACACACGTCGAAAATTTCGTCCCATCTACGCCAAGGTCATGAACAGCTACGCAAATGCCCATCGAAAATCATCAACCTATCAACGTTATGCTGGTGCCAATTCGTTAAGTTTGGTCACGGGCTTATTGCCATTCACTTCAGAAATGGCTTTATTTGAATTTCCTTTTAATGAATTATTGGTAACTATCGCCGAACCAATTTCGAACAAACAGAAATTGACCCGAAAATGTGTGCTTTTTTAGATCTGGTCTGTCCTAACGAAGCGTCAACAGATGGCTCTGCTTATGTGGACGCACGGTGAAGAAGCATTGGCTAAATCATTAGTCGCTTGTAAACTATATAAAGCCATGGCTAACGAAGCTGCCGAAGATGATTTAGATACGGAAATTTATGATGAGCTTCGAGCCAATGCCAAGGAATTCGAACATAAGGGTTAGTAACGATTTGTAAGAATGTAGGAATAAACGATTAGCAGATTGGTGTAATAGAAAGAGAAGGAAAGCAAGGAGAGTAGATTCATAAGCGCCTTTTAAAGGGCTGAAATATTCATATATGAAATATATGAAAATTGATCAATTAAAATTAATCTTTCTATCAATTCTCGAGAATTAAAGCAAGATCTATTGATAAATCTGTTGATTTAAGTTTATACCGTTGGCCGCAATTGAACAATTGTTGACTTAATGGAACCTTTTTGCCCGACTATGTTAAGCTGAAATGTACAATCAGTTAACAGTTAATTAAATAAAAGGTTTTTGCAATACCAACGAAATGTAAGCATGACAACGGCAAACAAACGGCTGCAGTAAGTCTGTGGCTTGCGGGTTTCCGTTTAACACACACTGACGAATGTTGTGTCAAAAAAAAAAAGAACCAAAACTGCACAGACTTTTTTGGGATTAATGCAAAGAGTCAGTCATTTTCACTCGGTTTGATTTTTCTTTAATTAACGAGTATCAGCACGAACGAAGTTCTTTGTAAATCCAAAAGTTTTCTTTCTGAAAAAGCTTCAGTTTTTGAACGCTTGCATGCTTCTTTTATGTCTTTTATGTTTGGTCTTTTCTATTTCCTTCCAGGCATTAAACTTCTCGACTTCAGTTATCGTCAGGATGCGGACAAGGCTCAACGATTACTCACATGTGAGTTGCATTCGTGGTCGAATCAATCGTGCCTTTCTCTGGCGGTGGCCGCCAATCATCGGGCTCTTCTGGCGCATCCTTGTAGTCAAGTCATTTTAGCCGATCTGTGGATGGGTGGCTTAAGAACAAGAAAAAATACTAATTTTAAGGTGAAAATCCATTTTGAAATCTATTTTTAATTAAGCAATTATTTTAATTTAGCAAAAAAATAGCATATAATTGGAAAACAGAATTCTTATAACTCCTTTTAAAAATGTAATAATTTTGATTATTTATTTTGTGATTTCCATTTTATTCTCAGGTTATTCTCGGTCTGTTGCTTCCTTTCTATATCAAACATTTAGATTTTAAAACTAAAGAAGAACTACAACAAATGCCACAAACTGAGGAAGAACATTTGGAAAATCAAAATCTTGACAATGATGATTCAGATCGTTCGCATCCGGATGCTGAGGTAAGTAAATGAGGTTTATGAAAATCTATTAAGAAAAGTAATATTTGTGTTAAAATGTTGTTTTAATTATGTATTAACGAATTCTGGTTTTCTTCTGTGGTTTCTCGTATTCTCTTCGGTTTTCTGATGGTTCTGATATTCTGATATTCTTTTTCAATTATAATTCCTTTAATTAATTGCACGATTTTGAGCTTTTTGATTCTATGTTTATTTTCTTAAATATTTCCTTTCATAATTCCTTCTTTTTCTTTTAATACGATATTTTTATTATGGAGTTTTTATGGAAATCCTTCGCACACTCTTTTGTAAATTATGAGAGTATTTTGCCTCTCTCTTAGAGGTAAATTTAACAAAAAAAAAAACGAAGAGAGGAATCGTTATAGATGGGATTATATAAAATTTCATACGAGTTTGTTGGACTCCTTTTAAAGGTATTTAAAATCTATGACTTATATCAATGAGAGCAAGCCTTAGAAAATAACCGCCAAATTTTGGATCTGCGAATTCTAAAAAACTTTTCATAGAAAACGATTTCCTACAATTATCTTTATAATATTGCGGTTGCTTAAACTGCTCTACCAAACCCAAAATTCAAATTGTCTCTTAGGTATATCCTTTCATTTCAGTTTACGGCTAACTTTTTAAATAATTATTTATACTTACTTCCTTATGAATACTTACTCTTTCCTTTTCATGTTTGTAATTTCTGTTTTTTTATTTCTGCTACTTCCACTGCCTCTCTATCCCAGAATGCTCTAACAAAAGCGAAAAGATCTATTTCGTTAAAGTGTAGGAAGGGTGGTAACAATAATCCCTCGGACAAGGTACTGAACGTAACTAAAACCTACAAGAAAAACAACAAAAACAACCAGGTGGTAAAGTCGTTATTTCACGTCTTTGTATTTGTGTCAGACATGTTTTTAGCTTTCGGGTAGTCACAAACACTCCAACACATATCCACACAAATATCCGTTAACACTTCACGGGAAGTGTGTGCGTGGGTATGTGTGTGGGGATGTAATTGCATTTATCTGTGTCTACATGTCCGTAAATATAACTCTGTTGCGTTTTGGAAATTTTGTTTCGGGGCTCTTTAGAACATCCAATACATGCTCATGTTCATATTATTTCTTTTGAGTTGTGTGTGTCTATATATGTGTGTGTGATTATTATAAATGTTTCAACTCAATACTCTTGATTATAATCCAATTTATTGCGTAACATTTCAAATTAATGTCTGTTACTTTTATACGTGCATAATTCCTTCTCATTCCTCCCCTACACAACTTCCCTTTACACCCATTACACTGTTACGCTCTACTGATTTCACTTGTGTGTACTGCTTAATGTTGAAAACGTGTTCGATGCAGTAGATCCAATTAATGTAACGTATAAAATAAATTTTGTGTGTCAAATTCTATTCGGAAAGATATTTTAAATTTTTAGTTAAGTTTTAATTCGGACTTTAAAGGACTAATTAGGAATGTAGGAGCAGTCTTGGAAACTACAGAAAATGTTAGTCAGTTAAGCTCTACAAATAAAATTTTACTCCTCGCAGTAATTTTTCTATTATATTTTCCATATTTATACTTTTACGTTTTTGAAAGGTCTTTAATTTTTAACATAGTTTCTTATATGGTCTATTATTATTATTATTTGTATATCTTACATTTTATTGTGTTTATACATGTGTATCTTTATAAGTATTATATAAGAATCTCTTTGAAAAGAATGCCTTCTATAAAAACACAGCCTGTCTAATAACCATTTTTGTCTTTCTGTCCTGTTTCTCCCACCTTCTATCTTATAATACTTTTGCATATTTTCTGTGTGACTCTTAACGCAATTCAGTCTAAACTAATACAAATTGAAAAGACTTCACCATCGAATAATAGCGTAACTCATTCGACTCATGTAAGTCTTTAGAAGTATATATAAAATAATTATATGCATATATAGAAATAGTTTCGATCCATTAAAATACTGCACTTCTTATTAAACATTTTAGGTTTTTTTAGCCGCAAAGTATATTTTATTCAATAATTCTACCAAAAAACGATCGTTAGTATATTGATATATATATTTCCTGAATTTTTCGGCGATGTCCTAATTTTTTATCATAATTATTTTTATTTAAAGTCTGGTACTAAATATTTTTCAGCCCTCTCGCATTATTGCACTTTCAGTTTAGGGAGACTACTTCTAAATATTATTTTGTTTTGATGTTATTTTCTCTTATGTTTCTTTAAATAACCTAAAATAGTTAAGTAAAATTGTCAAATAATTAGAATTAAATTTTAGATATATTAATCCATCTAAAGCATTAAAATTTCATAAATGAATGATTAATTTATGAATGAGTTCGACTTAAACGAACTGCATTAATACTATTTTAGGGAATTAATTATTTCCGACTTTCCTTCTATTATTATCAAAATCTTTAGCTCTTAAGGCTTTTTTATATTTTTTTACAACCTTTACATTGATCCCAAAAAATATCAAATACAATTTACAACCTCTAACTGAACCGACCGGTCATAATAAAACATAAAAGCTTTTATTTCTGTTTTATGCCTTTAAAAAATTTTTCGCTTACTTTTTTCGCCCATTACTCCTCTCATTTTTCCACTCATTCTTATTTACATTAATTCCACTTGAATAATATTCAGAAGCAGTCCTTCGAAATTTATTGCACAATTTTCTTTGTGGTCGGGTCAAGCCAGAGCTCTGTGTTCGTCTGTTCGTTTTTCTGTCTTTCATTTTTGTCAAAGTCATAAAAATGTCATAAATATCAAAAACAGAATCAATTGTATTTCATAATAAAAACAAAAAACAATTTCTCTTAGTAGAAGGATAAATATATAATCCAAAATTATTAAATACGATCAAAACCAATGTCTTATCCAGTAATCGCATTAATCCAATCTAATAGAATTACAATAATAAAAAGAAACATTTTTTAGTCAGAGGAGAATTCAATGTATTCTTGGTATAACTTAAGAACTAACAATTTTATAAACGTCCCGATTTAATAATGCACATATATAAATACATACACGGTATAAATATATATACAATTATATAATATAATTGTATGTATTTATTTATGAGCTATTCCTTTTATAGAGAGAGAGAGCTATTAGCAATTCAAAGTAACTAATAATTATTACTAGCAATTCAAAGTAACTCAAACACTTTGGCATTCATTTTTCAGTGAAAGGGAGAAACTATTTGCGGGGTATTGAAAAGTATTGGAATTATAGGAAGTTATACGTATTGAAAATTAAAAGTATTATTAGTTTCTTTTCTATGCCAATACCAATCTTTCCTCCTATGCCAATACCGAGATTACATTGAATGTCTCCCGGAGGTTATCAGAAATAAAATGAAGATATATTACTGTATAAGCAGACTAATTGTGTTTTTGATCTTTATAACAATAATGATTATAATTTTAAAGAAATATTCCGAATAAAAATTTTCAGGCACTTTTGCAAGCCGAAACGTATTCGCCGCGTGAAACTAAAGTTCAAGAAAATGGAAAAGTGAGTAATTTACGAGATGTATTACTAACATCAATTTCCAGACTTAAAGCATTTCTACATCTACACAATTATTTTCTATTTCTTTCTTTTAATGTTAATTTTCCAAAAAGTGTTAAGAAGACACGTTTTTTTAGTATCTAAACACGATAAAACAAAAAATTTCAATATTTTCCAAAAGTAAATTTTAAAAACTTTTCTCACCAGATCGATTTTTCTTAAAAAAACTGATTTGCAGTAGCGTAGAAGAAATGTAGAAATTTTAGTTATAATCCCGCCCTGCCCTTCGCCATCCAAATGCTTCTTGTTCTTTTTTACTTCATCTTCCGAAAAGTATCTAGCTTTATTAATAATATATCATATTCACAAGTAAAAAAGCAGTATCATGAAATCAACAACAACAAAAAATAACTAATTCCAGGTTGACTTCACCGCTGGAGCGGACGAACCTCCCTCCAAAGTTAGTCCCCTTCAACACGTAAAACCATTAATGAAATTTTAAAAACATTTTTTAATATAATTTATCAAATTAAAGTCAATTCAATTAAAAAATGAAAAACTAAAATTAAAAAATTATCCATGCAAAATATAATATTTTTTAATGTATAGAATAATATTTTCGAGAAATTTTAAACTTTTAGCCTTTCAAATAATTTTCTCTTAGAATTTTATTAGACATCGCTTGCAGTTTTGCTTGCAATTTCTTTTTAAGCGATTTCTTATAAACATATTGTATATTTATTATTCTGCATATTTCTCGCTCTTTTAGAAATTTGAAAATAGATTTTTCTTTGAATTTTATGTTAATTATTTTTAAATCTTTCTATTTTAATTATCGGGACGTGTAAAAGGAAATCGTTAGTTAAATTGTTTTAATAATTTCGTTCTTACAATTTTTATAATTTTTTATAATTTATATCAATTTACAAATCGAAAATTAAATTTATATATATTATAAATTATAAAGGAAAGCACTTATTGCCAGATTATCGTATTTATAATAAAGCATGTAAGAAAATTTTTAAATGATTTTTATCGTTTATAAATTTAATACGTTGAAATATTCTTTATATCCAGCTATTTCTTTTACAATTTATTTATAAAAACGGAAAAAACTTTCATTTCATCGTGACAAACTTTCCATTATTTTTTTAAAAATTCCTTTGTATTTTTTTCCCGTAAGGAAAACATAGGAACGAAAATATTTTTTGTTCTTTTGCTAACGTCCAAAGGATAACAATTCTCTTCAGGTGCACTTTAGTCGCATCCTGCAAGTGTTGGTGTTTTCTAAGTTTTCTTTGTCTTCTGTTGTTTTTCTTTACTTGAGTTTTGTAAAAAAAACTCAGCATTTTGATCGGGATGGAACAGCAGACTTCCAGCATTTGCCAGTGCTGAGAACTGCACCAAAGAGCCTTAGGTTCTTAAATCATATTACGTGGTTCGGGGTGGGGTTAGTTGTTTAGTTTTGGGATCTACACTCTAGAAACTAGTCTCAGCGTAACATACATTTTATGATATGCTGCTTTATGTTTTATTCTCTGCTTTTTCATAATTTTTTGAGTTTTATGTGTGAATAACATTTTGAAAATTCGTTGAGAATTAAACGAATTTCGAGAATCAAGCCTTTCCTGAATGCGCTGATTTTTTCATCGTGCTCTCTTTTCTCTTTTATTCCCTTTGACTTCATTATATTTTTATAACTACATTTTATTGTATTGCACATTTCACTTAATTTTAAGCTTTCTATACATTTTCGAACTATACGACTATATAATATGTCTCCGCGGATTTTTAATAGATTTTTTAATGTAAACTTTCTTTCTCGAAAGGCAATACAATTGTATACTGTCTCTTGAGTACATTCGACCCGGAGAGAGCTGCCTCATGTATAGGCATCAACGCCGTTTGGATATCTTGAAAATGCGCGGAGATTTCTTATATGGCCCATTATTTTTGTCCGTTCTTTATTTCTTGTCTTTGCTAAAAATCGCTTTCAACGATCATACTTTTCCCCCGCTTCAAATTTACTTCGTAATATTATTGTAATGCTTGAAAAATTAATACTAAACACAAGAAATCTTTTTTGATCAAGAATAGATAAATATATTTTTATAAATAGATTATTTCCACTATTTAAAAATTTCACAATCTAAATGTATTTTCTAATTTTTATACTAATATATTTCTCTTTTATTCTTATGCTGTGATTTTCCTTCAAAAAGAAAATTGTTTCTAAAATACTTTGCATTACTCTCGCCTCTATAGGTTTCTCTCACCGATTCCGATCCCTCACAGTTTCGTGAGTTCTTTAATGTTGCCGACTATGAAATCAAACAACATCAGCCGTTGCGTTTGAAGAAAAAATTCTATGAATTCTATACGGCACCCATAACGAAATTTTGGGCTGATTCGGTAAGTTTATTGAACGGATTGAGGGCGTGGGGTTAAGGGCAGACGAAAAGCCTCGACTTGAAGTTATTTCTTAACCAATTTTTTTATTTAAAAATTGCTCTCTTCTATCTAGATCGCTTACATGTTCTTCTTGGTCATGTTCACCTATACCGTCCTGGTTAAAATGAATCCGGCACCACGCTGGCAGGAGGTGTATTCGATTGCTTATATCACTACATTGGGTTTCGAAAAAATTCGTGAAATAGTTTCTTCCGAACCGGTAGCTATCACGTAAGTTCCAAATTAAGGATTTGTTATTAATTATTTTATATAATAAACATTTATTCAAACGGTATAGAAGTTCTCAGAAATGTATTCCATAAATCGCTTTAATATTCACGTCAGTTTGCATTTGCAAAAAAAAATGCATTTTCCTCTTGAAGTTCAGCAGTAAAAAAAGTGAATAATTTTATAAAAATTATTGAAGTATCATAAAAATTTTATATTTTTTCCAACCATAACCACTCTTGAAGGTTTTTTATAAGAGTCAAGAAATATTTTCATTGCTCTTCTCTTTCTCAAGTTGGCTTGAGTATGTCCTGGATTGCAAACCCGGCGAGAAAAGCGAAACTGACAGCAATTAATTTTGTGCAGTAATAATTATGTGAATTGTGAGAAGAAACAAGACTACAATAATGAGAACTATCTTCGAATTTTTATCCCGAATTTTCATTATATCCAATATTAATTACTTAATTATGCGAGGATGTTTTAATACATATAAAATTTTCGCCATTTCAATTTCGTTATCCTTCGAAAAATTAACCGGCATACTGATAAAACATTGCCATTTCCGAAGGAGTACTCCATAAATCTTCTTTATTGAAATGAAGAAGTTCGAAATTATTTCGAAATTTTCGAACAGGGCTAACATTATTTCTATTAATACTTAAAATACAATATATTTAAACGAGCACACAGAGGCTTTCACGTAGCCTCACGCATTTTTATAGCTCTATCAATATTTCACTGTAAATCCACTATGAAAAGGATCCATTTGAAGTCTCTAGTATTTAGTTCATAGCTTGAATTTTAATTATTCCTACGTGCATGAGTTTATTCTCTATTTCTTACGAAGTTAATATTATTCTTCTTTTTTATTACATAATTATTGAAGGATTTAGTTATTGATTGTATCCTTAATTTTGTTGTTATTGTTCTTCATCTCTTCTTCAGGCATAAGTTTTCTGTTTGGGCTTGGAATATGTGGAATCCTTGTGATGGTGCTGCCATTATTTTATTTCTCATTGGCCTTTCGCTGCGTTTCCGGCCAAATACGATGGATATCGGACGAGTTATTTATTGTGTCGATAGCATCTATTGGTATCTTCGGATATTGAACATACTTGGGGTAAACAAATACTTGGGTAAGTGAAGCGAATGAAAGGACTAAAAAAACGTGAATGAAAAGACTTACTAATGAAGAAGAAGTGGTGAAAGATGAAAGGAAATAAGGAAGGAACGAATGAGGTAAATCAGGAAGTTTTAAAGGAAGGAGAATCAAGAGCAATGCAATGATGGGTTAATGCGCTTTATTACAAATATATTGGATAGATATATTGGATATTTTATTTCATTATTTTCTTTTATTTTTCTCCTTCAATAATTTGAATAAAAAAAATGAGAAAATGTTCGTGGCGAAATGAACATTTGGTGGGAGGTGTGAGGGTGAGAGTCTTTGAAGTGAACGAAACTGTTTCCATTCTTGAAATTTTATACAATTTTTTATTTAAATCAATGAAGAAATTTTGTAAATTACAGAAAATGTTGAAACATGAAATCGGTTTAAATTTTTAATAAATTTTAATTTAACTTAAAAATGGTCCGCAAAATTCTAAGGTATCAAAATCAACCCGGGAATTGGTTGTTGACTTAGATGTTTAATCACCACTGAGAAAAAATAAATATTTTAATTTTGTCATGTATTTTGACGCTCGCATTTGTGATACCCTACCCTCGGAAGGAAAGCGTTTAGTCACTCGTTTATTCCGTTGGTGTCTCGTTTTTTCCGTTGGTTTCTAAATCACTATCTTATTACTTACTTGATTCATACTATTAGTTCATTCACCCCTACCGCCTTCCTCATTATCTTACACATCGTTATTAAGTTTTATTAAATTAAAACTTCATTTTTATATATATTCATATATGCATATTTTTTCAGGACCTTTGGTAACCATGATGGGAAAAATGGTGAAGAATATGATCTATTTCGTAGTCCTTCTAGCCGTCGTATTAATGAGTTTCGGTGTTAGTCGTCAAGCAATACTATATCCAAATAATGAACCAACATGGCGTTTAATTAAGGAGGTAAGACTAATTTCTATCTTTGCCGCTCTAAGTATTTCTCCTCCTATTCATTGGTATAACCTATTGGTGTCTTAGTGTCGTTGTGGAGCTGATGGCCAATATGGTACATCTAATGAAAGTTGTTGTAATTGCAATGAACTAAATAATTTGTTTTGCTCTGATAGAGTATTGACAAATTCGTATAATACCCTTAAAGGAGAGGGTATTACACAAATTACTTTAACGAGAGTTATCAATTTTGTGGAGGTGGGCTTGTGTGGCCTTTGAGTGGGATATAGGGGCATGCTTATCTTCTAAAATTGTACAGCCTAATCTTTATCACCTTAGGATTCAGCAATTTTTAGATTCTTATTAATTCATATAGTTCTTTTTTTAAGTGAAGTGTCAGTAGCATTCTGTACGCTACGCGATAGAATTAATAATCTTTATATATTATATATTAATAATATTTATCAGAAGCAAATTTATTTCAATTGTATATTCCATTTGTTTGTTTTTCCCCGTTTTATCTTAACCCATCACCTGACCATCAAATGCCTGACCTTTCTGGATTTGAATCTTTCTCTAATGCAATATTATATTACGTTCTTATATAAAATATAATGTCGCTGTTTTGTAGAGTATATTTTTTGTGATTCCATTAGTATAATGCCTTAAAATTCTGGTATCGAAATGATTCGATACTTGATATCAATTTCCATTAATCTTTATGTCTTTCTGCTCGCTGAAGCAGCGAGTTGAATTACTGAATTTTCATTGATTACTTTTTATTTTCTTATTATGATTCTTTAATATGTCGTTCTCCTCTAATAAACGTTCGGTATTAACTGTTCAAGTTCTGATTATTTTGGGTTACATTGTGATAATTTCTTAGGAAACCTTATACGTTTTAAAGGAATCATTTTACTTTGACATAAAACAAGACTTACATTGCAAGACATTTTCTTCAATTTTTTTACGCTCGTCATTATTTTCTCACAAATTCTTGAATAATTCTTTCTATAAATACCATCCGCTACCAGCCACAAAATTCATAATAAAACCAATACGATATTTTGTTTATTACATTATGCTAAAGAAACAGAATTTAGCTGATTCAACCGATTAGAAATCGGAGTATGGTTTCTAGATTCTACCACATTAATATGTTGCAAAACTTTCAAATAATGTTGTTTTAAATTGATAGAGCTCTAGATTAAAGAAATAAAACTTGAACGATTTCGAAGAAAACAATTTTATTTTTTTCTGTTGTTTTAGTAAGTTTTATTTTCTGTATATGTATTAAATCTTTATGTGTAAGTGTATTTAATATCATGCGTCTTATTGTGGTGTGTCGGAAATTAGAGATGCATATCTCGTTCACACGTAGTAAGCTTGACGTGTCAAGCATAAGCTCGCAAGGGTTAAACAAAGAGGCGGAGTCAAAAAATTGAACGCGCTAATAAAAGTTGCAAAGAGGGAAGAGAAAGAAAGATTGATGAAATAAATAATGGGTTATGCATCTCTACCATTGATAAATGATCACGTACAATACTCATCAAATATTTGTAATAATTAATAAAACCAATTTACACTAAATTTGTTAATCTTTCTTCTCTTTTTCAATGTTTAACCTGTTCTCCTTGTTGGCCACATTCACGTCTTTCTCTCTTTCTCTCGTCCTTTCTTTTTTCCATTTTATAAATTGCTTCGTTAACACACGATAATGCCATTCTTATGCAACATCTGTTTAATGGTGATGATGATGGTGATGATCATGCTGAATTTATGATGATGATAATAATGACTTCATATTAATCGAAAAAAAAATTCCATTCCATTCAAACTCACATATATTCGCACCCCCTTCACATCCATCCTACCCGCGCAACCTTTTCAACAGTTGATAACTGGCTCCATTGTAGCACCAGGTTTTCTTGGCGCTCTCAGCATGAACAGTCGTTCGCATAATACTCGCTCTACCAACTACGGATATCATCAACAGTACCGTTCATCGGCACATCATCCCTTACCGACAGTTGCCGCAATGGATGCAGCGGGAGCAACAACAGCTTTTACGCCTACTACGGCAACACCAGGGAGAGCAACAACAACAACGCCAGCAACATTTACAACGACATCGCAACAGACTTTTGAAAAATCTGAATTTTTAAATTCCTCTAGCGGAAATTTAACGAATAACGTAAAACAAACAACACTGGTTTGCTATAAATTGTCGATATAATGGCTTCTTTTTTCTTATTAAATTACTCCCCACACTAAAATAGTTTCTCCCCTTTTTCTTTTATTTACGCTCTTATTTTTGCTCTTTACCACTCTTTGTCTTGGTTTTACTCTGAAATTCTGTTTTCCACCTCGATCATAGTCGAAGCTTTTCCTTCCCATCCTTTCTTCATGTTTATACTCTTTCAGTAATAAATTTTTACGATCTGTTTAGAACGAGCGAGCTCACAATGGCGGCGAAATACTCTCAACAGGAGAAAGAAAGTGATCGATCACTCTCGATTAATCACCCTTAATTAATCACTCTTGATAGCAGTGATTGTCACTGATGTTTGAGGGTACTTCAACCGTAATATAAACTCGGCTCAAAATTCTATACTTCTCTTATAAATATGATTATTAAAACTTTATTATTAAAACTCTTTCTGCTTACGACGATTCTATAGAAGCGAGTCTAGTCCCTTTACTGATGACCCAATTCCTTAAATCATCCTGAGAATATTTTTTAAAATAATTTGCTCTCATTTGTATTATATCTCTAATAATATCGATTCTCTACAAAATTATATCCATTCGATGTTGTGTCTAAAATGTAAATTTTACTCCCCCTCCCCGTCATCCCCTTCTACTCCATGAATTGAGCAATATAGTGGAGCATGTTGGATGGATAATAATTGCATTATCAACTTAATAGAAAGCATAGAAAATGCACCCGAATGCACTTTTATATAATATCCCGTAAATCGTATAAGTGAACAAATGCTCATATATTTATACATAAATATACATCTATCGATTAACAAATACAATGAACAAATAAAATTGTAATTGGACCGATATTAATTTTGCATGATTGTGATGATCATTGGAATACATTTGTAGGGAGATCAATTATATAATTTTATTTAATTAATACCCCTCTAGTTTATCATCTCAATATAATATGAATGGTTTATTTATTCTCCCGGATACCCGACTACATCTTACAGGAATATTTACACACATATATAATTTCTTTTCTTATTTATTTTATTATAAATAAACATTTTATGATTTATCAAGCATGCCGTTTGACAATTATGTGTGGTGTAATATCAGAGTTTTATGAGAGTATGTTTTATTGACTTATCGCTGTCTGAGCGCCCTTTTCATCCTATTTTGCGAACTAATCTATTTTTGAGCTTTATATGAGAAAAAGCCAACAAATAAGATGTAGTTATAAACCGGTTCTCCCTGCTGAATTTCTATAACACCTTCTATAAATATCTATAAGGAAGTATGCTTTAAAGGTTATTGAGCTAGTTTAAATATATTTGTGCCCGGGCAAAAGATCATTGATCCTTTAGCAAAGGTCCAATGATTCATATTCATTATATATTTATATCTTCGGCCTGGCCGAAGATAACGTTCTTACTAGTTTTAAATTTTATTTGAAAAGGATGAATATTTTAATACATAACTAAAAGTTATGAATATTTTGATTCATCTTGAAAAGCTTGAAAATATTTCTCGAAATTTCCAAAAGGACTTGTCAAGCCAATTAACAATCCTCCGCCAACATATTTTAATTACTTTAAGTGCTTAAAATAAAAGAAACGCCTTTATCTCGATTTACAGAATGCAACTGAATTTAATTGCGTTAATTATTGCAAGTGGTTAAATGTGAAACTAATTAAAAGCAATGATTGCGACTCATTAACAGGTACCAACCAATAAATGTCACGGTCTTACCGAAGGACTACAAAGCCTTTAATAAAGGAAGAGAAATAAAAGTTAGAGAGAGGTTTATTTAAACGTTTGAATAATTAATCAACTTGAAGTTGGCTGCCATACAATTTTCGTAGTTGGTTGACCTTGTTTGAACAAAATAACAAAAAGCAGAAATGAAAAGGAATTCTGCAGTAAAGTGTTAAGGACTGTGATATCCTGCGAACCGTGTTGACATTTTTTCACTGTTTTTCTTTCGTTTTTTTTGTTGGTTTACTTGTACATTTATTTATTTTTTAAAAATAAACAATGAAAAACACTTTTTTTTCAATATCGTCACGCCTTATAAATGTAAATAAAAACATTAGGCTGTCCTTTATTTGGCATTGTTGTTGCTGTCGTTGTTGTCGTTGTCCTTTTCATTTCGGTCTATGTGATGTGCCGGCTGTGCTGTGATATACTGTGAATATTTTAACAATGATAAACTTTTTTCAAAAACATAATATTACTCCCGTATAATTTTAATTTAAATAAAAAAATTATTTCACTTTGACCTTATTGTTTTTGTTTTTCTAACTATTTCATTTAAGGTTTATTATCAACCATATTTTATGCTCTACGGTGAGGTTTTTGCCGATGATATAGATCCACCATGTGGTGAGGATCCCAGACAACCAGCTTGTGTCACAGGTATGGATACATAGTTTTATTTCCTCCTCCTTTACTCTTATATGAAATTTTCCCCCACAATTCAGGCCATTGGGTAACACCCATAACGATGTCCATGTATTTGTTGATTGCCAATATTTTATTAATTAATCTCTTAATTGCGGTTTTCAATAATATTTTCAATGAGGTCAATTCGGTTTCGCATCAGGTGAGTGTATAGGAAGCTTATATACATTTGTTTTTTATAATTTCTTAATTGATAATTGTATTTTATGAGTAAATACGTAATTAAGAATTAACTTGCTTGAAGGAATTTCTTTCAATTAAAAGTTTTAAATTTGTTTGGAAATTATTTTAAATTCCACCATTTCTGACTAAATAAGAGGTGCTGCTTCTTTTCTATGTAATAATGTAATAATTTTCCATAAAACAAAAAAATAAACACAAAATAAATAATTAATTAAAATAAATAATTTTACCTAAAATAAAACAGAAGATAAGTCGTTTTTTAAGTATTCCCTCAGAATTTAAACTGAACGAAATTGTTCCAAAAATATCAAATCGAACCTTTTTAATTAATTAAATAATTTGTCATTTAATGATGAAATATCGTATTATCAATTAGTACGCAGTAACCCTTTATTATATTCTATGGATTTGGTTTTATATAAAATTTTTAATAAATTTCTCTCAATTTTTAAGGTTTGGATGTTCCAACGTTTTACCGTTGTGATGGAGTATCAGCAAAAACCTGTACTGCCGCCTCCCTTTATCGTCCTCTGTCACTTTTATTCGCTCCTTAAGTATTGTATTCGCAAAGCGAAAGGTGAGAGAAGGATCAGAAAGTTAAATTTTATTCCCTGTGAGTTTTAATTATTAAAAAAAGTTTCTAAAAATAGCAAATTGCATAGAGTTAGGCAATAATTTTTCGAAAGAAATCGTTTGCTATTTTTTTATTTGAAAAAATTTAAAGCTGAATTGTTATTGTTTTCCTTGTTTTTTCTCCAATATGGTTTTAAAATTTAATTTTTTGATCTTTTTAAATTAAATTGAAATTCGTCAAAGGTTGAAGGAGGTAAAAGTTCTTCTATTTCAAAAATTTAAATTAGATTAATTTTTCGTTTAATATTTTTAATATAAAATTGATTGAAAAAGAAAATTTAAGCAAAAAAATTAATTGCTTAATTGTAGATTTTTCATAAAATTATATAAATATCACATTAGATTCAATTAGAATCAATGCGCTTATACTTCTTTTATAAAATTATTACCCATAATTTAAAAAAATAATTATTTACAATTATTTGCTTGTGTAAAATTATTAAATACTAATTTATTCCATTGCTTTTAGTTGCAATTTTTTTACTAATTTTTTTACTAATTCAATTAAATGATCTCTTCTTATTGGTTTCTTTCATTCACAACCAATACAAACAACAATCATGACAATAATGTTGATACAATTTCCCAAAATACTATTAATTATCGCGACAACTACAAACAAATAAAATGTCATATAATTGATATTCATGACTCTGTTGAAAACACAATCAAAACTGCCTCCCTTTGCGTCTCCTTCATCGCAATAATTCATCGTCTTTTCAACATCCTTCAATCATTCATAATGAAGGATTGGAAATACAACGCGACAATGGTTTGAAATTATTTTTGGAAAAGGATGACTTAGAACGTTTATACGATTTTGAAGAAGAATGCGTTGAGGGTTTCTTTCACGAGCAGGAAATTATTCTGAATCAATCAACGGACGAGCGTGTCAAAAATACAACGGAACGTGTAGAATGTATGGCACAGAAAATCGAAGATATCAATCAGAAGGAAAATATACAAACCGCAACGGTACAGGTGAGTGACTTTGAGTAGTCTAAGGACATAATGATGATAGTGATGATAATAATGTGATTGATTGGGATAAATCATTTAGTATTTAATACACTAAGTTAATGAGTATTATTGAAAAGAGCAAAGTAATAAGTGAAGAAATGATTGAGTGAAATGAATAATGAGTGTAATGGTTCTGTTGGATTATTGAGTGGATATTATTATCGAATGGTTGGATTATATAAAATTAATGAGTGAATAATTAATGAGTGGTGAATGGGTTGTGTTTGACAGTGTGAAGGGGGATACATGAGGTGAGAACGAAATGGTTAATTAGTAAGTGAGTTATGTGTGATCAATGAGTGAGTAATTAAAGATGAATGAGTGGGTTACAGAAGTATGAGTGATATAAATATCGTTTAGCTGATAAACGATTCAATTATGGATGATTATTAAATGAATTATTAAAAATTACTGAATCGATGATGGTGATTATGTATGAGTTTCTAATGAATGTAAGACAATGAATGAGTGGGCCATAGATAAAGAGTGTTTGGGTAATAAATATGAGTTAGAAAGTGTATAGTGAATGTGAGTGATTTGCAAAATCAGTGGTAAGTGAGTTGGGTATTACGAGAAATCAGTGGGATGGGAATTATGATTAAGTGAACTATTGATGATGTATCTCCTGTTTATGAATGACTGACCTAGTGATCTAGTGCTGGACATTGTGTCAACGGATAATGAGTGATAATTAGGATGTCATAGATAATAAAAAGTGAGCTATGAATGAAGAATGAATGTGTGGGTGGTGAGGTGGTTATGGATGCCGAAACAGTGGCGTAAAAATTTCATAGCTTATTAAATCGTAAAATTTATATAAAAAAATTATTCGTACACCGTTTTCTACGCGAGAATCGATTTTGGCCAGATTACTTATGGATTTACAAAAATGAATCCGATCTTATTACAGGCTAGTATTAAAGCATCCGTCACGCATAAAAATCTTGAATATTTGTGCTTAGTTTTCATCGTATTTTAGTGTCATGCTTTCTGACACTAAGCTCGTTACCAATTTTAATGAGTTTTTTACCTCTCACCGGGCATAAACTCTTGGCCTCACAATCACAGCATTCCTGAAATTGCAGAATCTTTCCTCTAACACACTCCTACTGGTAACTTTTGCTCCACCCTGACACCCTACCTGCCTGTCAGAATATTAAATCCTGCTGATATCCTCCCAGGGCGTTCGCTAATTCTGATGCAGCTGTTGTTGCTTCTGCGTCTACCAGCGGTGCCGCTTCTTCTGTTATTGATTGATGATATAAAATTTTTGTCCTTTATCTTCTTTCCTTCAGAAGAAAAACAAAAAAAAAATATATAAAACTTTTAATTAGAATTTAATCTCTGTCGATTCAGTCAGTGAAATTGTGAGCAATTTTCGATAACAAGAATGAATATATTGCAATTCTCCAAAGTATATTTTGTTTTTAATGGAATTGCATTAATTATGCGTTCTCTTTCTTCTACTACATTTTTACCAACTCATTATTAGAAGCTTTTGGGCCATAAACAGAAGAAATTAATTGCATTTTAACGATTCTTTAAAACGAGATTCTTTAATGACTATCGGGAAAGCTTCTCAAAAAGCGATTAAGCCGCCCAAGAACGTTCGTTCGCGGATATATTTTTCTTATCAAATCCTTCTTGTTTGACTTGCATGAATCTCATAAATTTATATCATCTTATCCTTTTCTTTAGAACATAGAATTTCGTTTACGTAAAATGGAAACGTCTTCTGAAGAAATTCTGTCGCATCTTGCGGTCATTCATCGCTTCATGTCAATGCATACCGCCGCTCAAGAAGACTTACATTCATCGACTATAAATATATCGGGCGATATGCAGAATGTACGAACGGTTTCTGTATCCGACGCGGATGTCCAAATAAATCCAAACAGCCTGCAGGTACGATTGCGACATTATCGCTTTCGGGTTTGTTAATTTATCCTCATTCATTCCATTTAGGTTACTACACGTCGTCGTTTTAATCGTTCTCTTACCGAAGTCCGACCCGATGCTTATATTTTCGAAGAGGGCACTCATTTCGAAGTGGTCCCCTTACCGGAAGAACCCGATGAAGCGATTAAGTCGCGTGAAGCTCTAAATGAGCCCGTAGTACGAAAGGTTTCGATGCAATCTGAATCGGATTCGGATATTTATCTGCCGGTATCGCAACGTCCGTCCACCTGTGAAACAATCAAACGAACACCGTATGTGACGGTCCGTCAGGAAACGGGCGCTAGCACAGAGAGTAAAGATACACTAACGCCGTTGGGTCATGACGATGATCATACATTGGTCGGTGAGACTTCGGACGAGACAACGGGACCGACAGATATTAATTTTGAAGGTAGACGCAAGGTGGTGTGTCTTTGTATTTCCATTTCATTTTATTTTTTGATTTAGCGGCTAAACATCGCGCCATGCGACAGCGAACTGTCTCATTGTGTCGACGTAATTCAGAAACTTGTCCTAAACCAAGCGACGTGCATCGTTCCCACATCAGTCTTAATCAGATTCCGATATCCCGCAGACAGATGAGTCTGACACAGTCCGAGCCAGAGAGTGATAAAGAGGTTACAATAGGTATGAGAAGCGTTCGATAAGAATTTCATTTAATTTCATTCATAATTTTTATTCTTTATTTTTTGTTTTACGAAGGTAAATCCGCTTTGCATGCCAAACCGTCCAGAGGCATTCTATTAAAATTTCACACAGAATACACTTCGATCACGGACGAGTTGGAGAGCGTTTGCCACATGATCACGTCACCGACAGTATCGTTGCAGAGTAATAAGAGTAAGTTTCCTTTCCCTCCCCTCAATCCCGATCTGAGTTGATGATCATTATCATTCACTTTTAGCTTCCGTGGACCGTCCTAAAGGCGAAATGTCAAAAGCTGAGCTCGCTACCATGCTGGAGAAGCAACATCTGAAGGAATGTGAAGAAAATGACTATATGATGTTGGAAGGGCTCTTTACAGCCCGAGCATCTGTCGATGATACCGACGATTCCTACGATGTGAGTATGCGCACGATAGTGCACGGGTTTTTGAAGCTGGATAATCAACAATTTAATCATTTTATTTGAACAGACTGGTGCCTCCTTTGATTATAGCCATCGGTATCCCTTGAGACGCGAAACGGCCATCGAACTATCGCCATCCAAACCGCCGTCAGGTGGTGGGATTGTTGGATTGGGCGGTAGTAGTGATACCACAACCGATGGCAATACCAACGCCGCGATCAAAAGCAAGGACGCCGGTGTGGATGAACTGATAGGAACCAATGCAGCCTCTGACGGACTATCAGGTTCTGCCTTGGCTGCCAATATTAGTGCTTATCAATTGAAAAATGAACGTCCGTGGCAACGTATTTCATCCATGGAACAACAACAAGCATATCAATCGTCAATGCCGGCACCTCCTGCACGTGCTGCAAGCGAATTTCTTAATCCACCGTACGATACTGCCGGTCGGCTGTTCAGGAAATCAAGCGAAAGCCTCCAAAAGAATTCCAGCACCGATACTGACTACTCGGCTCATCCATATCGCTTTATTAAACAAAGTTCAAACGAAACAAACACCTCAATGACCGGCTCATTCAATATAGACACGCCTTCGTTGGTCCCAGAGCTTTCTCTCGATACGGGCGGCGAATCAATACACGCAGCACCGGCACCAACAGCTGATTTGATGGGCGGTGGTAACACAGCAGTGGCCCCCCGTTTTCAACCGCTGCGTACGGCGTCTGTCGGGGCGACCGATTTCAGACGCAGGCAAGATGATCATACGTCATCTTTTGATTTCGGTGTGACCAGAACCGCAATTTCAACCGTAGCGATAACAACAACAACAACGATAACAACAACAGCTACAGCGACATTTTTTCCGCAGTCGGTGTCACAGGCGGCGGCAGGTCCGCCACCACGTACGATGCAACTAAAGAAGCAATACAGTTTGGATCAAGGCAGACAACATTTACCACAGCCGATGACGCCGGCAGCGGCATTGCGTAGTCAAGAATCTGCAACAGCAACAGCGGCAGCGACTACAGCACTCTCCACACCGGCTGCTAATGCATCGTCATCGTTATCGTTATCTTCAACCATCCTACTGCCATCCCAATTGCATTCATTAAAGCCCCCGCCGAGCTCCAAATTGGGCATGAATATACTTAAAGAGAGCAGTTCCAGCACGGAAGAGTCGAAGGATAGTGATGCGGGGCAGACATTGGCTGCACCTATACCACAAATCAGCACCGATCTGGTACAGGATGAAATTGCGAAATTATCGTCAAATATTAAAAGTAGTACCGAATCGGAGAAGGATCCACCATATAATGAGACCATGTGCTGATTATTGTTGCTTTTTTTGTCTTTTCTACGACAGTAATTTCTCGAAAATTCGTTCTGGATCTATCCGGTTTATATCTCGTTAGGTTAATTAGTTCCCAAGTACCGATTGTAGATATAATGCAAAATAGGCTCAGTTAAATGAAGTCTGCGAGAAATAGTGCCCACATTTTTTTTATATACAGTTATTACCCATAGAGGAGCGTATTTCATTCCTTGTGGGCTTTATTTGATTTTCGGGTAACACAAAACCCAATAGGGCCCATTTATTAAATCGCCTATCACGAGCTTTGTGCATCACTTCATGTAGGCGTTAATTACTTGAGCCAATGTGCGTAACGGCAGGAGCTTTTATAGTAGTAATTTTTTTATACATTAATGAATTCAATAATGTCTTGATATGATCGTTTTATATATACTTAATCATGAAGAAAATCACAACAAATCATAAATACATGGATACCGTATCCAAATGCATGAGTGTACAAATTTATAATAAATTAAAAAGATTTACTAAAAAGATGATGTTTTTAGAGTAGTTTTTGTAAGAAATTAGTTTAGGCTTTGCTTTTATTATGAAATATTTTACTGTTTTTTAAAGTAACTGTTGTTGGTGTTGTTGTTGTTTTATTGAGTATATATATTCTACTATCAATAGTATGTGTCTTTTAGGATGTAAATTAAGCATAAGATTGTAATATAGTGCGATGTTTTTATTAATGAGAAATTAAAAATGCGTTTTAATTAGGCTTGCTTTCTTGCTTTTGTTCAATTTTTGAAGAGTTAATTATTTTAATTATCGTATCGTGTCTCAATATCATGCCAATATAAAATCAGTAAAACAAATTTAATTGCTTCATTTTGTTAACTGTAAATTAAATATACAAAATAAACTTAACGATTATAATTTTTAGTTTTAGCTTGAATATACACTAAGATCATGTACTTATATGTGCCCTCGAAATTTGCTTGTATAGATATTAGTTGTAAAAAAATATATTTTATATATTTCTAAACTTTTAGTTTTAGGTTTTATAATTCTTTCGTTTCAAATTTTGTTAAATAGTCGTAAGTCATGCCATTTTAATTGTATGATATAATCAGAGTATGCTAATGCACACATGCAGACAGGAAGACACACCCCAACAAACAGACAGACACACACACGCACTCACTCTCGCACACACACAAATACACACACACACACACGCAAACACACCCACACGAAACTGAAGTAAATTTATGTTAGAGTCGTTTGATACGTACGGATTTATCTCTCAAGCGTGCGCTGTTGGTGAAAACTCATACAAACAAGCACAACATTTTGCATTACATAATCTGAGTATTAAATCATTCCCGTAATTATTCTTGATTCATCTATAATTAAAAAGTTTTACGCGTTTAAATTTAAGAAAACTATCAAACTCCATTCCACCGCATTTGCAAAAATAAAAAAAGATAAATTAACTGTTAAAAAACGTTTTCAGTGTATAATAAAAGTTTTGATTGGAAGCTCATTGGAGTAAATAACGAAATAATTCTAAATTTGAATTTTTTTCAAAAGAAAATAGATCTGAAAATGAGGAAGCAAAATTAATAGATATAAAATAAGGTTAATAAATTCGTATCTGAAAAAAAATTACATTAAAGTAAATGTAATAAGCATAAATCAAAGTTTGGTAATAAAAATTAATTTCTTAAGAAAGATTTCCAAAAAAACTTTTGAAAATATTGAAAATAAAAAAATACGCAAAAAAATGTTATTAAAATAAAAGGAAACAGTAAAACAAAACTAAATAAAAAATTTTCTAAAATAATAAAATAATATAAATATTAAAAATAAAATAATAAAAATTAATTCAAATATTATATAATAAATAAATAATAATAAAATGAAATAATAATTAATAAAAATAAAATAATAAAAATAATGAAACTATTTACTTTATTATGTATTTTATTTAATTAGGAAAGTAAAAAAGGATAAAAAGTTAGTTAAAATTATATAAAAATAAAAAATAAATAGCATCAATTAATAAAAGCATCAAATCGAAAAACATTAAAGTCAAAAATTTTAAACGAAATGAGAAAATTTTGAGGATTCTCTAATCTCACGAAAAATCATTTGGGCAAATTTTTAGAAAATATTGTGAAATATTTGAAACCGTTCAATAGCATGAATTGAAAAAATAGATAATAAATTCTAATATTTATTTAAAAAAATAGAAAACAATTATAAAACAAATTAATCGTAATGTATTTTAAAAATTAAATCTAGCGAAATTCTGTTAATAATAATTGTAGTGATGAAGGAGTAATATCCAAAGATACAAACATATATATAGTACATAATTACAAAATAGTATTCTATATAGATTTAAATAATTGTTTAATAAAATCTGATCGATTATCAGGTTGGATGGGTCCAATGGTTTTTTACCAAATCGATCATTATTTTCACAGAAAAGTTTTAACAAAAACCAAAGAGAAATATAAAAGAAAGGACAAAAGAAAGAAAAAACTAGACACAAAAAAGTTATCACAGATTTATGAGGTCCGGTTTAAAATTGAAAACGAAAATTGTTGGGAAGAAGAATATCCATTGAAAGGAAAACGAAGAATCGTCTCACGATGAAAATATAGCCAATTAAATTCAATCATTATAAATCTCATTCGCGAAGTTTAGTAAGTCCTAAAGGTTCTAATTGATTAAAAAATTGTTTTGTTTAAAAAACTAATTTCAAAAATAATTTTGATTTGTATGTAAATAATATTCATTCTCTTCTCTATCTATTAATGTGTATATAATTTTAATTAGATAATATAATATAATAATTTTGACAATACAAAGACAAAAACAAATTTACTGTAGGTGCAATTTTGTTGTAAATTTATAAAAGTAAAATTTTAAAAAGCAAGCCTAAAATTTTAAAAAAATTAAAATTAAAATTTAAAAGAAAAAAATTGGAAAACATCAAATTAGTACTAAGTACTAGTGCTAATAAAATACTAAGGCTTTCCTAGCAACTTTTTCAAGATAAAGTTCCATTTACCGAAATCTTTCTTCCTTACGCGAACATCATTATTAGCTAGTTAGAGATGTATACTTCCTATTTTAAATAAAAACTTATCTGACCATGTGTATGCAGTAGTTAAATTCAAGCTGTCGTATAGACTACACACAGCACTGACAACATATCCTTTTCCCGAAAATCAAATTTAAAAAATTTTAAAAAATTAAAAAAATCAAAAATTAAATATTAAAAAAATATTACTTAAAAAATGTACTTCTCCATTGAATTTTGTCATTTACATTTATTATCGTTAGATATTTATGTAATTGTTTATTGTATGCCTAAATGTTTTTCATATTCTGCATAAGAAATAATTCCTCAAAATTATTTGTACTTGTGTGTACTTAATCATAATTGTTTGAATGTATATAAAGTAAAAACTATAAGAACCATTTTTTGTATAGAAACATATATGCAAAAAATATATACATCAATATAAAAATGAAACACAATTTTTTGAAAATTGTTATTAGAGTATTTTTTAGAATTTATTCTGGAATAATTCTAGAAATTTTGTAAATAGAAAGTTTATTAATTGTGAAGTTTGCCCACGCGTGAACTAATCGCAGGGAACAATGAAATAATATATCAAAAAGTTCATTAAGAGAACAAAAAGTTGTTTTTAGAATTATAAACATAAGTAATAATTCGAAAAAGCATTTAAAGTATTTTAAGAAAGTTATTAAATCAAATTAATAATAACACTTTGATAAATTGCTAAGGTTTGAATAAATACAAATTCATTACTAAAATCAAAATCGAAAAATTTTCAAAAACCAAACATAAATAAATAATTATATTGATCAAGTAAGACTAATAAAACAGCGATTTGAGAAGGTCTCGAATTCATTAATTAATAATAAATACTTTAAAGGGAATTTTAGAAAGTTCAAAGTAATTGAGAATAAAAGGAAATAAATGAAAAGTTTTTGGTGCATCAATTTTATAAAGTTTTGGTTTTAATGAAAATTATATTTTTAATTTTCAATTGATAGTTTTTAAAAAATTATAATTCAATTTTTCATTGAAATTATTTAATTAATAAATAAATACAAATAAAATAAATAAATAAAAATGTTCTTTTTATTTTATGAAAAGAATCAGAGACGAATGAAAATAAAAACATAAAAGAAGATCAAAACTTAAATTAACTTCAGTGTAAATTGCGTTTGTTAATATTTAAATAAGCAATTAATTCCAAAAAAAACAAATATTCAAAAAGCGTATAGAAACAAACGAAACAAAAGAAATGGAAAACTCTAATTTAGGAATTCATTTAATTATAAATGAGAAATTATGTAAATTATGTAAACTGTAAATTAATTTCGCAATATAAAAGTGATTTCATTTAAAATATCGTTCATATTTTGTATTCAATTAAAATAAAAATTAAAATTGAGTGCGTGCGCTTCCCCTGCCTTTCAAATTGATTTTCCCCTCAATCGTGTTGCATGCGGTCCTGGGGCCCTGTTAAACAGAGGCAAATATAGTAAAAGGTGTAGATAGAGGAGAGGTGAATTTAATTTAAAATTTACTAATCGTGATTTAATTCCACACCCAACTTGTCCGTCTGGCTCTAAAAAAAAGATTTCTGAAATAGTTGAAATAGGAATATTTGCACTACTCCGCGTGCCTAAACAATAATAAATGACAACCAAGGTGAGTAAACGTAAACTATATTCACCACTTTAAATTCAGCCATAAGCAGTGGCATAATAGTAATATACGTCAAATCACAATGGTAAAATGGTATATGTTCATATGATAAACATAGCTGAAAATTGCTGTGCGCCTAGTAGTGGTAACGAGAATGCTGCTTATTTAATAAGAATGATTGTAGTTGATTTAACTTTGAGTAAATAATAGAAAGAAAAAACTCATAAGTTGGTAGCTTAGAAAGATCGTTAAAAAAATCTTTTTTTAAAGAAAAGGCACGTCTGAAAAATAAATATATTTTTTATATAAAAATTTTATATAAAAATATCGTTTTATTTCATTAATTTCATTTCACATTATAATAATTATTAATTGTTAGTTAACTAATAATTTAATTTATGTATAATACTTATGATTCAATATAAATATCCTTAAATAGCTAAACTAGAAAAATAGTTAATTTCTTTTTTATTTTCCTAAAAAATTATAGAAATAGAAATAGAATTATAAAAATAGAATTAAGAAAAATTTATACAACTAAACTTTAACAACATTTACATAAACTAGTCTTTTCTATTTAATATTTCTTTTGTATTGCAAGTTTTTTTAGTATTTCCAGCTTTTGAAAATTATATTTTTTAACTTATAAAAGCAGTATTTTTAAAGAAATATATATATACAAAAAATTAAAGGAACCTAAATCGACAAAATACAAAATGCAGCAAAATTATTCGTAATTATTTTGAAAGGAAAGCTAGTTTCATTGGAAGTCCTAAATCAATTTTAAATTAATGCTAATTATATTAATTTTCTTTAATAATTCTTTCCTAATATATTTGCCTTTGTTTCTTTTGTAATTCTTAATAAATTTTAACAAGAGAAATTAAAAGTTTTAATTAAAACTTTAAAACAAGAATTAGAAACATTTGGTATCGTTTTGTTAGACAAACAAAAGAAAAAGATTAATCCGGAGCAAAAAGATAAGATTAATTTTGCAATGAAAATTATTAACGGATATGTTAACGGCTATAACGGATAACTCTGTGATGTAGAAAATTTTTCAATGAACCATCCTAATTGTCATTATTTTTGTTTGTTAAAATGTTTGGCATTATTGCTTTTATTACGGACTTTCTTCTTTGTTTAAACTTCGCTTTCGCAGCGATATGTTTTTTATCACTTTTTGTTCATTTCGTTGAATGATAATTTTTTATTCATCATCATTAACGCGTGATTATCAAAACCGTCACAATTATCATTATTAGTCTTGGTTCCAATTTAATGTTCTTCCGAATTGAGATTATCCGTTTCTGTTTCTTCTTCGCCATTTGGACGATTCTGATTGACTAATTTATCCATTTCCTCTTTTGTGGCACGTTTAAAGAAACCAGCCTGTGATGGAGAACGAAGAAGAAGAAGATGAGTAAGAGTAAAAAATTTTGAATATCAGGAAATGATTGAAACAGTGGCAGGGCACCTCCTCACTTACTTTGTACATTCCGTAGGTTATCAGCGCCAGAGCCAATAGACCTCCCAGCACGGCCAGAATGATGACCCATAAGGGAGTGCCGTAAAGTTGATGCTTTGAAATTATATTGTATTCAATTTTTTTGTTCAGCTGCAGCGACTGACCATCGGTATCACCGACTTTTGTAATTTCCAAATTATTTAATATCACAAAAAATTCCCACGGCTCGATAAGGATCTGATTCACTTCATCCAAATCCACGTGGAATTTCATTGTGACCGTTATCGGCTTCTCCGGTTTGAAATTGTACACTCTCATTACGGCACGAACGCATACCGTTATCTCGTGATCGTTGCAATTGAAGACAATCGTACGATTAACCGGCAACGTGCCCTTCAAATCATCGCTTAGCAGATCGTGAGCCTTCGTTTGCCCGATTGTGGCATATTGAGCTCTCGAAGCGGTCTGTTCGAGCGCTTCACGGCGACGTCGACGTAGATTTATGGTCGTTGTTGTTAGAACGGATTCTACAAAAAATAGCAATAGTTTTTTAATGATTTCGCGAGACTAACTCGAAGATCTTCCGAAGATCTGTCTTGATATTTTAATTCGTCTTACCTCCTGAATTGCTTTCCACTTTTCTCGTCTCGTTCACGTGCGTCACGTGAATTGAATTAAATTGAAAGCCGCCGCTTCCGCTCTCGTAGGTCGTTCTCGATGTTTTGGTTAAGGAGTTCGTCGTTAACAACTCTAGAGGATTCATAATCAACTGGGTGTTATTCTGATAGAAATCGACAGCAATCAATTGAGAGTCGTAAACGGCTTGGACCGTTATGTTGTTCATATCGATAATCGATATAACCAAATTCGAACCGGCTATGCGATAAGCCACGGGAATACTGAAAGCAATCTCAAGCTCACCGACACTACTGGGACCCATGCTTCTAATCTGCAAGGAGGAAAGAGAAAGAAAATATTGAGAAATTTAAAAACGCCATTGCAGGAATATCCGGGTCGAGTCATCACCTCATAATTATTAATAACTTCAACAATGCCGGAAGCCTTTTCCAAATTGATGTGAGGAGTTTTTGGGGTTCTGAGAAGAAAAAATTTTTTAAAAAATTACAATGAAAACCTTTAAGATTTCTCTTTCTTAACTCTCTCTCTCTCTTTCACCCATCCTTTATAATGACTTACCCTATTGCTTCGATATTAGTGAATTCCTTAAGAGTTATAACGTCCCGAACGATATTATTGCCGGGGGTCAATTCCTTCCCCGTGCTGAAGACTTCGGCTGTGAGTATTATGGATTGGCCCGAAATACCGCTGGTATCGTAGATAACTGTTATGCTATCTTTGCCACCTTTTGCTATCGGTTGGCCATGATTGAGATCACAAATGAGGAGAGCATTGTTGTTGCTTCCGGTTTTACAAGAAGGCGGTATTCTGGCGAAGGCCATGCGATTCGATGACGTGATATTGATCTGAGGCAGGTAAGCAGTTTCGCCTTCGTTAACCACCAGATACGTGACGCGAAGTGTACGACCGCTACCGAGAATGTACGTATTACTGCGAGAAAGAGAAGAACGAACAAAAGAAGAACAAAAATAAATAGAGGCGTTTTAAGAAATGATCGAAGTGTTTATTACTCTTTCAATTCGGAGCTCTGAATTCTTAGATCGGCCACACAGATGTCCGAAGCACAACCGGTGCTAAAAATGATCTTCTCCGAGGAGATTCGGGGCTCGGCGGGATCAACAGCGACGCAACTTTCGCAAAATTCTAAATTCACCGGAAGAGAGAAACAATAAAATAGCATTACATGCTCAAACGTTCGTATAGGATTCCCTACGTACGATCTGAATCGGGTACTCCATTGATTACATCGTAATGCATTTCCAATTCGATTGGTTTGAAAATATCTGCCGTGCTGAATCGTACCTCGCAATCCAATCGCGTGCATTGATTTTGATTACTGGCCGTCGCATTAAAGTTCAATTCGTTGCTTTGGGTGCGCGCGAGACGCACGCGCTTAACTTGAGGATCGACTACAATACGTATGGCCAAATCCTGCTGCTGGACCTTCTGCGACGTAGTGGAGATCATGTAACAGACTTGAATTTTAAAACTATTCTGCTCCGGTTTTATTTCGCGACTCAATGAATTAATCGTGGCAAGAATTTGAACGACAGGATAAGCACGGTACACGTACACAGCCTCTGCATTAGGTGCCCCGATGGCAAAATCATTGAAACCATTACCGTCAATATCGGTGCCCTTGGAGAGGCCATGACCGAACATGTGCGGGCCGTAAGGCGCCGACACTTGATTTCCCCGAGGGGAGTGCAGCACCTGGCTGTAGTGGTTCCGTAAACCCTTTTCGCCGCCCAAATAAATATAAACTGAACCATTTACGTTGGCGAATGGCGCACCTACGGCCATGTCTGAAAGATAGAAGATACAAATATACAAATTGGTATTACAATTTTTCGCTCACAACTCCCTTACCGTTATAACCATCATGATTGATATCTCCTAATTTGGTCAAGGTTGAACCAAACCGAGCTTTGCCTTGGAACGGCGAGATGAGAATTTTACGCTCGAAATTAAACTGAAATGAAAGTGGTTTATGTTAAACGGATTTATTCCTGCAATAACTCCCCACACAGCAAAACTCACCCGACCCTGATTAATGAAGACATAGATGGCGCCATCGTCGTACGATCCACTTATACTATACTGGGGTGCAGACACTACCACATCGGTTAAACCATCGCCATTGAAATCCTCTGCCAAAATGGCATAACCAAAGTACTCGCCGAATTTTGTGCCGCGGAAAACGTAGTGTTTGTTAATACTATCGGAGGTCATGTCGAAGAGGTAGGCCTAAAGGAAGAGGGAAGGGGGGCGGGGTAAATATAAAAGAAAAGAGACAAAAGTGAGAGAGTCAGATTTACCTCGCCTGATTGCTCGCCAGCCTGCGGTGCTGTCGCCACATACATCAATTTCTCTGGTAGCGTACTATCGAAATATCCGGAACCCACCGAATAACCAAAATACGAATCATTATCTTGATCCCAATTCTCAGGATTTGGTACTTCGCTAACATATTCCTTCTGCGGTTCGTCGTCTTCGTTGCCAGCCTGACGCAATACACGCCCACCTTCTGTATCACGACGGCTCAGCGAAGGATCAACGGTATAGGAACGCTGATAATAACGTACTATAGATCCCTTCCACGTATGAATACCCGGTGCACCCATTAAGATCTCTTCACCATTGGCGCTTATGTGAGCGCTTAACCCATGCTCGCCCAACATGTGATAATAATACTTATGACCATTTTTATCCATCAGTTGATTCGATTTCAAACGAAGCGGTGAAATTCGTTTGACATCTAGTGGTTTATCAGTCAGAGTATTCGGTGTCCAATAACAGACACCATGCAGTAGATAATCATTTGGTACATTCGCAACAAGACGGGGAGCGCATACCACTAATTTATCCGTATCAGCAGATCCACCATCCATCGCAGCTCCCAACCATTGGTAGTCCTTCTTCTCCGAGTCGTACGTGTATTCATTCTTTTCCGAATTGATATTGCCGTTTGGATCGAAAATATAAGGCGCGCATAATTTGGTCGTCAACGAACATTTATAAATGGCTCCGGTTTCGTTGATTTTTCGTTGAGCTTCGAGGGTCGACTGAGCTCGTGGCGCGCCCACAATAATACTGAAAAGATTTTCAGAGAAATCGAATTGATTTTAGAAATGAATTGAATACTGGAAATGTTAGGAATTGACTAAACAGAAGTTCGTACTGGCTAATTTTCGGGAGGGCCATCACCCCTTCCACCAACCCACCAGTATTTCGTTATATAAGAGAGTCCATTATTTGAAGATGGTATTGATATGGATTGATCAATTGATATAAATTCTTGTCACCTCCTCAGACTAAATTTCAAAAAGGAACAAAGTCTCGAGACGAGACGAGAAGAGACGAGATTTCGAACGAGATTTTTTGATCAGTTGAAAATAGATGCTGTAACGTGTTAAAACGAAATTAAATTAAATTCTAAACGAACGAAATTAGTTAAATTCTTTCTAAAAAAGCATTGAAAAAATTCTTCTTTTGGGCAACGCTTTCAAATCTCGCAAATTTTCTAATTTTTGTTGCTTTAAAGCAATTCTTGCGTTGATTTTCAATAAAAATAATTCGGATTGTATCGGATTGTGAATAATATTCGTGATACATAAAATATCTAAGCAATAAACCAAGTCTTCAATATTATCTTATCATTCAAATCGAAGCGAAACCAAAACCGATAACGATAAATTTCAACAAATTTATGAATTTCTTTTGGAAAATGATTCCAATAGAACTATTTCCAAATCAAGCTAAAATTATAAGAAACAAATAGATAAAAGCAAGGTAGAAAGAAAGAATAATCAGAAAATAGATTAAACAAATTTAAATAAGATTAAAAAAGAAAAAGCGAATTCTTAGCAATCAATAAATAGTTTTTTTTTTGAATTCTTAAACAATTTTTCCTGTTTGTAGAATGATAATTGCCGAACAGTAACAACAAGAACAACAATAACTCCAACAACAACAAAACCATCACGATATGTAACGTCGTATCTTTAAGAACGTTGAGAGAGCTCTACGTGAGTTTCACTTCATGTCATTTTCTGACATTGTTTTTCTTTGAGTAACGATCACGAATGTTGTTGATGTTTTTATTTGTCAACGATATCGTAAATAAATATAAAATTAAATAAATTCAACTATCTATCTCATGAATATAAAAGCAAAAAAAACTCCATTTAAATGACTTCATCGGTTCTTTTTTCTTTAGCATTAAATGATCACTTTTTGTTGAAAAGAAAAAAGTAAAAATTTAATTAAAAATTAAATGCTATAACCCGTCATGCACCTAACCACGCCTCCTCCCCCCCCTCCTCCACCCTCCACGGTCTTCCCAATGAGTCATAGCAATTCATCCATACACTCTCATCTGCTCATTCATTCAATTATTCATTATTGATTCTCTTACCTCGATGGCCTTAAACATAAACTGAAACCGAAATAAGACGATTCGAACTTTGGCAAATAAGTGGCTAACTCTGGTTCATGGAAAATGGCATTCGGTTTTGGTGACAGATTGTAAGCCTCAATCCTGCTGATGCTTTGCATAAATAATGAAATCGAAAAAATGGCAAACCAAGTAATGGCCATGATGAATTTCGTAACGACGATTCGATTTAACGATCAAAAATAGTTTGTCCTTTTTGGGCACGCACTCAAAAAAAAAAAAAAAAAAAAAAAGGAAAAGGAAAAACCAATGATAATTGAGAATAAGTGATTTGTTATTTATGCTTTTTTTAATGTTTTGCTTTGCTGATTTGTCTAGGCTTGAGTTTCTTTGTTTGCTTTAACGCACACACGCGCACGCTTCTAAAAAGATACTAACTTGGCCGTTCACATTTAGCCATAAAAGTACAATAACAAGCAACTTTTAAACGCTTATTTTTTCTTTTTTTTTCTTTGTTTTAATCTGTCTCTAAGTCGCGCAATGATAATGATAATTATCCAACAACTAACACCGATCGACCAACCAACCGATCTCTTTGAACCGGCTAAACGAACTGAATTTTTATTTAGATATTTTTTAGAGAAAAAGCTACATCGGCAAAACTTTAAGTAACGTTTTTTTCTTTATTCAATAAGTTAAATGTTTTTTATCTCGCCAAAAAAAGAGCGCTTGGTTGAGAACTCACTGAATTCACCAAAATGAAGCTCTTTCTCGGTCCGACTGTCTGAAATACTTCGAATTTTATCTTTGATAACGTTTCAAAATAAGAAATCCATATTATTTCAGTTGCGACAAATTTTATGTTTTAATCAAGACATAAATCTTTGCTGCAGAAGGAAATTGAATGTATCTTAAATAATTTTTAAAAAATTGGCTTTTTTCTGGAAAAATACCAAGATTTTTTATTGCAAGATTTTTTGTATTACGGTCAATCAAATTTGTTAAAGTGACAATTTTATAAAAAAAAACAAACAAACAATTTTATAAAAGTTTTACGACATTATAAACTCTTAAATTTTAGCTTAGATTTTTCTGTTTTTAATTTTTTTTAAAAATTTTTAAAATATATTTTTTATTAATTTATGACTATTTTGACCCACAATTAACTTCAGCAACTTCATCATTAGTTACCGTAATAGACTAATTCCATAATAAGCTGAAACACGGAATTAATTATAAGAATTATCATAAATCTCCAATTGTTGTTAAAAATTCTTCACATTTTCATTAAAAAGGAAGCAAAAATCGTATTCATAAAACCAGATAAATTCATTTTTTCTAAAAAATGAATTTATAAATTATATAAAATGAAACGTACGAACAGTTTACACAAATTTATAGAAAGGAACATGAAGAAAATTTTAAATCTTTTAATAAATTTTCACTAATAATTTTTTATTGAGTGTAATTGACAGAGTCATTTCTTGAGAGTAAAAGAGAGCCTCTCTTCTCTTTGCATTTGTTAAATTTTTCTCTTTAACAACCCGAGGCTTTAGTAAAAAAGTTTCTTGTTCTCTCTTTCTTGTTCTTGCTCGATTTTTCTCTTTTTAGTTAACATTTCCGCATTGATTTTCTATTCTCTTTTTTCTCGACGATATGTCACCGGAGAATGTTTGTAATTTAAAATTTATTGGGATTTCACCGAAGTTTGCCACGCAGTTTAACATTTTTTTATCAGCTTCGATGGTTAATTTATCTTGTTCTTGTTACTTTTCTCGTAACTGTGGCTTAATTTCTCTTAATTTATTTCTCTTTTTCAATTTTTATTGTATTTTTTCTTTCGAATATCTTTAATGATTATTCAGTGATACTTTTCTTGTTTAATGTGAATTATTTATGAATCATCTTCTTTATAATCGTTAAAACACTGTGTCACGTTATTATTGCTGGTTGTTGTTGTTGTTGCTACTGTTGGTGTTGTTGTTGTTATTATTATTGCTTTGTTGTCATCATTGTTGTCGTTGTTGTTGTTGTCTTTGCCACTGCTGTTTTCACTGAATAATCATCTGAATAGTCAATCAATGATTTATCATAAGCCAGTAAAATGAAAATGAAAATGTTACACACACAAGACAACACTTAGCGAAGACAAAACGAACAAAAGCGACTACAACAACAACAACGACAGCAATAACAACAATTGACAACGTTTTTATTATTTGTGACTGATATTTCCTGATTGATATATCCTGATAAGATTTATTCGATCTTATATCGTTCACCGATTAATTTTGCATCGAGTACAAAAACAATAACTAAAGTTTCAGCGCAATCATCTTGAAAAACATTATCGAGCCTAAATTGAATTTAAATGAAACAGATATAAAGGCTCTAAAGGTCATGAATTATCTCTTTTACATAAATCTTAATTTCATTCATTCTCTTTGATTCATTTAAAATCATTGCAATCTTAAAAATAATTTCGACCCTTCCTCCTGCAAAAAAAAACAACACAGAGTTTGTTCGCATCATCGACAACCGACCGACCCGATCGGCCCACCGTTAGGCCCAACAATCGTTCGACCGATCGACAGACCAATCGACCTCCTTCAAAAATTCAGTTCATTCGGGGTCATGACGAATCACGACGATCTTTTGAAGTTATTTATCTTTCAATTAAAATTGTTGACTTTCATCGGTCTTTTTATTCTTGATCGTACGTCTGTTCTGGCAGAGATCATTTAAATTTTTGCGACGACTACGTAATTCGTTTTATTATTATTTTTCATTTTTAATTTATCAATTAAGGAATTAATTTTTTCTTCATTTGCGAATAAACGTGCTTGTGCGCATACTTTGGGCCGGGAAGGCCAAAAATGGTCTTTATTTCCGAATTGGTTTTGGCTTTAACTTATCTAAATAAAATACTTTGTAATGCTTTGGGAGGCGGGGTAAGGAGTAGCAGACAGCTTCCTTAACTCTATCATCTTCGACGATTCATCATGATTTCGATTTTAATTTCTATTTCCAAGGAATAAAACTCACGATTAATTTCTGGTTTAATGATAATCATGGAAATGAGCACGAAGTTAAGGATGACAATGATTACGAAGGTTACTTCAAAATAAGTAATGTTTTCGGAAAAGAAAAAATTCTGACCTACTAAAATTCCTTCTCAGACACACAAGTGGCGACCCTTTGTAAGAAATGACCCTGAAATATTAAAAACGATTTAAGAATTTGATTCGTTATCCAAAACGTCTGCCCTAGTTACACGTTTAAGCTTGTTCTTCTCTTCAATTCGTTTTCTAAATTTCCGGTTGACAAAAACAGTTTTGAGATAAAATTACAAAACAAAAATTTAGTTTACCACAAAGGTTTTATTTACAAATCGAAAGTTTGAATTTACTTTCGGTTTAAATTGAGGAAGGTTCTTTTTACGATCGCTTCAGAGAATTGAATTCATTCAAGACTGTATTTTCAAATATATAAGACTGAATTCTTGAGATTATATTGAAAATTTTGCAACAAATTGAGGATAAACTGGAAACAATTTAGGGCATTCTTAAGTGCAGAAGATTCAATAAGTTTGCCTAAAAGCAAATTATGAAAGAAAGGGGGAGTATTCATAAGGTCCCAAGGGCTTTCCTTTTAGAATCAAGAACAAAGTAGTCTTATTTTTTCTTTTTCTTCTTCTTCTTCTTCGTATTTCTTGATCTCATAATTTTCTGTAGCTTATGAAAATTGTGACTTTTTTAGTTAATTTTGATTTTATTACTTGCTAAGCCTTTTTCCTTCTATTTACTTCTTATTCATTAAATTTTTATTAAAAAATGAATCAAGTGAATGGAATGGGCTAGAAATGAATCATTGCAAAACTGAAGAAGAAAAAATTAAATAAATATTTCGTGTCAATTGGAAGGAAACGAAATTAATTGATTTCCAGACATTAAATAATTGCATTGACTGCAAGGCAATATTTTCGAGGTGACGATGTTTTTCAAAAAAAAAAATGAAAAAAGAGATAAAAATCATGTAAGACAATAAGGTTTTTGATATGATAAATATTTGTTTTTTAATAATACTAAATGCATCAATAAATATTTATAATTTAAAAATATTCTCCGCAGTCGATCGATTGTAAATAAATAAGAAAGAAAAACAAGAAATAAAAAAAAAACAACAAAAAAAAAAACAAAAAAAAACAAGATATTTTCGCATTTATTTGTGCATTATTTTTTAATTGCTAATAATTATTTATGATTATTCGCAATTGTTTTATTTTTGTTTGTTTGATATTTAAGCTTTTTTGTTAGAAATTGAATTTGTTGGAGCGAAAGAGGGAGAGAAACAAACTCTTGTGATCGTATCAAAATTTTCTATATTATGTTTTTTAATTTATTACAACAAATACAAACAAAACAAAAAGGGTATTCACTTCTTCTTCTTCTTCTTCTTCTACTCCCTTCCTTTATTCTTAGCAATTTGTGTGAATCACTTTCTTGAAACTCGATCATCTTGTTTAGTTTTTTCTAGTTTTTTCTATGCTATTTATTTTCTTTAGCAATTTTATTTATATTATCGTCTGACAAAGATAATTTCATTATTTTTTCAATTTAATACGAATTTGTAATTTTGTTCAGAATTGTTATTTTTCTCGAAAGCGCAAAAGCAACAAAATAATAAAGTAAAAACGCTTACTTTGGCCTAGCCATAGCTCATATACCCTACACCTGTGATATAAAATGTTTTGATTTAAATCCAATAACCAGTAGGCGGGACACGCCTCTTTTAATGTTATATTTCAAAAGAGTGAGTAGAAATGGGCGTGGAGCTGGGCCGATTACAGGCCAAACAGCCTTTAACGACAGCTAATATTGATGACAAATTTTCTGAAAATATATCCTTTCGTTCTCTTGCGATCGTGACATCTCCAAAACAACAGACAGACAGACAAATAAAAGCTCGATAGGTAGACAGCAAAAGGACAGGGCTATACCGAATCAGGTGGCGATTTTGAGTCGGAATATATATATACTTATTCATATCTGCCATGTCTTCTTTAAACCGTTACAAACGGAGGAACAGACATAATATGCTCCTCGCCCTTTGTGTATAGGGTGTAAAAATTCTAGACGTGTTTCAGAATCTCAGAACTGGCCAACTTCAGGGTTTTGCACGATTAAATTAATAACTGATTCTCGATAACCGGTTTAATATTCTTACACATTTTTTATTGTTGTTTTTTTTTAAAGCTTCTCCACCGGGTTTTAGATATTTCTTATTGAAGTGGAAAAAATTATACATCCATACACGACACACAATTAGTCGCGAATGCAAATTTGTTTTTGAACTCAATATCTTACGTAGTCTTTAAATGGTTTTGACCTGAATAAATAAATTAGAATTAGATCGTGTAAGATATAAAAGGGAAAAATCCGTTTCCAAATTAAATTGTTTTCAAAAACAAATTTTTTAGAAACAATGCTAAAAATTTCTTAAAACAATTTTACGAAATTTTGGTAACTTGAAGCAGAGGTTAAGGAAATTAATTTGAAAAAACGAGGAATGACATTGTTGAGAAATTTCCATTAACAATTTTATTTTTATAAACAAAGCAACAGTCCATTACTTTGCTTTTTTCTTGAAATTCAATCAATTTTTAATACGAAACGTTTTTAGCATGAAAAAACACTGAACAGTCTCTTAAATGACTATTCATGAGCTAAAGAGCTACCCTTTCAGATTGCAGAGAATTATAGTCTCGCATTTAGTCTCTTAGCACAAACAAAATTATAAAGAAAAAGGCGTTTCAACAAGAGGTGTTATAATAAATTTACGGAAGAAATGATTTTGCCGAAATTCAAAATCCTGCCTAAATCTAATTTCAATGAATTTATCTCTGACAGCAAGATTTTTACGGATCAGAAAGATAAAGATTTATATAAAATGACTCCACTTATTGAAATGATTAATTTTATTAATTTAAATGAAGTTTAAAATTTACAAAGCTAACAAAGGGCGATTGTTTTAATTCAATTAAACACATCTTTTGTTTCGACTTATTGAAATTATTAAAATTACTGGGATGATGATAATGACGATGACGATGTTCGTGATGACGAGACCAGACAGACTAAAAGCTATCGTTTTTAAAAATGTTTCACTTTATTAAAATACGATTTTTTTCATGCTAACTAATTCTTGATTGTCAACATCCTCTTATTTCCCATCTTCATCATCATCTTCATCGTCTTCTTCTTCTTACCTCCTTTGACGCATAACAATCTGAAATCCAAAATACGAGCTACGAAATTTCGGTTGGAAGATTTTTAAATTATTTGGAACTTCTAAAATATAATTCGGTGTGGGCGAGTAATTGAAGGCGTGACTGATGTGAAAGCCGAATGTGCATGAAAGTAAAAATAGCAAAAACAACGGGCGACGCCGGCAAGAGCGTAAGGACTTTTTGAAAAGCATGATTAATTGCATTTAATTAATTCAATTAATTATTTAATTAATAACTTTAAAAATTCGTTAAAAATTTTAAGATTTTGGCTTGATTATTCACGATTATGTTTATTTATCACAATGGAATTATTGGCGTTGTTGTTGTTTTTTTTTTATTATTGTTATTTGCTTCAATGCGTTGCTGTTTTTTTGGTTGTTTTTTCTGTCGTTCTCGTAATTACGGACTTTGTTTATTTTTTGAAATAAATAAATGTCACTATTGATGAATTTAATCAATATTGACTAACGGTATTTCAATTATCTTGTAGATAAACACGAATTAAGGAAAATCTTTTGTACGCCGCATCTATCGATTTCCGAAAACGCTCTCTCGCGCACGACTTTTACGTTAACACTTTAAACTAAACAACTCAAAAAAACTAACTTGTTTTCATTTCAAATTTCAAATTTCGGTTATGCGTGCGTTACGTTATTTCCAGATATTACCATCTCTTTATAAGATTCTCGTAGATACCGCTTGAATTCTAATTGAATTAAATTGCCAGCAATTATGAATGATGTGATGAACGACGCTCGGTAACCGGCAAACGCATAAAGAAATCAAAATTCGTCTAAATAAAAAATACATACATGCGCGTGTTTGTGCGCTGTATCCACGGTGACCTTGTACTAATACAAAAATTATTCCAAATTGGACAAATTTTTATCTGCGAACGTCGTGAATGAAGTGCGACGACGCACTTTGAACGTACACGCACACGAATGCAACGAATAGTGTTCCGCTTTCATTTAAATAACTTCTAATTAAATATAATTTCTGTTCGTTAATTCTTCACTTTTTTCCGCTCGTATGATAATGTTTTCTTTAAAATTCCTTTTTCAAAGAAATTGACACATCCGCGACGTTGTGCCTTAAACACATTTGTTTTTGTCGTTTTAGGTAATTGTATTTTTAAAAATAATCATTCAATTATACTTTGACTTCATCGCGTTGAATTTACGTTGCGGTGTGTTATGCGCGTTTGTTCTGCTGCCGCAACATGAGCTCGTTTCGTGAATTTCGTAAAATCTTTTTGGATCCGCTCCGCACTTTTGAACAACTGCGACGACTTCTGATGGTAAAATAAACGCAAGCATTTACTTAAGCCCGTCGCGATGCTACTCGTTGAGCAGAAGTTCGAACAAGAGAGAAAAAGTACTTGAGCGTTTGAGCTGTATTTGATTTACTTTAAGGGAGAGCTAAAAATGAAACATTTTTGAAGTTTGTTTATTTTTGTTGTTGTTTCTTCATTTGTTGTATGCTATATTTCGCGTTTGGTTTGTGATACGTGTTTGTATTTGTTGTTTTTTTTCTTGTTAGCTTTTTCCCCTTTTCTTCAAAACTCAACTCAAAACCGTTCACTCCCTCGCTTACTCACTCACTGCCGTACTTCTATCGCTAACTACTAGTAATGTTAGTCCCTTTGTAACATAACATAACCGATCCATGATAACCGCTATTAGATATTTCTTTAACACCCACCCTCACTTAATCGTCGCGACGCGCCGTCGTCAATTCGATGTTGTTGCTGTTGTTGTCGTTGTTGTTGTTTCTGTGGTCAGTTCTTGTTGAACGTTGATATATTTCTACAGGAAATCATCCTTAATCATTTTATTTTAGATTTTTATTACTTTAGATTTTATTATTAACGATTTTATGACTTCAGATATTGTTTTATTGTTTTGCCGTTTGTTATAATGTTCGCATTTTCTATAATCACTTTTCATGTTTCATTGACTCAATACTTAAAGTTCCTAAAGCTAGGATTATCTTTATTTTGAAAATAAAACTAGCTGCGAACTCTGTATCTCGTTGAAATTACTAAGAAATTTTTAATCTTTTGTCGTCTTTCTCATTTTCTTGTGCCTATTCTTTTTCTTCTTTTCTTCTGTGGCTTAATCTAGGAGAGTGCATTTGCTCCATTTTAATTGATTCCAATAAAACATGTTTTAAATGATTTCGGTTTTATTGCGTATTTTCTTAATCAATCAATTGATATCTTCGTTAAAATTAATAACTTCTTTGAGGAAAATGTATTTAATGAATTAACCACTTCAGGTTTGGCGTTTAATGTATTCTCGGTATAACACCCCATCACCCGGTACCGAGAATATATTGAACACACTTGATAATAGTATTCATAAATTACAATTTTCTTTAATTTTCCACCAAAATTGCTCTAATTTCTTACTTTCAGTCATTCATTGCATTCAGTGGGTCAAATGAGTTGAATTACAGTTATCAAGTTACTCAAATTACTCGGATCTTGCCATTTCCCAAGAGGCAAAAGAAACAGTAAAAAACATTTGATATCATGTCAATGAAGTGACGACATTGATATCACATGATGAAGTGTTGGATTCCAAAGCCATCAATACGTTGCCGGAGGCTGGCTTCAAATTACTACAACCTGTTGCCAAACGCTGGGAATGAGAAGGAGCGAGAGAGAGTGAGAGTGAGAGAGAGAGAAACAAAAAGAGGGAGCGAGCTCTCAAAGATAATGAATAATAAACTTAGCTCTAGTAAAAACCGTGGCCAAAAATTACGGTGTAAAACCGTCAAAATTAATAATGATGAGATTAAATTTGTGAAATGATATTTAAAGCAAAAAATATTATTTAAACCGTACCATTGAAACTAATGCTGCCGATGGTGATGATGACAACGATGATGTCTTGGATGATTCATTCTTAAGCTATCCAAAACATACAACGAATTCTCGAACGATTTCCAAGAAAATGGTCTGACGGGAGTTAAGCCAACATATGATGGCCAATTAAATTTTAAAGCTGTGCGTGAGATTCAGACGCGACAGGAATGCCTAGGGAAACCCCTTAGCCTTTTACGGTAAATACCGCAGCTTTCTACTCGCTCTCAATTAATACAAATAATCTCTCACTCGTTGTTTCGATGCTCTCAGTAGTCAACAAATCTCTATTACTCTCTCACAATCTCTTTGTGAGGAGAAGCAACTGATGACTCCTCTCTCCTCTTCGATAGTACGGTAATACGGTTTCGGTTATGGTTCAGGGTTCGGATACGGTTACGTAGTCGCATAATTTAAATTTTTTTGCTTTGCGAAATGTTTTTTTTTAAAAAATTTATATTTATTATCTATTGCATTCCTTTATATTTTTAACACTTTTATATGGACGTCGCAGCCCTGTCAGTCTCGCTCAAGTGACGCATGATATTGTCCAATGAATTTATGTCGCATTTCTAGGAATGCCTAAGGAATTGATTAAGGAATTGTTATGGGCTTGTGGTAACTTCTTCACTTATTCTTCTTAAGCCGTTGGAAGTCTAGAGAAAGCGATTAAAATAATTTCAAAATTTATACTTTCGTTCGTTTTTACGTGGGTTTGTTTTCTTTTGAATTAAGGTCGTAAACTTTTACCTAGGAAGTGATAAAATTACTAGCACAGAATACTGATGATGATGTCCATGATGATGATAATGATCACTATCATTATTTATTTACACTCGTGACTAATTAAAGAAACGTAATTAAGAAAGACAAACTAATATTCTTAAAGCTTTTAACCAACTACATCAATCCGTTTATATGACTCAAAACAATTAAATTGTTTGACAATACCAACAACAACAACACTACAAAAACATGAATAACATCAGAATATTTACGTTTCTCTTAGTCTTCTTTATAAGTCTTCTATAAAATTTTAGCTTATTTCGAAAAGATTTTTAAATGGTTAGTCGAAAACTCGCAAATTCCTTAAAAGGACATTTGATTTAAAGTATTTCGTCCACTGTTTAATTTTTTGCAGTTTTCAAAAGTTTTCAACAATTTCTCAAAAATTATCACTACAATAGTTTTATATGAATTTCTCATAATGATCGTTAGTAATTTAATTATTTATACAAGAGTCTGTTTTTTTTTCTTTAACAGATTTTTATCCATTAAGCATTCATTATTTAATTCCGTTTCAGTTTTAAAAATAATTCAATTCTTTATTGATTTTAATGAATTCATTATAAAGAAATCATTGCAATCGTTTGGCAATTTATTTCTCAATTCATCACGCAAACGATACATTGCATGTTGTTTAAAGCGCTAAAGCAATAATATGCAATATTCTCGGTGATGTTCTCGTAGCTGGTGCTGCTGTTGTTGTTGTTTTTTTGTTGTTGTTGTATTCATACATATCCACGAAATAATAAAAGATACAAAAGCACCCGCGAATTGAAAATGAAAGGAACGGAATAGGCAAGACAGCAATAAAACAACTTTAATCATGATCGCTAACATTGACCGATTCGGTCGGAAAGCAATGACACCAAAAATAACGAGCAAGTCAACAGCATCAGCAGCAGCAGCAGCAGTAGAAGCAGCAACAGAAGCAGTGGCAGCAGCAGAAGCATAAAATCTCTTGCTGAATCCACAGCAAAGAAGCAAAGAACAACAAACAAAAACATTAATATTATTTCTCATAATTTTCCACTTGAATGGATTTTATATAGATGTAATATTTTTTCAGACGCTACCGCAACCGCCGTCTCCACCTGCACCGAATGCACTATTTACTCAAGGACAGCCCAAACAGCCAGCCAACGCTTTAATTGAAGGAACTGCAACAAGCAAGTACAAGGCGAGGCATTATCGTTTTGGTCTCCCAAACCCCCGGAGTTCATACGTACGCTTAAGTGGCTCCATTTTGGTCTTGAAGTGCAACCAAAGTCAACCATGCTTTTTAGATTGAATGAAAATGTAATTGAAAACTATTCATCATAAAACCACGACTCGCGAGTTGGCGGCGGCATACATCGTCGTAACCACCGCCATCGCCACCACCATCATCGGGCATCAATATCCCATAGCATCAACACGATCTTCGTACCGATCAACCGTGCAACCGTGCCACACTTCAGAGGTCACGAACGCGATCTACTTGATGTGGGTGCGACCGGTCTTTTTGTGCTGAGGGGGAGGTGAGCTGAATTATGGGCAAACGCGATCAATTCACTCGCTAACTATGCGTGTTGCGGCATGGTTGGGGTGAGGGGGTGGCTGTAATGCTTTACACAGATTAAATAGTTTAATAGTCTGCGTTTAGGTTGCATTACAATTGGCAGTTGCCATGCGTTGAAATGCGCGACGCGGTGGAGTTCATGCGTCGAATCGACTAACAATGACTCCATATTGTCCATGTAATTGTTTTCGTTGTTGTTGTTGTTTTTGTTGTTGTTTATTTAGGTATAGGTACTGCGTTTGTTGTTAAACAACAACTGTCGCTATTGGGGTGATTATTATGTGTCGGCGTGTCTAAACACATAAATAGAATAAATACACTGAGAAAATTTTGCCGTTGTTAGAGCTTTTAAAGTTCTTGAATACGACGTTCGATTAAGGGAGGTATTAAAGACATTTCCCGGAATTCGTTCAGTTTTTTTTTATATGAAAAATTATAATAAAGAAATAAAAAAAAGGAAAATATAATTTTGGTCACTGCATTGCCGGCGTACATCGCGTTATTCATAGAGATTTTCAAGTATGTCGCCAACATTTCCAATAATTTTTATTTTTATTTGTGTGTGTATTGTTGTTGTTGTTGTTCCCTTCATTAATTCAAGTGGCGCTCATTGCTGAGCGACGTACTGACTGACTGGCAGTGAAGCGAAACGATTACTAAGAAAGAAATTATTCTCCTCACACTCTGCCTACAAATTAACTCCATTTTAGTTTCGTTAAGGGTTTTTTCGTTGTAGACGCTGTTGTTTATATTTCTGTTATTTTTATATTGTTGTTGGAGTTGTTGTTATTTTATAGTTATTTGATAGGCATTGTAATGGATGTAATCTTATCTAAATGGAAATTATTAAATTAATTATTTTACATTTCAATTATTTAATAGTCATCATTTATTAATTTTATTATTGCTTCTCAAAAGGTTTTTTTAATTTAATTCCTTTTTTAATTTTAGTATTGAATATATAAAATTATTAGATGAGAAATTATATTTATAACGCAATATTTAAATTAAGAACTAAAAAATGTAATAAAATAAATTACGAATTAAAAGAAATGTATGAAATTAAGAAACAAACAATCAAGGAACAAACAAAAATAAAAAACCTGAGAAAAAATTCTAATAATATTTTTAAATTTCTTAAAAATATTTTTTATTAAAATATTATTTAATAATCCAAAAAATTAAAGTCAGTCTTCTAAAGCAAGTGTCATCGCAACTACTCCTCCTCCCATCATCCTACCTCCCTTTCGCAACTCAACAAGTGTGAAGGGATTAAGAAGGGGCATCCCTTGAGCATGATCTGATCATTAATACTAAAAAAATAAATCGATTAGTAATAGATTTTCTCATTCGTATTCCTTAACCAACCTTTCACCATTTTTTGTTAACCGAGGTTAAGAGAAATCTAAATTAATTCGTGATTAATGATAAATTATAATAATCACTCACAAAATCATCACCATCACAGCCATTATCATCATTATCAACGTCATTTGTTTTATATGAAATTTTAATATGTTGCTTATCAGCGATTATTTCTTCCTACTACAAAACGACGCGTCACGGCGCAGTGGGCTGATTGTTCTCCGCATGTCAATTCATCAGTGGCTCCTATTGTTGTTATTGCTATTGTGGTTGATAGGGTTGTTGTTGTTATTAAATGCACCGACTTCTGAATTTGCAGATAATGAAATGCATTTATAATTTATTCTTTCAGCATTTCTCGATATTTTATTATTTTTTTTATTATAAATGTTTATTCGTTTTCATTATGGTTTCATTTCGTTTTATGTGTTGACATGTGCCGTATCGCTGTTCGCATTTGCTGTCTGTAACGTCCGTCCATTGATATACCATGCGCCATTCCTACGAAATGTACGAATTGTGATTGATTGCAGATGCGTCGCGTCGCAACGCATATCACAACAACGCATTCAATTGTGAGCAGCTTCTCAATCGTCACTGGTGCAATTATACAATTATATTCCGAATGAATTCAATTAATGAACTGGTATAATTGGGATTTTGTTAAATTGTTGTCGTTGTTGTTGTTGTTGGGGTTGGATTTACATTAGATCGCAAAGCTTGACTCGTCACGCTTTCATGTTTAAGCGCGATTTGTAGTCTGTGAATAACCGAGGAGTTCAAAACCGAAATGAGATTTGAAGGTTACTTCTATGCGCCTAGAGTATGGTGACGATATTGATGATGATGATGATATGATAATAATTAATTAAGAATTGCTATAGTAAACGCAAAGCGAATTCTGGCGTTTCGAAAACAATCGCGAAAACGAATTCATTAATATTCAATATTCTCAATTTAATACTTTTCATTGTTTAATTCAAATCAATTGGCTTGAATTTTGTTTCCACTTCGTGAAGTTTCGTGTTGGAAATTGTCGAAGGAAGTAATAAAAATGGAAAATCTATATGCGTTTGCCAGATGTTAACTCCTTTAATGGCCGATTAAATATCGAAGTGGTTTTTTTTGGATTTATTAGTGCTTTATTTGAAACACGCCTAATGGTATGACGTACACATGAACGAAATTAATAAGTTGACGTAGCTAACTTAAGCTAACGGTGTCACGATTGATAAACAAACAATCGTAAATCTCAAGAGGAGTAATAATTTTAAGGAAAATATAGAGAAATTCTTTGACGGGATTGCCTTTAATAGACGCACATTTTTTGAAAATTTCTTTGTGGTTCTATTTGTCGTTGATTTGTTGTTGTTGTTATTGTTGTGAACGAAACGTCTATTAGATATTCAAGAGCGTGTCTTAACACTTAGCCCGTTTTGAATGAAACTGAATACATCCTTTTTGGACACCTGCCAGGTGTAGGCGTTTGACAAATCCACATAAGCCGGTCATCGCGCCTCTCACTCGCTTCCCTTTGCTCAACACTCTTTATTAATTCACAAACTTGTTAGAAATTCGTCAAACGAATTGAACAAATATGGATGGATGAATGAATGGAATGAATGAATAAATCGTTTCGATCAAAATACTTTTATAATAAATTTCTGTTTTTTATTGAAGCGAAAAATCGAAAAGGAATAAAACAAAAAACCATTAAAATGAGTTTGATATTTATAAAAATATTGTCGCGACAAAAATTTATGAAATTACTTTAAAATTTATTATAATTAACGTTTAAAACGCCAAGACAACTCTTCGAAAAATAAAGAAACTGCAAAATGGAATATTTATATAAAATAATTAAATAAAAATTCGAATTAAAATTTTAGTTTCTAAAATCGCAGATAGTTATAAACGGTTTATATTGTACCATCCTTCCTCTCTTCATCCGTTCTCTTTTCACTTTCTGCGTCTAATTTTGGATTATGTCAGTCAAATAATTTGATTTAATTTCATTTCATTTCGGGCGTTTTAAACAATTAAGCAGGAGTTAAATCAACTCTAGCTGTCTATCAAACCACGATCGCCTACGCCTTAACCGCTTCTTTCATTCATTTGTTCACTCTCGTCTTTCTTTTGACCCGTATCATTCCCTCAATGTTCAATCGTAAACTGATGTGAAATACTTTTCGGTGATGCTTCGTTGAAATAATTACAAGTGGGCGCCAAATTTTGAGTTAGGTGACGTAATTAAAACATGCGTTACTTCCTTTTTTCATTTAAATTAAATCATTTGAACAACAACAACAGGGCTACCAACAATAACGAGGTCAGGAAATATGAGAAACACTTCTGCAATTGTTTCCTTCCTTTAGTCGAGTTTTATAATACGTAACAGACAAGAATCGACGCGACGCCTAATAATGTTGTTTACTCGACCCTTTTTAACCCTTTTGTTTTATAGCGGTGAAACAAATAATCCTCCCTTTGTCGCGCATTTTGGTCTTCGAAAGAGGGAGAAGGAAATGATTTTAACGAAATTTGATACCATTTTATTTTCAGGATATTTCTCTTAAGGCAGGTGCTTGGTTGCCTCTACGTGTGTTCATACGCGCGGGCGTGCATAAGCGCGTGCCTTAAAATTCATTCATATTGGTTTTTTGTGTGTTGTGATTTCGGTGGTAGAAGCAACAATAAAGAATAAACATTTAATAGAATTGAAGAACCAAGTTTTTCTAGCTATCCAATCCCTTAAGTATCGTTTTAAGAAAATGCTGAAAAGGGGAAAGGATTTCTGAGAATGTATTAAAATTCTGAGAAAGTGTTTAAATTTCCAAACTCCAAACAATTTTATCAGAATTTAATAAAAATAATAAATGACTGAAAAACATACCATCACACTCATCCAGTCGTCCCATAAGATCTTTGACGAATCATTGCCAAAAACTTATGCACGTGTCATGCAAGAATGCAAGGCATCTGAATAAATCAATGTTAATGATCCAGTGATTTTTAAAAATCAGTATCAGGATTTCTAAAAGAAATCTATTTATCCACTTGAGCTGAGCTTAATTTATCAGAATGTCATACAAGCTGCCACGCAGAAAAGTAAATGCAAACACCACACGGTGAATCCTCTTAACTTCACCACACAGCTCGCCGTTAACTTCACTGGCGGTTTGTGTACAAACTGTCATTTCATCGTCGAAAACTTATGGCGGGTTTGTGTTTATATTCCGAACTTATGGGTAAAGCAGTTTGACGAAAAGGGAAATTTTGCAAATGGTAATTATTTTACAGAAAGCTAGTGGGAATTTACTGAGAAGAATAAAGGAACATTTAATGTAGCCCAATACGAATTTCAATTATAAGAAACAATAAGAGAATAATAAATAAACGAGCAAATTTAAAACGGAATTTTGTTTTTAGCTGAAGTCATAAAATTAATAATTAATTTAGTTAACACATTTAATAAAATGTTTAATACATTTTTTCAAATAATATGCAGCATAAAAAGAATAATTGTTTTCTATATTCTTTAAGGCAGAGTGCGGAATTGCTCGCTCATGAGCTGCTCAGCTCACGAGCGCGAGCTCACGCTCATGAGCTGTGAACAAATCAGATAGCTCGCGCTCGTGACCGGTGAGCCGAAGAAAAACTTCAGCCTCATGAGCGAACGCGAGCTGTATGTAATGAGGTTCTTGCTCGTGAGCCATTCCGAACTCTCCTTTAAAGTATAAAAATAAATAGACAATTTTTCCACACATTTATATGCAATATAAATTTACTTACAATTGTTTAAATTACATTTAAAACTTTTTCAACTGTTTGTAAAATCTCTTGATTTAATTTAAAAATTTTCTAATTAAATCTTGTAAGAATAAATTTAAATAATTTGCTTAATTTAAAATATAATAAATGTTCAATAAAACAAAAAATTAAGTAATCAAAAATTAATTTTGGTTTTTAAATGAAAATAATATAAATATGTCATTTATAACGAATAGACATCCAATAAAACCAATAATTGCGAAAATAAATCATTGAATTTGTCATTTTAAAATTAATGAATAGAGACCCAGAAATCTGTTCTCCTTCTCTTTAATGCCATTTTATTTTGCTGTATTCTTCTTCCCACACATCAACAAATTTTTCAATAGCGTGACCAGACAGCGTGGCGCGGTTCGTCAAGTCAACGGAATTGCCGATCAAGTTCAACGAATTGACAGCGAAGACGAAACCAGATAATTTGAAAAAACAAACAGATTATCTTTTGCCTTCCGACGAAAAATTGCAAAAGGGAAAATACAAAAAAACTGAAAACGAAGGAAGGAGGAGAGAGGAAAATAGAGATATTGTTGGGAATATTCGGTTGATCATTCCAACCATATTGAGGCATAAGGTGCGTACAATAATTAACGGCAATATTCAACCTTGAAAAACTTTTTTGAATTATCTTTTACTTTGAAAATTATTTTAAAACTCATTTTAAAATTTTACGAATTTTTATTTATAAAATTCCAATGAACATCAATGGTTTTAATTAGCGTAAATCATCGAAGTCTGATGATATCACTGTATTGTATGAATAAAACGATCTAGAAGATCGTTATCCAAAAGATACATTCGTCAGATTACAAAAACGATAATGTAAATATTTTGGCGCTTTTCTGTCGGTAAGCGGCAAATAAATACTCATAGCATTTAAAAGAAGACGAAGAAGAAGAAGAAGATTCCGAAAACAAAACAAACATGAAGGAAGAAGGTAAGACGAGAAGCGAGCTACGAAAAAAAACAAGACATCGTCCTATGAAAAAATGGCGTCGAATCGTCTCGTTCGAATTAAATACTGATAAGAAAAAACAACAAGCGTAGCCACAAAAAATTAAAAGAAGGAAAGAAAGAATCGGATGTAAAAAAACCTAAACAATAATAAAATAATTAAAACAAAATTTGTAAAAAGTTGTCGTAGTTTACTTCTTAAAAAAAAGTATACGAAAAATTGAAAAATATATTTTTGTTAAACGATTGTTATGAAAGAATTTTATCAATAAGCTCAAGAATGAACGAAATGTTAGTTGTCATCCAGAATGAATGAATGAATGAATGAATGGTTAAATGAATTATTTTATTTTAAATTAATGAATAAATCCAGAAATTTTTATAATTTCACCGAAGAATATCTTAAGGTTATTCAGAGTCTTTTATGTTCTTTTATGGCGCTAAAACTTCGTAATAAAAATCATTAAACATCTTATTCCCAAAAGATGCTAAAAAGGCGATATAAGTATTGCCAGAGTAATTGAATATTATTGTAAGGAATAAATAATTGTATTTGTAAAGTCGAAACCGTTTTGGCCCGCTGAATTACTTTCTTTTCCGGTTATCCTTCTTCCCCCTTTACAATTCTTTCAACCAACTCTTCCAATCATTCATTTCGTTTTCCAGGAATTAAATTAATCCTGGACGTTATGCATTTTTTCTCTAAAGTTCTCAGTTCTTCTGGATCGAATGACGATATGCCAAGCATCAAAGGGAGACAAGATCCTCTCTAACCCCCTTAGACAAGACACCATTGATTTTATGGTATGTAGTAGACGGTATGGCGGTAAAGACGGAATGTAGTAGGTACGGTGTGACTTATGAACAAGTGGCGCCGGAGGAGAAGGAAAGCGGAAATGGAACAAGGAAGAAAATTAATGAAGTTGAGAAGTAATCAGCTTTCCAATAAAATCTTTAATTTCTTTTAACTTCATGCACACGCTTTTTACAAAAACGTAATAAGCTTTAATTATCACTCTCTCTCTCACACACACACTCTCTTTCTCTCATTTGAAGAAAAAATTATCGATACTTGACAAATGATTGTCGGCACTTTGATCTATTGTCCCTTTCAAAAAAAATCGCTAACCTTTAGTATAAGATTTCTTGTAATCTCGCCAATAAATGTGGGAGCAACATACCCGATAGATCTCCCCTACACCCACCCTCTCATATATCCCACCCATTTGCAAATATTTTACTTGTAGTGATTTATGAGATAAAAGAAAAATCCTGTGGAAAACAGTTAAATACTTGCATAAATTGTTGGCATGATTAAGCAATATTGATAGACTGTGTGCGTGTGGGTGTGGATGTGGGTGAGAGCGCGGGCACTTTCTTCCAGAGAACGCATAAACGCGAAGAATTCACAATAATTATCGACATTCGATCAGCTACCGAATGCTCAACCATAATAACAACAACAATAGCAACAATTACAACGACACCAACAATAGCAATGACAACAGCAATAATTACAACAGCTGACATTTAAAGAAAGAAATGAAGCAGCCGGAATTAAAATGAAGTAAAGTAACTCTAGACACCGCAAAGTGCTCACGAATCATGAGAATCGTCACACAGAGTCATAGTCATAGACGGGCGGCCAGACAAAAAGAAAAGGATCAGAAAAACTACAAAAACACCGAGACCGAAGACTGAAACGTCTGATGTGCCGAGCTCATGAAGAAACCAAAACCAAGGAAAAGAAAAAACAAATATTTAAAAGGAAACGTAGTGTGTATAAAACTTAATACTTGAAAGCGACAAAGAGGAAGACGGAACGAGCGATGGAACAAACGAACTGACTGGCCAAATGACCAACCGACTAATGTTGTTTGCTAATGTGCCGCACTCGTATCGGCCCCGCCGCAGAAGGCGCTATTTATCTAGTTTGCTATTTGTGGAACTCTGCTTCATCTGTCTCTCTCTAAAAATGTGTCTTCCCTCTTCATCTCCTCCCTTCCATTATCATTGTTTTGGGGTCTTTATCATTTTTATATTTTTGCAGACGCAAACTATTTTTTCCTCGTCAACATTCGATACGTCATCTAAAGCGAAACGCAGCGTAACGCAACGCAAGTAAACTGCTCTCTATTGTATTGCACCGAATCGTATCGTATCGTGCAAGTACTGAATAAGAGTGTGAGTAGATATTATTTGAGCTCATTAAACGAGGGGCAGCCGCCAGTTGATGGTCGTTGGAATGCAATGGTGGGTTCAATAACAAAAGGATTACTCTGTCTGCGATGCCACCCTGACATTCATTGCTTTGTAGCCGCCATACGTCGCCGTCGTCGCCGCCATTCTCATAGAGCTTACTACGTTCGCAAACCAAACGGACGACAGACCGAACTGTCAACGCATTTTCAGACGAATAGAACCGGACGTAGTAGCCAAGAAAGGAAAGGAGAGTGCGTATTGTCCCTTCCTTCTTGCCCGTTTTAATGCGAATGAGATCGAATATCAAATAAAATGGATGACCAAACAAAACCGCTTAAGACTCGCTGGACATCAAAGACGACGGATCTGGTTATGTGTTAATGGATGACTGGATGGATTGGCTGGTTGGTCAGTCAAGGATCATAAATTGAAGGGCTGGAGTGGGGGGGGGGGTCGGCGGTGAAGGTTGTGTGACAGGTTGTTGGGTTAGATTAAGAGAAATGGTCAGGAAGTACTAAATAAATAATTTTCAATGGAAGAACTGAATTGACCGCCTCGAGTGATTGCGTTTGTAAACGAAAAGGAAGCTTAAGAGAAGTCAAGCCGTTCTTTACTTGCAAAGGAAAAGTTTAACAATAATTTCGAAATTATTTTAATTCATAATTAAATTTAATTATTTTAATCCCTAACAAAAATAAAATTAAATGGAAATGTGAAAAATTAAACAGTTTTCTACCCAAAAAAACCAATTGATAAACATGTTTTTATTTGCATCGCGGTGAGAATTTATGAGGAAGAGATTACTCGCAGCGGAATAAAAGAAATGGCCAACGGCATTGCGTACAATCACGGTGACGGCGACGTCGTCTGTATACGTCACCATACGTCACCACACGTTGCCAGCCATTACCCGTAATGCCAATGATAATCATTGAAATTTTAATTTTTTCTTCAATTTATTTTGATGCAATTATTTTGTTGGCCGATCATTTTTGTCTTCTTTTGTTTTTAGTTATTAATGATGTTGTTGTTGTTTTAGCTTCTATTTTTGGTTGATTGTCATCAGATGTTGTCCCACTTTTCATTGAAAATTCAACGAATAAATAAATTTGTTTGTGTTGCAACGTTAATGCCCGTGATGCTCATAAGTTAGTACAACAAAAACAAGAGTCAACAACAACAACAATCAACATCATCAACAGCAGTAATTCAAACCAAAACAATGGATATTGTTTAGGCGGCTAGAAGTCGGTCAAAGCTAATTTAATTGGTTTGTGTGAGAAATAACCTTCTCTTTGCGTACTTTATAATTACTGTTCTTTCTCTTGTTCTTTATCTAAATAATTCCTTTTACACAATAATAATTTTATAATATTTATTTTAATAAAGCTAAACAAAAGAATAATTTGCTAAAATTTTCTTAACACTTTTCGTATTTTGAATCTTTTCGGCAAAAAATTATCATAAAATTATCGTCTTTTAATTCTCAAGAAGAAATTAATGAATTTGGCATAAGTACTAAAAATATGGTATAAGTACTAAACTATTATTTATTTTCGTATTATACAAAAACAATTTTCAAAAAAAAAATCTACAAAAAACAATCTTCTCTAATTATGTTGTTTAAGTTCTACAATGGCTTAAAGAAACATAAACGAATCCTGCATGATATTTCAGCATCATTTATATAAACGAATTATTGAAAACTTCGTGTCATTCGAAGACAGCCAGACGTCTTCATTCAAAGACACAGATTACAGGAAATTTTCAGATTAAACTTTTCATACGTAAGACTTAGACAGGCTTTCGATCATTGTTTTATCTGTACGGTATTGTTCCGAGCTTATCTCCCGACAGCATTATCTGTCAACATTCAAGAAAAGTGAGTGCACCATATCGATATTTTAAAGAAAATTAGTCACGGGAAGGAAGAGGCAAATTACGTTCTGTATTCGATTAAACCAAAACAATTCAAACTCGCGAAATTTGCCAGAGAAGAAATCGTCATATTCGTCTTATCATACGTTATCGTTCGTTATGTACGTTGACGTTCAATCGCAAGACAATCATCATTACTTCAAATAAATGAGAGAGAAAAAGCATTAAACACATTTTTTCATTTATGAAAAATTTATGAAATCGAACTAGATGTCTTCCTCCTTCTTTTACTTTCATGAGAACGCTCTTAACTAATTATTATAATTAGTGTCGTTGTTGTTGTCGTCCAGTTTGATTTCTTCATTATTTCTTCAACGATTTTATTACTTTATTTAGTCTGTATTTATCACGCTTTTTTGTTGTTGCTTCTTTTGATTACGTTCGACATCTCTTGCAACATTTAGCTACGAGTCTCTTGACGATAATTGCGTTTAACAAGAATAACAGCAAGAGTAAATCCATAAACACTGTTACAGCAACATCAAATATGATTTTATTGGTCATTGCTATCAACCATGTTGCTGACGATTATTATGATTCTATCGAAATATTTTAGCCATGAAATATCGTGCATAAATATTATCAATTTTTTTTCTTAGAGGTAAGCATTTGTGTCCACGTGAGTATTTGTATGCTTGTATATGTATGTATGCATGTAGGTGTCTGTGTGTGAGTGTCTGTCTATCTGCCTGTGAATGTGTGTGTGCATTGGAGCGCGTGTATGCATATCTCAGCTTTGTCCATGACAAAAACGATGAAACCATAAGAAATTAGCGACAGATTGCAAATTGCAGAACAATTTAATTAATCGCCAGACGTATACAATCGACGTTATAAACAATCAGATAAACAGATACATAAACAGACTTACGGAGAGGCAGACAGACCGATTGGCAAACAGCCAGATAGACGGACAGATCAATAAATTAGCGTGCCGAATGCAATCTTAATTCAATGGATTCTTGTTTTGGTTGGCCGTTTAAAAGCTCGTTCAGAACATTCAGACCAAGGATTAGCCTTAATAGCTTCGATTGTTGTTGTTGTTGTTGTTGTTGTTGATGGTATTGATATAATTAAAAGTGATTTGGATTCATTGCCGGTTGAACGAGTACGTAGTTGTGCAACTAAGCACAAACCAACGAGTCAGTCCCAGCAAGCTCCCCTCCTCACGTCCCCTCGCCAAACAAGTCGCAACAACAGAAAAATATGATGAAGAAATAATTGAGAAGACTATGCTTTTGTCCCAGAATTTTCGATCGTTTTTAAAACTGTCTTAAGGTTTTAATAAAATAATCTGATGCGACCACTTTGACCTATTTCTGAATTAATCAAAATTTCTAATCAATTTTCATTCAAAATTTCTCGAAATGAAAAAATCGCTCCGAATTTAATTGATTTCAAGCAAAACAAAATTGATGGTTTTTCTCGAATTCGAAATGACCGAATCCCAATCACAACCCGATTTACTTTTTTCCTGCTTCAAATTGCCAAAAGAGATCATTTTTGTGCAGTAGAAGAATACGAAAAGGAAGAAGAAGACGACGACGAAGAAGAAGAACGTCGACAGCCAGTAGAGTAATTCAATCATTTCAATCAATAGACCAAAGTGAACGAATAACAAAAATCCTTCCGGCATCGTTGATGAAAATCGGCAATGGCAAGAAAGAAAAAGCGCTACCGATAGTAGTGAAAACAATAACAACAATAACAACAACCAATAGCAACGACTTCGATAACAACAACAATAAAAAAAGACAACAACAAAATTAATCTTATGTTTCGGTTGGCAAATCGCTGGGTTTCATCGTTGAGTCGACCGCCTCAATCGTTTAATCATCCGTTTGTCCATCTAGCCATCTGTGCACTCATCAAACAACAATCAATGCCCGAAACTCGACACCGAAACATTCTTCACTCCATGCCATCTCTCTCTCTTGCCTTAATCGAAAAACTACCATGCATTCATTCATTCATTTATTCATTTTTCCATTTATCCATTTATTCATTCATTCATACATTCGTCCATCATTTTTTTTGTGAATATCGTACGTCACGGCATTCCAAAATCATCGAACAACAACAACAACAACAACAAGAGGTGAATGCGTATGCGGAACTAAGACCCAGAGGAAAAGCCAGAGCAGACCAACTCGCTCGAGTCTGAACCCCGACCCGACGTAATAACGAATGGGGAAAACTTGAACAATTGATGAAATGAACTTTTTTATGTGTTCTCGCTTCCGTTTCGTTATCAAAGCATTCCTTCATTCGGTGAAGAATTTGAGTAACGGTATCGTTGGTTGAACAGACCGAGCTCATCATTCACGTCATCAACGTTTGAGTAAATCTTGCTGTTTGATGGTTTTGTTTGCTAGCCTTTTTCTTTGATTTTTGTTTTTTTTTTTTTGAATATTTGGTACTACTAATGGTCGAGAAATATGAGAGCAGTTAAGCTGCTGCTCCTCTGGATTTGCTTTTGCTCGTATTGTTGTTTTCTTATCTTTTTTTAGTTTTAGAGATTTCATCTGCACTTCATTACCGCTACGAATTATTCCCAATTTATTCGATTATTTTCTCGATTTAATGCAATTTTCAATTTGAGCAGCTTGTGCATCATTAGTTTTGAGGAAAACGAACAACAACAACAACAACAACATGGGCACGTAGAACAATAGCAATAACTTTAGAACAAATCAAAGGAAAAACCACAACAACAATAAGATTAGCAAGAACGATAACAACAACAACAACAACGATAACGAAGACGAAAAGACAAGATGCATTTTAGTACTAGCAGTAGCAGTGCCAACAACAACGTCATCAACAACAACAACATCACTTTGATCATCAGTAACAGCATCATCACATTTTAGATTATACGAACTTGGTTAGAAACAGATGTTTGCTGTTAGTTCGTGTTATAGCCGTATTCCGAATGATAGTCTGTGCGAGGAAAAGGGGAGGCGTGAATACGCTCTGGCGGGTATTGATGCGTTTAATATTCGTAAAACACGCAAAGCGTCAATAAAGAAATATCTGCAATAATTGGCGAGCTTTCTCATGCAATATTGATATTAATGTAAAAATATATAAATGAATACGAATATGCACGAACACACACACACATACAACTGCATTCACACGTACACGCCCCGGAGAGTCCGTTTAAACGATATCTAAAAAGCTTAAATAACTTTCTTTAATAAAGATAAAATCAGGAACACTTTTATAAAAACAAACGGAGTAAACGAAGCGTTAAAAACCGTTAAAATAATGCAGAATTAGAAAACCTGTCAAATAAACACTTGACACCTTTACAGCTGATTTGTTTTCCGTTAAATTTAAATTATAAAGTATAATTGCTTTTGACATTATTACCGTTTATAATCATCATCAATCAATCCCACGATAATTCTAATCGATAGATTAATAAAATCTATTGATCCATAAAATTTGACGACTTGCAGAGTAAACGCTTTAAAAATTGTTGGATTAATAAATGCATATAAGCAGAAGTCAACTGAAAAAGGAAGTTATCACTGTCACCATTTATCATGCTCATGATCATCGTCATCATCCTTATGATGCCATTAATGTGTCATCACTTTTTGGCAACAATCGAATAATCTTAAAAGACGATTTTCCGTGATTGTTTGATATTGATTATTTTTGTTGTTGTGTCGCGTTACCAACGCGATATCGAATTGATATTTATGGTCATAAGATATCGTTGTCCTTATCATATTTAACATTGATCAAGAATTGATCTAATCCCACCACAATTTTGTTCCCTACCCTCATTCTCTTTCACGCTTCTTCCTCTTCTCTCTTCCTCTTCTTCTCTTCTCTTCTCCAGCCTCATCCTCTTCTTTCATGTAATATTTGCCTTTTTTAATTAAAAAAGATCAGAAAAGATAAACAATTCTTATCCAAACCATCGTCACCGTCGTGGTATCTCTCTTAAGTTCAGCCAACATTTTGTTGGTACTGCCGCCGCCGCCGTTGTTTTTGTTGTTGTTTGTTCTTTATTATTATTGTATTCGTTGTTGTTAGCTGCTGGTTGTTAGCTGTTAGCTGTTGTTAGTTTTCGTTATCTTCATCGTGTTTGGCCAGTTTGTTAGACGTTTGTTTTAACAAATATCAAGCAATTAGATCGAAATTACGAGCACGTTGGTGCCATAAAAATCTTCCCGCTGCGACAGCGACTTTGGTAGCGGCAGCAACAGCTGCAACAGTTGCTACCGATCTTGCTGATATTGCAGAAGCGTTTATATCGGTGGCAGTGATGACGATTGCGGCGGCAAGTGCTATTATACATTTTCTTTGTGTATTACTGCTAGTTTTTCTGTGATTGTTGGTGTTATTGTTGCTGCCTCTGCTGCTGCTGCAGAGCGTCGCGGTTTGCTATTTGCCGCCACTTGCAATTGCTTAGATTTTCAATTTCTTATTTATTTGTTTTTGTTTTTTGGTTTCTGTTGATTTTTCTTTTGGTTTTTCTTTCGTGTTGCAACACTTCAGCGAACATGCATGCAATTCCTTCTGAAGGCTCTTCTTCTTATTATTATTAATTTTTGTTGTTACTTTTATCGTTGTTGTTGTTGTTGTTGTTGTTGTTACTCTTGCTTAGTTAAGACTCGTTGCCTTTGGTTGGATTGACGTCTTGAATTGCATGAAGCGCATATTGGTGACGATGGTGATGACGATGACGGTGATGATGGCGTGAGGGTCCTAAGAGGGCAATTGTTTAAATTGGCAAACAACCACCAAGCAATGATTTCACGGTTTTCTGCCGGCTATCGAGACGAAACTGAAAGACTGTGGCCAACGTTCAGTTTTCAGTGTTTGCATTTTCATTACGAATGAAAACAATGGACACTAAAGGAGAATATTTACTATTCGGTTGTGGGTTGTTTTCCTCGTTTTGCTTTTGTTTCATACTTAGAATTGTTTATGAGTATCTAACATCTGACTTTGAGAATTGTTTGTACTTAGAAATGTTTATAATTGTCGGTTGATCGTAAAGTTCAAGTTGGTCGGAACTTCATTGGTGTGTCGATGGAGTTCGGGAAAGGGGTATTGGCAGAGTCCAACGAAATTAGCTGCGTTGAAAATGGTATAAAGTCAATTGCAAAAGATCGAAATGAAATTAAATATGAAATTTTTAATAACTTTAAAAAGTTATTAAAAATATTCCTTACACGCTGCGATAAATAAGTACGTTTTGAAAATAATTACTAACATTATTTAACCAAATTTGAATATTCACCCTCGTTATGTAAACAGACATGGCACGCGCGACGTGCAATAAATAAGCAAATTAATAACATAAAAAAATAAAAATATTAAAAAATATTAATATTCAAAATCAAGCGACTGATATAAATTTGACAAATATTTCCAGAAAACAATTTGTAATAAAAATACTAAAAGTAATACCGTTATAATAAATAAAAAATATAATTAATATAATATTCAACAATATATAAAAAAAATAATAGAAATTATTGTGTTCTGTTTTTGAAATAATAAAAACACAATAATGAAATTAATTATCCAAACATTTAATAAAAAAGAACTAAACTGCGAAATATACTTGGAAGATATGAAACAAAAATTACGTATATACATCTTATAGACATTGTAAATATAGCTAAAAATATGTAAAGGCAAAACTTAAAAAAATTGAAATTGTTAAAAATTGGTAAAAAGAAATTGGTAAAAAGAAATTGATAAAAATTTTAACGGTATTTTAAAAAGTTCGATTTGGCTTAAGTAACGCCCCCAAAGCGTTAAGATATGAGGGGACAACACTGTAAAATTATGTAAGCCGCACTCTCCGCAAGAAACATCAGCAAGTACACACACTCACACAAACACACACCCACACATACTTAAAAAATTCTCTCAAAAAAGCAAACACACGAATACTCCGCCACATGCCGACTGCATCAAATGCACTCCCAGCAATAACAACCGGAACACGTGCTCCACCAGCAACAATTTAATCAAAGCTAATTCGTGCTTCGGTGTTGCTAAGTAGCATTATTTTCTACGCAAACCTTTCGAAAAAACCTAAACAATAAAAAATAGATACAAAAATTGCGTCGAAACAACTCGTTTAGAAGTGGAAGTTATTTTCCCGCCAAAAAATACAATTATCAACATGTTGCCAGAAAAAGCTAAAGTATAAAGAATGAATGGTAACCAAATGTATATAAACATTTGAGAAACAGGAACTGCTGACGGTGAGAATAAACGGTCGAAATGTTGCCAAAGATAAAAACAAATAAAACCAAAGAGTGGGCAGTGCCTTTGTGTTGGTGTGAGTGTGTTGATCGTGGAGGGGACGTGTGCATTTTCAGTTGTTTTAAGGATAACCGAATGTTGTTGTAGGTGTGTAGCTGTTCTTATCGTTTTCGACTGCACAGGTTAGTGTTGTTTTTGTTGTTTTGTGATTCGTCAGATGTTAGTCAAACGACAACACACATGAAATACTAACAAACGCGATCAAACACAAAAACAACAACAAACTACGCAATAACAATACCAACAACAATTCACACTAACTACACTAACTGCGCGCAACAACTGTATATCAGCCAATAATAATAACACTAACAACGAATGCAAAGGTAACACTAAAACCACTAGAAGGAACAACAACGGCTGCATCAAAACGATTGCAAGAACAACCATCACCACCACCATCGAAAGCAAATAGCAATAGCAATAACGACTGCAACAGCGAAAATCAGCAACAGCAAACAGCAGTCATTCATTCCATTCCCCGACCGTCAAACGTCGGCATCGGCTACGGTCCACACAATCGGCCACGGTGGAAATTTGCGTTTTTCTTACCTCTGAATCGACAATCGTTGCGGTTGAAAACTCAGTTTGTCTCCGACCATCAGCTGCAACGAACGGCAAACGGCAAAAGTTAACAAAAACCGCGACGATCGACGGTTTCGATTTAGGAATCGTGTTGCAAGAGCGGTTTTGAAATCGTAAAGAGAAATAAATAAATAAGAAAAACAAAACCAAGACAGCAGAAAATTTGAAAAGTATTAATCCGCTAATTTTCCTTAATTTCTTTCAAGTCGAAAACATAAAATATTTAAAATTAAATATTCCCAAAAAAAGTCTAAAATATTCCCAATAAAGTCTAAAAATAATAGTAATATAATAATAATAATAATAATAATAATAATAATAATAATAATAAATAAATAAATAAATAAATAAAGACGAAAAGCAAACAAAATCAGAAAAATAATTGTTTAGTCTTCTTAGTTTTCTCTTCATAGTTGTTTTTGTTGCCTTTTTTTGGTGTAATCTTGATTTGGCTGGTTCGGTGTAAAATATTTTAATAAATTTAAAAAGTGCAATATACTCATAGTTCTCTTGTTTTTCTCTCAATGCAGTATTTTTTTGGTTTTCTCTTGTTGTTGTTGTTGTTTTAGTGATGTGAAGATGATGAACTTGTGTTAAAAATAACGTTTGTTGTTGTTGTTGTTGTCATAATTATTTTTAAATTATTATTGCTTCAAAGTAATGCTACTCGTACAGAGATTGTTGATGCTTCTAACGTTGTTGGTAATTGCTATCTCGCCGTTCCGTAAAACTTGTGTAATAGTTAAATTGGAAAATTGTTTACTTAAATGTTCACAATTTTTAGAAATAATTGCTTTAAAAATTACAAATAAGTTATGTTTGCAAACGGAACAAAAACAAAATAATATTTTTCCCATTAGAAATTTTTTTTATCAAAGAAAAATACTTTGTTTTAGTAAAATCGTAGAAGAAAAATAAGTGTTTTTTTAATAGACGATCTTATAATTACATAATGAAATTACGATTTTTAAAATTACTTAAAATTTTTTATCTGTAAAGGAAATATATTTGCATGGAAAATTTTTATAATTGGAAGATTTTTATAATTTCAGTTTTATTAATGTCATTTTTTTAATGTTATTTTGTTCATTTAAGTATCTATTTTTTTGCTGTTTTATTAATTGTGGTTTAAAACGTGTCTTTTGAAGACTAACATTTTAAAAAAGCAGAAAAAATATTGAACTTTTTAAAATAAAATTTATAAAATGTTGTTTATAAATGCTGAAAGACTAAGTTGTTGCCTTTGAAAAAAATATAACGAAACAATTATTACTTAATTGCTTAATTATAAAACTAATATGCCGCAGAAATTGTCTCTTCTTTTTCGAATTTTGAGAAATTATTCAGTAAAAAATTGATGGTAGTAGTTAAAATAAATTATAATTCTTACTTTAATAATTTCTCATTTTATTCTTTTAATTTGTTAATACAATAAAAGAAAAAACTATAGATTTAGGAAAATACTATAAAATTAAATTCATTATAAATTAAAGACGACTATTACATAAATAATAGTCAAAATTATAAATACTGTAAACTGATTAATTCACAAAATTTTCCTTCAGTAATAACTCATTTATTAATAATTTTTGCTTAATAATAGAAATGAGAATTACTGCATCTTTTGCAAATAATGAAAATTCCCTTTAACGTGAATATTCACACATTCACCTTTTTAATTTCTTTTATTCACTTTTATAAAAAACACAAATTTATTTTATCATAATTAAATTTTTCCAAACATAAATTTTTTTTATATAATTCCCCGCTTTTACAACTTTATAAAATAATAAATATTTTTATATATTTAAGAGCTTGTTTTAAACTCAAAACCAATTAGGTATTTATATAACCGGATATTAATAATTTACCAGTAGAATAATTAAAAATGCATAAATGTTTAATTGTTCTAACGTTCTTCAAAAACCCTTTTAGTTATAATTTTTTAACCATTTTTGTTTATGCTTTCGACATAATTTGTTTTAAAGGTCAACGTCTTAACGTCAAGATTTTCTTAGACTTAAAAAATAATTGAAGAAAAAACCCAAAACAGAAAACAGAAGAAAAGAATTGGTTGTTATTGTTTTTGAATGTTAATGCGATGCAATAAATTTCGAAAGCAAACAGACAAAGCAGAACACCAGGAACAACCACATCAACAATAATAACAGCTAAAACAAGAACGACAACAACAACAGCTTGGCAAAAGAGCTAAAATAAGTATTATAAATAAGCGAATGCAAATGCGAACACGCTGACGACTGACTGAGTGAACGGGTACAAAAACAACAACCAGCAACAACCAACGGTCAGTAACAACAAATTAAGCCAAGTGCAATAACAAACGGAGTTAACAGCGACAGCATCGTCGGTGCAGCAGCAATACCACCACCACCAAAAACAACAACAGGACCAACAATATTCACAGCTGATGTCAGTTGTTGCTTTTTTTAAACTTCACTGCCTTTTCTCTTAGTTTTGTTAGTTTTTATATAAATACAATATTTACAGAGTTTCTGGAAACTTTTTCTTCAAATCAATCTTCCAAAAACTTCTTTCTCGAAGATTTCGTATGTGTTGACGAACGAAAATGAAATAAAGTATATTTCAAAACAAAAGGAACAGCCAAATGATATAATAATAATAATAATAATAATAATAATAATAATAATAATAATAATAATAATAATAATAATAATAAATAATCATCATAATAGCAATAATAATAATAATAAAAATAATAATAAGAATTTTGTAAGACAATACGATGTGTTGACGCGACGCACTAAGCAGACCAACCATTGCAAATAGAGATAAAACGTCGCCACAGCATAAAAATTATTCAAAAATAAATTACTTTTCGTTAAAAATGGCCAAATGTTAAAATTTTATTGAACAAAAAAACAAACAAAAAAAGAAATAAATCAAAAAAAGAAGTCCAAAATTACTGAGAAAACAAAAATAATTTTACGAAAAAAATTTAACAAATCAGCAAGTAATTTTTTTAGAAATATTGTTTTAGTATGATATGAGCATAACAAAACGTAGGCAAAGAAATACTTTAAAAAGGTTTTTCGAAAAGAAGAGGTACGTGATTTTTATAGCCCTTTTGTGGCTTTTGTGTCCCAAAGAAACGAGATTGAAAGTGTTGAAAAACACAACTATAATATTTTATGATCAAATAAAATTAACCAAAAAATTCCAAATGACAAAACCGCAGACAACTGTCTGGCTCATTCATTAAAAAACGGTGAGTTTTTAAGGTTTTTCTTAATGCGAATCAAATTACAGAATTATTTTTATTTTGATGAAATCTAGCTTCGTTAGTGTCCATTTAATCAATTTATCGAAGCAAACATAAAGGACCTTGCATTAAATTTTCTTTATATAATTTTAATTTTTCTTATAAACTACATAGAGTGAATGACCCAAAGGTGAAATCAAATTGTTGTTCCGGCAATTCTTCTGTAGGTTTTTAAAAGCTTTGGTAAAAGGTTTTTACTTCCTCTGAAGTAAAAATGAATTTCTTGGATGAAATAAAGAAAGTGTTGCGCTAATTTTGGAATTATCACTTCGACTATCCCCAAATACATTTTACCCGATTTCATTGTGTCATACACATGTGTCCATATAATTCACATGGCTTTGCAAAACGGCTTGATGTAGAATATTTAAATTTTGTTCATAGAATTATTTCATCGAATGGTGCGAAGGCGTTCGTTTCCCATAAGCCTTTCTTATAATTTTATAATAACCTTTAACCATAGTTGCAAGGTAATGAGAAATAAATTAAAACAAATAGGCAATTTCTTTGAAAATTTAATTTAAAAATTTATTCTTTCGAAAAAAACCAATAAATTTTAAATTTTTTATATATCTGGAATTTCTTTATACCGTATACTCGAAGGGTAAAAACTTTGTACTAAAAAGTATATTAAGTTTGTTCGTTTGTGTTTAACGAATTAAGGGAGGTGTGGCGGGTGTGGGAAAGTGTATATATTCTGGCTCAGAATCTCACACCTCCTGATTCGCTTTAGTCATGTCGGTCTGTCTATCTATCTGTCTGCTTGGCTGATTAGAGGAGAAAGAATAGAGATAACCGCATGAAATTTGCTACAACTGTTCTCTATTAGGCTGCTTGGTTTCGAAAATGGTAGCGGAACCTGTTTGTCCCCAAATCAAAATTGATAATAATGACAAATATTTATTCTAAAACTTAACTTAATCTCCAGCCTTAATTGTTTAAATTTTGTCTTCGTATCACTTTTATCATTCCAGTAAATTTTTCTCCTGCCGCACAAAAATATATTTTATAGACTTAAGAATAATGATCTAAATTACTTGCTATGCCAATAATTTATCTTACTATAATTATCATATAAATATATATATATTTAAAACTATAGACTTATAGAGCATCTGATCTGATCTGATCGTCCACGCGACTCAAGCGAAACTGGGACAGATTTCATGACAGTCTTCTCCTTGAGCCCTATTCATCCTCCCGTTCGTTCGTAGGCAGCCGATCGATTTGTTTAGTTTATTCTTGAATGTCTGCTAACCATTGACGGGAGTATCGTATTTTTGTTGTTGTTTTTGTTGTTTATTATTTTAATTTGTGCGTTATTTTTGTGATTTATGCGCATTTGTTTAATGTGTTTCGCAGTATGCTAAAGATTAAGAAGAAATATGTATGAACGTGCCGATGATCACGTCGCGATGCGTCGTTGTGTCTGATCAGCCTTTGATCAATCTTTTGTTAATGAATGAATACGTGGTACGGAAATTGTTGCTTCATCGTAAACAGGAAGTTCCACAAAAATGATATGAAATAGAATTTTTTATTAAACTATTTCCAAATCAATAAATTTTACCATTCAGAAATTTTTCGATGGTAATTTTTGCCTTTCTATTCATTTGAATTCATTTGAAAAAGAAAATATGCCAAAGGTTTTAAGGAGTCTATTTCAGAAATGGACTTCCATTGTAATATTTCTTTTGAAAATCTTCAGTCTTCAGAATTATTAAATTTTTCGATACATTCCCCAAAATTTCAAACCTAAGTCTGACAAAAACTAATTGATCAATAAAGGTAACAGAAAATTCTTTAAAATATTAACAAAAGAGCGAACATTTTCGACTGATGAACGAGCAAGAGCCGATGCAAGAGCCGATGCAACAGCCTTCTCAACACATGAGAGCCTTCTATAATGATAAAAAATGAATACTTGTGAATACTTCCTCCACGGATATGAGAGGAGCCACTTGGATAAAGGGCAGACAACTTTTCCGATAAACGTTGATGCAGGCAGGGGAGGAATACAGAGATGTAACCATATCCATCAACGGGCAAATCGTAACAGGCAACCGCAACAGTCAACAATCAACTAACAACAGCAGCAATTAAAAGAGTAACCACTTCATTGAAAAGGCAATGGAGGGGATGATATTAAGAGCCACGTCGAGACTATTGACGGAAACAATGAAGTTTGAGTTGAAGTTGGTTGATATGAAGTGCCCAAAGAGACTCAACTAACAAGCAAACAAACAAAAACAGCAAAAAATTATACCAACAATTTAACCTGTTGCTACAAAAGTATCATAAAAAAATTAAAAAAAAATTGCTACTGCAAGATGCACGTACGAATGACTCGTACCATTCAAATTTATTCTTACGAAAGAATCAGAACGAAAAAAATGTAAATTGTTTGCAAATGGACAGACACAAATAGACAGACAGACATGTCGACCATACATGGACAGACATATGTATTTACGTACCATCATGAAGGACAGGAACAGAAGCAACAGCAGCAGCAGCAGCATCAGCAGTACACATTTTACGATTTGTTCTTTCTTGTTTTTCGTTGTTACGAATAAAAACGTGCCTGAAGATGGAAAACTCGCAGTTAAAGAATAACCTCTCATTAGAATAACAGTTAATGCGGGTACCACGGCATACCATGGTCATCATGCTACCATCATCACCGCTATAACCACCACCATCACCAATATACAACAACAACAACAACGATCCATTAAGAAGTCAACTTTCAAAAACAGCTCACTCGTGTTCATCGAGCCCACGACGAGTAATTAAAGCCGATTAAATCCGATTAACAAACGACTAATCGACTTAACTCATTGATTTAAAATTCGGTTAATCTCTGCCAAGGCTTTCTTTTAATTTATATTCTTTTTTTGTCAATTGCACGAAAGAATGATATAGTAGAACAAAAATTATCGGTGGTTGTATAAGGTTTTTCAATAAGAAGTGACATTTTGTATCGATAAAATGAAAAAAATATTATTTTTGAAGTGTTCTTGTTTATTATAAAGCTCTCTCTACATTTTACGTTTGTTGGCATTACATAAAATCCGATGTATGCCTCTCTCCACTCCTCTTAAAAGTAATATTTTTATTCGTCTTCAAACAGCTTTTCCTATAATTGAGGCTTTATCTGTAATAGCTCTAAAACTGCGTTAATTGCGCAATTAAAAACTAAATTGTGTTATTGCGTCAATTAATTCTGTTCTTGAGTATTCAGTATCTTAACTGCGATATATTCGTCAACTCCAATATCGAGTTCGAAGGGTGATTGGGTGCTCATTCATGACTTTTGTGAAACATTTTTATTAAGTTCGTTTATTTTGGAGATATGCTCCGTAAGGATGAAAGAACAGCCTGATTTCGCCAATTATTATAATGATTAGAGATCATTGATGACAATGCAATAACTACACACTATTTGATACAACACCTCATAATAGAATATCCTCCAGAAGAGAGGATATAAAAAGTCAGAACTTCATAAGCATCCAGAGCTGAAATGTGTGTTACCTAAGAATTATAAAGATTTCCGAGCTTCTCTAAATTCTTTAATTGGCAAAAAAATAATGGCATACTTTTACTTCATTTTTTTATTCCGATTATTATAAGATCCTTTTTCGAATTAATAAATCTTTAAGTATTTGTAGCACTCCGATTTATTAGAGTTTTCTTTTAGAGTGCTTAATCTCATAGTTTACACTGAAGGTAAAGAAGCATAATTCCCAGATATAAAATTATTTTATAAAGGTCGGAATATATATATATATATATATATATATATATATATATATATATATATATATATATATATATATATATATATATATATATATATATATATATATATATATATATATATATATATATATATATATATATATATATATATATATATATATATATATATATATATATATATATATATATATATATATATATATATATATATATATATATATATATATATATATATATATATATATATATATATATATATATATATATATATATATATATATATATATATATATATATATATATATATATATATATATATATATATATATATATATATATATATATATATATATATATATATATATATATATATATATATATATATATATATATATATATATATATATATATATATATATATATATATATATATATATATATATATATATATATATATATATATATATATATATATATATATATATATATATATATATATATATATATATATATATATATATATATATATATATATATATATATATATATATATATATATATATATATATATATATATATATATATATATATATATATATATATATATATATATATATATATTTATTTATTTATTTATTTATTTATTTATTTATTTATTTTCTAGTTCTATTGGTTTTCTTACTTTACATTTTTGTTTTTTTTCATTCATGCCATTTGATTTGCCAGTCTTTTCATGCCATTTGATTTGCCAGTCTTTTTCTATTCCTATTTTTATTGCTTTATTGGCGGTGGTGGCGGTGGTGGCGGTGGTTATTGGCCAATTCTCTTGTTGCCGTTTTTGTTGATGCTAATGTGGTTTTGGTGGACGAAGCACTAATTCTCCCTGGCTGCTTTTATCATTATTGCTGTTCTTATTGTTGTGGTTGTTGTTGTTGTTAGTGCAACTGCGGTTTGGAATTTTACATCTGCTTTTTTCCTACGATAGCAGTAGTAACATTTCTATGTGTTTTTATGGTAGTAGTGGTCTTATTTGTTGCCCTTTTTGTTATTGTTGCTGTTGTTATTGTTATTCTCACCACATCAAAATTTACAACTATTGTTAATACTTTTGCGGTTTACACTAGAGTTGTTGCTATTGTTGGTATTGTTGTTGTTGTTGTTGTTTGATATACCGTGCATCGTGCGGTGACACCGTGCGCTGATGACAGAGAAATTCCTGACGTGACTTTTGTGTGCTAAAAGCTTACTTGACCTGAGTTGCCACATATTAATAGAGTCGTGCGGTGATAAAATGAAGAGGTACGAAGAGTTTGCCTACGGATGGTGTTGGCCATATGGTCACATGACTCAAAAGAACCACAAATACCATTCATGGTTTCTTTAGCATTTTTTTCAAAGTGTACGTTTCGAAGCTTCTGCTTCTTAATCTTCTTTCCCACGTCTTTTTCCTTGCTCTTTTTGGGTTGTTTTTTTAATCAAAAGAGTGACACCTCTGCCACGTGCCACACTTTTGATGCCAATGATCCAATTTATTTTTCATATTGATTTCTTTTGTGGGTCAAATGGACTTATTGGTCGTTTGGCCAAATGGCCATTGCTTTGGATATCATAAATTACTGCAGGTTTAATAAAAATTATATTTATTCTATTCTCGAACATCAAATGATATTTATAAAAATTATTCAAAAAGGTCCAGAAACAATCGCGGAAATAACTTCGGAAATTTAAGGCAAATAATCAAAAGATGGCTATTTCTTGCAAAAGGGAGGAGATGCCAGGAGGGGAAGTAAGGAGACATTAAATTCCAAAAAAAAATTACCAATAAAAATCAGTAAAGTCAAGAAAAACCACTTTATGTTTCACAATTATCAAGAGTGCAAAGGCTATGACGGAGTTAACACAAACCGCCTTCATTTTTGATTGTCTGGTTGATTATTGTTGTCGTTGGTGCTTTTATTATTTTTAGTGGATTTTCTTAGGGAGTGAATTTTCAGCCTCTTGGTCTTAACAATTTTGCAATAAAGTTTTGCGCCAAGACGCCCCACACCGCACCGATCGCGCAGACATATAGCAATTTATTTAATTTAACCCACAACGGCGACGACAATAGTAATAAAGCAATAACAACAACAATATGTTCAAACCAGACCAGACATTTACAAAAAAACTACATTTACCGCAAGTATTGTTCGTTTGTCTGGCAACACGAGCACAATCGCCATGCAAGACAAACCAAATGAAGAATGAAGAATTCCAATCATTTAGAGGAAAAAAAAATTACAGAACTGGAATATAATTTGGTAGGATTAGCAAGAGAAAATGAGGCTAAGCATAGATTTTGGTAAGAGTCACAACAAACCACTAATCATCTGTGATTCGAAAAAGTTCAACAAAAAAATAAGTAACGAGTATGCGGCGATAAACAACGAGCTCAACAATAATTGATTGTTCGCGGTTTTGATTGAGAAAAAAAATTTTTAAAGTTAATAAAACAAAAACTTCACATAATTTAAAATTACAATTAATTTTGCAGATGGTTAATTAATATAATTTTACAATTACAAAAATCAAAATAATTTTTTTACAATTACAAAAATCAAAGGATAAATTTCTGAAAAATAGTTTCGCTAATGTCATGAAATTTCATCAATTTGATTTTCATTTAATGTAAAAATAATTTATATTGTTTATTATATATTTTTCAATTTGTTTCTCAAAATTAAAAAATTTGATAAAAAAAAATTAAATTAAATTTGATAAGAAATTTATCAAAATTATTTCGTTATTATTTAATTAATAGAAGATGTAGCGATTTAAGTTGATGTGACCCGAATAGAGGAAGGATAAAGGTATGAAGTTTTGAAGTTTTCCTTAGAAATATATGACTGGCTTTTAAGCCTTTTAGAGTTAAAATTCTTCTAGGCTTTAATGGAAAAACCCCAGGAAATTATTTCCACATTAAAGGTCTCGACTTAATTATAATTTCCTTTTTAATGATGATAATTAATTATTATACTTGTTCTTCATAATTACTCTCTTATTAATTTTTGTCTTAATTTTTTTTAGATCGAAGTCTTAAGTATTTACTTGGAAACGATCCACAAAATTTGATGATCTGAAGAAAATGTATGCCAAGATCTACACTTTTTATTTCAATCACAATTAAATCATTAAGAATCGAAGTGTTCGTAATAGAAGGCGAAGCAGCAGCAGCAGCAGCAGCAGACACGAATAAAGTACATTCGGGCCAGTATTAATGGATGAAACAGAGCAATCGTACGGTTGTCGTTAATAATCTCTAAATATGAACGAGCAACAACAAAACGAGATGCAACAACAGCAATATCGACAATACAAAAGAAAACAGTATCAGCAATATCAGCAGCAACGGCAATACCAACAGCAACAACAACAACGAAAGCGAAAGCATAGAATTGATTTCATTAAAAAGAGAAAAAAACAAAAGGAACGAAAGGATATTTTGACATTCCTTAAGGCCAATTACAAATACAAACGAAGAGAGAGGTCTAACAGCAATGATAGCAGTAATTGCAACAGTAATAGCAATAGCAAAAGAAACAATAATAACATTAGGTTTAAAGCGTATCCTTTTGAAGGTTCTGTAGAGCAAAATCAATCGTTCGATTTGATTCTCAAATGCATCACCCAACTCCAACAACAAGGCAATATCATAGTCTCGAACAGTAGTCGAGAATCGACGAAAACGACAGAAATAGCGGGAATGAGGGAAAAATGTATTGGAAAATTTATTAATTTAAGTTCATTTATTCTCCCCTTTGGCGTTGCTAATTTCATTGATAGTCAATTGATACAATCACTGTTATTGTTGTTGCTGCTTCTATTGCCACTACTGGCATTACATCTGCGACAGCAATCCATCAATTACATTGTTGACACATTCTCTATTAAAACCTTAAATACTGGTTCTTCAAAAATTGTTTCTTATGCTCTCGCTGACGATGATGCCCTTGAGGTTAAAACGTCTTTGATTGACGTCAGTAATGGCGTTTTTAATAATGATGACGTCAGTGATGACAATGATAAAACGAGCTGCCAACGAAATTATGACAGGCTGTCAACACTTGCCTACGCAATGCATAAAAAATCACAGAAACCTCATCAGCATCAACATTACTATCACCAACCGCATGAGCATCAGCAAAGGCAAAGACAATTTCAGCACGACCGTATGCACTGGACACAATCGCAACAGCAGTGCAATCATCACAAGCGGCCGCAGCATCAGCAGCAGTCGTTATTAAGGCCTACATCGGCAATTTATTCATTGCTGACGTTGCCACTTTGTCGAATTGATAGACGCCATCAAGCGATGCCAATTTTTATGCTGCTCTTCATGACACTGTCGTTAGTTGGTCGGTGTGTGGAAGGTAACAATGTTTCTCATCAAACCCGCTCCCCTACTCCACAAATGAAATTCTTTTAACAATATTCTTCTACTTGATTTCATTCCTAGACTCCTTTTTCCTCTAGTATTCTTGAATATCATTAATTCTTCTAATTGAAATTAATGATACTTTCAAAATGAAAAATATGAAATTTATGGCTTTTCTTTTGCCTGAGATTCGATTAAAGGATGACACTCGTTATTTTTTTTCGAATGGAGTTGATTTTATAGAGAAATTAATGTAAATTAAATTCAGTAAAAGTCGCTTTTAATGGTAGTCATAATAAATGTTATCCATTAATGCCAATAAAATATAATATATTGATTATGGATATTCTAGAAGTTTGACGAATATCATTTGATTATGTTTAGAAGGCTAGACGAGACTCTACAAATATCTAAATTTATAAAATTTAGACTTAATAAATCTAAATTTGTCGAGAAATTCACCTGGATCTGGATGTATGTACTTTACAAGTAGAAGATCATTTGAAGGTCTTGGAGGCATGAGGTATTACTGGAAGTGATGAAAAGCTTACCCTTAATAGAGTTTTCTATAATTATCTTTTCCTTCTTTAACAAACTTTCACAGCTTTCGCCGGGAAAACAAATTTTTCCTCCAAATTTGCCTGGAATACATAGACATGAGTTTTGAGGCCTTGAAGGATTTGAGGTTTCTGTGAGGGCGGTCAAAGGGTTCTTAAAAGGGATCTCTATATCTGCTTAGAACATAAATTTTCTTAATAATTTCCGCGAGTAGACAAAAATGGGTTCGGGTCAGAAGAAATAATTTTAACAAACAATTTTGCAATAGTATTGATTTTGCAAATTATTTAGAAGCTTTACAAGAATTTGTGTGAAATTCCTTCAGAATGCCTTTAATTTCATTTTAAGTTTTACAAATACAACGTTATCTATCCTCAATTTCGAACTAATAATTTAAAAATCTAAAGAATTATCGTCATAGAAACCGAATTGCCAAAAATCCAGAATAAATTATTTAATAAAATTTATTTAAAAAATGTTTAAAAATACTCAAAAATATAAAAGAAATTTTTTACATAAAATCTAAATTAATTTATTCGTACAATTCATACAATTAAATTATTCAAGCCAAAAAGAATATGTTTATCCGTAAAAATTCAGATTCATACTTTTTCCATTTCATCGAGGCAGAAACGATGATTCAAAAGATATTCGTGTAAACGAGATACCATCACCATCGCCATCGCTACGAAGAACAAGAAAATGCGGAAACTAGAACTCAATAAATTAGTTGCTGACGTACCGTAACGTACCAAAGCGTTGGTTGTGACGCAAATATTTTTCAGTACGCGCTCGCCTTCGGATTAATTCTCCAACGAACAATTATTTTATCATTTTTATTTCTTTGCTTTAGAATTTTTTAATTTCTAAATATTATTCATTTATTTACTATTTTTGTTTTTTGCTTTTTTTTTGTTAAAAATTGAAAATATTTGCTGCTTCTACTGGTGCTGTTGCTACCGTTTATCTAAGAGTTAGTGCAGTTGCCTGCCAGCAGCAATAGCAAAAATAGCATCGTTATTATGCGTAGGTGCTATGCAGTTGGTGGCTACACTGCAATAGAAAAGAGACCCCGTTTTGCCTGATCCAGTCTCACTTTTACGGCATCTTAACGAATTCTTAGCGTCTGATGATGCAAATGCGCCTCAGCGACGGGTTGGCGATGCGCTCACAAAGAAAGAAGGCATAATAAATGACAATAGAAAAAGGCCGAAAAAGGGTAATAGATTGAAAACACGAGGCAATAGACAGGACGATCAAAAGGGAATGGGATGGTGGGTGGGGTGGGGGGGGCTGTAACCAACCAGTACATCAAGGTACTCTACTTTAGTTTATGTGTGAGTATATGTGAGTTACCTTGATTAAGGTTGGTCGGAATGCTGATGGGGCGTAGGTAGAGTGTGTAACGATGCAAGAATTAGTCGTATAGACCGCGTTAGCAAAAAATTTTATTCGGGATTGGCAAAAGAAAGTGTCGGCAATAAAGTTCATTCGGTTTTTCACTTTCAATAAATCATGAAAATTTGGCCTTTTTGATATAAAATCATGTTTTCAAAAAGAAGAACACATGTCGTTTTATACTAAAATCCGAACGATCTTATTTGCCACGTCAATAAATCAATCTCCTTAGAATTCCTTGAAGTCTCTGAAATTGAAAATGACTTATGTTTTTTCAGGTGGTGCCTGCTGGCAGAAAACTCTATCGAATGGCAAGTGCAATGAGGTTTTCTCGTTAAACATCACCAATGTCGATTGCTGTGAGGCTAATGCAGCATTTTCGTACACCGATCGGGAGCTGAGTAGCGTGGAGTACTTCTTCGCTACAACAATTGGTGGAGGGATGGAGTGTATGCCGTGCATGGGTATGTGTTATGGAAATGCTAAAAAATAAAACTATTTTCGTAGTTTCGCAATTTTTTGAAAGAATTTTATGAGTCTAGTCATTCAGTTATAAAGACCAAGAAAGCTTGCGGAATTGCGGAATAAAATTTTTATTGCTCCAGCCATCGTCGGAAGATGCAAGAGGGCTCTTTTTCGAAAGACCTTTTGGTGGAAAGGAAACTGGCTGCCCTTCAGCCATTCAGTTTGTTTGCCAGACTAATCAAATCGGTATCGAATTGTGCACCGCTTTTCCGCTTTTCCTTTCCGAATTTTTGTTCTTTGTTTCCGATCTTTCCTTGAAATTTTGTTACAATTTTGGTTAATACCCCTTTAGGAAGCTGCAGGAATGTGGATTGCGGACCGAATAAAAAGTGTGCCAAACGCAAGGGTCGACCGAAATGTATTTGTGCTCCACAATGCGGTGCAGCTACTACGCGTAAGAATCGACAAAGATCGAAAATTTTCCGAGGATCATTCCATCATCCCACACCCATGCAACAAAAATATCGACTCACTTATCACCACCCGCAGCAGAATCCGTCATTACAACAACAGCGATATCACAACGATTTGCAATATCACATTAGGCTAACTGGTCCGGAGGCGGTTTCGGCCATGTCGGGGGTATCGGGTATGGGGCCGCCAACCGCGGTCACGATGGTAATCGACAAATCGGGACGCGATGTACGTAGTTTAAGTAGCGAAGTTCAAAGTCAGAATCTCAAGTTGGACGCGTTGGTCGCCGCGAGAAAAGTGATGGAAGGACTACCGTCAACGCTGGTAGACGGCAGTACAACGCCTGAGCAAGATTGGTCGGACAGAGATGACGAAAGTTATTATGTCGGAGAGAACAGCCGACATAATTCAAGCCAAAGAAAATTCATACCTGTGCGGGCCACAATGACGCGTGCGCAAAGGAAACACAAGCCGTCGAAGAACCGAAACAGGCTGCTCATTGTTGTTGAGCCGAATGAAATGGAGGAAGTCGATGAAGAGGAAAAGACCACAACAAGACGCCTTCGGGTTATCAGCAATATTAACAACAACAACAACAGTCGTAATAGAAATAACCGTCACAACAACCACGGAATCAGCAATAGAAATAGCAGTTATAAAAAGAAAAGAAGGAGAAAGGAAAAGGAGCGCCTAGTCGACAAGGGACAACCGCCGGATCAGCAAAACCGATCAGCCCCAAACAAAACAAGGAAGAGAAAGAAAGAAGAGGCGGCGGTGACAGGAAAAACGACAGTATCGGAGGGTCAGACGCGGCTGGAGGACGAAAGTATGCAGGGCAAAATGATACCAATGGTAGATGAATCGAGAAGTCAAGAAACTAAAGCGGCAGACTACGCGACAACATCTCATTCTCTGCCGAGACCCAAACCAAACGAGAGCCCTACGAATGACGCTAGCATTAATAACAAAAGCAACAACAATAACGATTTACAACAAACCAAAAAACCTCGAGCAAATACGAGTAATAATAATAAAAAAAATGGAATCAGTCATTACAACAACACTTTACAACAAAAGCAACACCAACAAAGTGAACAACGCCAACAACAGAGACAACACCAACAATTTCAAGTTGCACTAAATCGCGACGAACAAGAACAAGACGAAGAGGAGCAGCACCAACAGCAACAACAGCGAGACCAGGGACATCATCATCAATTACGTAAACGTAAACGAAAAGAGCATGATAAACTAAAACAGACTGGTGCAGACAAAGTCGCGACAAAAAGAAGAACTGCAACAAAATCAACAACAACCACGTTTGATTCTCAGATGGCTTTAGCTAAAGCTGAAGCCATTAAAACAACAACAACAACATCGCCGACAACCCGAGAAAAATCAACAAAAATGAATAACGAAATAACGACCGCTTCAAGAGAAGGAACGCCATTGACGATGACAACATCGGAATTACATGCGAGTTTTACTCCTGCGCATTCTCCGGCGTCTGACGATCAGCGATTGTTTTTAAATCGCGGAAGTAATTCCCGATCTACGTCATCGTTAGCGAGATCAACACAAGAAACAGAAGCAACAGCAGATGCAGTCGTAACAAAACCGGGCGCGTCGTTTTCATCTATGCCAACATACATGTCGTCGTCTTCTTCATCATCGTCGTCATCATCATCACTGTCATCCGTTGCATTAATACCAGCCGTTTCTTCATCTGCGATATCCTCAACATCTTCTGCATCCTCGACATCATTCTCGCCATCATCATCGCCATCGTCATTATCATCCAGTCGATCGTCAGTTGTGTCTTCCTGGCGCCCATTCTTATCAATCGATATTGATAATGGCTACGGTAACGGCAAGTCCGGCGGCAACATTAACAACGGTAGCAATGGCAGCAGCATCACAAGCAACAAAAGTCCAATTAATTCTGATGACTTAACGTTCGATGAGAGAATTTATGAAAAGTTTGACTTGCACGGCTTTCCAAATCCAAAGTATAAATTTACGGTAAGTACGAGAAAAATAATCGTTAAATGTCGTTCGACTTGAAGCCGTGAAGATTCTCCTCACTTGGAGTTATTGAAGTGTTTCTTAACACTTTTGCTATAAAATTTAGATAAACGATATCAGTTTTTATTGTCAATGGCAAATAAGTTTTAGCAAGAAAAAAATTTGCTATTTGTTAACAATTTAGTAGTCGTTTTGCAAAACAAATCTACTACATTTTCACATAATTATTAAGTTTGTTTCTTATCGCTGCAAGCTTAAACCGGAGACTGAAAGAGTTATTTGGAAATTTAATATCAGAACCATTTCCCGTTAAACGTGTTTTCTGGTGTTTACTTTGTTTGGTTTAGTCCTGCGAGAGTGGTTTCTTTACTATCAAACGGTTCGAAATTACTTTTTAGAAGTTGCTTTTTTTCTCTCCAACAGACCATTTCAATAAATATTTAGCGATTTCTAGATGACTTTAAACTACTAAGACTATTTTGAATCGTTTCAAAATAATTTCTTAAACAGGCTTTAGCTCAAACTGTGATTTATTAGCTTGTAAAATCGCTTCCAAATTCAATCATAAATCATTTTTCGTTGGTTCAATAAAATTTATCAAAAACTTATTCTAGCCAATTTTTATTCGAGATTCTTTCAAGAAGGCTCTAAATTTTAAATTATTAACTAAATGCAGTAATAAATTCTTCCTTAGAATTCAAGGAAATAAATCTCTTCATTGAGTATTCTTACAAATTTTCTATTATTTACGACCTTTTCGAATTTCATTTATAGCCTGATTCCCCTCTATCACTTGTTGTTGTTGTTTCTTGTTTTTTTAATTCATATCCCACTAGCAAATCGAGAGGATCTACTCTAGTCATCATAATCACCATCATCATCAACATAACCCGGTCTGCGGAACAGATGGACGCACCTACAATACCGAATGTCAATTGAAGAAGCGTTCCTGTCGCACCAACAATCCGGACCTGGTTGTTGCTTATCGCGGGCACTGTAAAAGTGAGTATTTGTGAATGAAAACGAATGAATGACGCGCATCGAAATGAGTAACAAAAATAGATCACACTCTATGCAACATTTCCAACGCGTATTACGCGTTGCAATGAATGAAACGGATAAAAGAAATCTTCTCATGCATCGTGCCAAATTGGTTTGCCTACATTCATATGGGCCACCGATCTGATCCATAAAATTCAAAAATAATTTCTTTATGAATAAAAAGATCAAAAAGTTGGCTTAAGGCCAAAGAAAAAAGATGCGAATACCCGCAACAAACACTTGTTTCGAGAATGAGATCTTTGCCAACGGACCGATTTTTCAAAAATGATTTTCATTCAATTGACAATGACGATGTCTTCGTTGTCGTGAACATGCATACCAACAACACCAACAACAAAACCGACAGTTACAGCAGTCTCCGACAGCACAACAACCTGTAACAACTTTTGAAAAGCAATAATTTTTAAAAACACTCGCAGAAGTTCTCGCAACAGAATTGATTTATTCAGTGCTCGCCTTAAGTAGAATCGATGTTCTCTAGACGCTGCATGCGAGACTTCGAGATTTTGAAGATGAAAAAGACAGAGATTTCTTAAAAAAATTTTAAGTTTTTTATGAAGAGGTATGATTAATGAGGAGGAAACTATTAAAAAAAATCAAGAACTACGGCGTTCATAAAAAACAAAACTAGGAAAAAAATAATCAGAAATAAATTTATGCAATGGAAATTTATCGTCCGTAAAAGCGATTGAAATTTTCAAGATCGAAACTTAAACAAATTGATATAAATGAATTTTTGTTAATAATTTTCCAAGCTATTCTCGAATGGGATTTTTTATCAGTCTGGAAATTGCAAACGCTCCTACATTTCGCCGAAATCAGGCGACCAAACGTCGCAACCTTGTAAACGTTCGTTCAACTTTCGTCTGTCTAAACTTTTGTGATACTTGCCTAAATTATAATCCACTATATAAAGTGCTATATTTTCTGAATATTACGCGTGTGTCTTTCAATAATATCAAGTATGTTCTTCATCCTCTACCAAGCCAGCATAAGATCTCAATCTCTACGGGCATTCAAAAAGAAGAACTAAATAAATTCTTTTTCAAAATTGTGAAAATAATTATAAGATTAAAGATTCAAAAGTATCGCGTTAGTATAATTTCCATGATAAAAAATCCATGCCGTAAAATTAATCGAATTTTTCATTATGAATAATTCTTTGATCATTATTATTTTTCAAACGGAACAGATAGTTCGTAACCGGAAAAGCAACTGAGAGAAATACCAAAAAAATCGTTTAAATTGTAGTAGTCGTAAAATCTCAGATCTCACCTACAAGAGAATTTAGCAGTTTCAATTAATCGAAGCAACATTTTATGAAACCACTTAAAAAATTGAATCAATAAACTGTCAAATTGATCATCGTCGAACATGAAAAGAGGCGAGCAACAGCCGTCGTTGGTGCTGGCGCCATCTAACGATGAGACTAACAAAAAATTGTAATAATGATTAAAGAATCTGCATGCGAAAACAAGAGAAGACTACTAGAACTTCTTCGAAAAACGTGACGATTATGAATGTGAAAAGTGTACGTTTTAATTTCTTCCTAATTTTTGTTTTGAAAGACAAACCGGTTTGTCTACAAATAAAATTTGACAAAAGATGACAGGAAATCATTCCAATTACCTAAATATACTGTTTCCTATTACCAGATCTAAATGTAAAAGATTTGTCCGAGATCACATCCATTCACACGAAGACTTTGAAGGAAGAAAACCGAAAAATTCATAAGAATGGCAACATCTCAAAAAATCTCGTAAGAGACTACGGAAAACCAAGATTACGGAATAATCATAAATAACCAAACCCTAAACGAAAGCCAAGAAATATATAAAAGTATAAATTAAACAAAACAACTTTTGACGGATGAACAGATGTCATTTAACAGAGTGGAGGTGTGTCTGATTGAGCAAAAATAAAACAAAAAAATACGAATATTATAAAAGGATACCGCAATTCTTTGGGCGAGTGAAAAAAAAAGATTTTTGTAAAGTGTCAGGTAGTCAATCAGCCATACGTTCGTTGACATTCCGCTAGCGGGTTTAAAGCATACGCAGTACGATGTGTTGGGTTAATGCAAGGTGGTGAGGTCTGGTGGGGTGTAAGGATAAGCGACTGACTGACTGACTGCCTTTGCCATTTGCACACATGGCACGCGTCTGCAAATCTGAAAACTTGTTAACAATCTTTTCAGCACTCGAACGAAAACAAAACTCGCACAAAGAGACACAAACGCACACCAGTGCGCGCACACATACACACAAATGTAACAATTACAGCAACACCAAACAACCAATCAACCAACTTAAACGAATATAACCACGACCGCGACAGAACAAGTAGGCACGAGTTATCGAACAACCGGCAAAACGAATTGCCAAGAAACTGCAAAAACTAGTTATCCTTGCCAATTCCTCATGGCCGTAGCCACTTCTGCCGCTTCCGCCACTACACCGCATCAACGATCGCAACCGTTGTCGGCGTCGTCAATGCCGTGGTCTCTATCGTCTGCGTTCCAAAACTGATTCCTAATCTAACGAGTTCCTTCGCTCCTGCAGCCATAGACGGTCAACTATTTGCGTCTCTCGCGATAAACGCGATCGTCAGACTCATTTCAAATTAATCGTTATGTTGTTGCTGTTGTTGTTGTTGTTGTTGGTATGGTGGACGGGTTTAATTTGTGGTTGCTTTCGTTTGTTGTTGTTTCGAGCGGTGTTGTTATTGTTTCTATTATGGATTTCAATTTTGTTGTTATTGTTGTTGTCATCATTATTATTGTTATTATTATTATTGTTCATTCTGTTGTTGAGATGCGTTTGTACGGCTTTAAGTTTCATGGTTTGCTTCCTGCAACATCGTCATTCATTCGACGCCCAAATTCCATGTCTGCAAATTTGCAAGACAATTTGCCATTTGCTTTCGGTCATTCGCCGTAATTGTTGTTATATGATGTTGTTGTTGTTGTTGTTTCGTTGTTTTTGTTGTTGGCGAAATTATTATCGGCGCTGTTTGTTTATGACACAAACACATGTCCGTTTCTGGATTTACAAAAATAAATTGCGAATTTTAGCCCGAAGATGAACCGGTTCCAAAATAAATACAACAATATCAACAGTAACAACAACGACAAAAATATATTGTTAATAAACAAATCTAGATGAGATCGCGACTCATCTATTGCAGAAGTAATTTATTGTTAATTTATTAATGTCGAGATTAAAAGAAAACTTACCGGATTTAGTTTCTAGTGGAGAAATCCATTGTATTGCATCAATAAATTGAGAATGGAAGAAGAAGTGTTGCAGTATAATTGCATTTCAGAACTCTACAAATTCAGTTCAGAAATTGTTGGTTCAATCACAGAAATGATCATCGTATTCAAAAAATAGTCGATCTCATTTTTAAAGCAATTTCAAAATTAGAAAATTTTTTCAAAAGATATTCCCATACACGTTTACATGCAATACATACGCATGCATACATTCTTACGTTTGCATGATTACGTTTCCGTTTACAAGTTGTAGCGTTTGAATCATAATCGTGAAACAGACACGATTATCTGAAATTTTATTGCGATGATTTGGAAAATTTCGGTCAACAATCGGTCCATTTTGTCCCGACGTTATTAAATTGTACTTCTCTTTGGCATTCCTTTCGTTCAATTTACTACGAATTCAAAACTTTGTTGCATTTGGAAATTTTCGCGTGGCCGCAATGCGCACAATTATTTAAAGAGCTCTTAAAAATAGACGCTTGAAAATAACGATGGAAAAAAAAACGACAACGATTACGACATATTGTCGAGAAATTTGTTCGATTCTCCTTCGAGATTCACCTTAGTAGCCTGTTTTTGTGTCTGTCTTTCATGGCTCTAGGATTTGCAACAGTCGCAATTTTCTTCATCCAATCCAATCCACGCCTTTCATCGAGACTCGAGATGATCTGATACAATCTAATCTAAAGCAAATCGTACCGTTGTGATGCGTTGCGATACGATCGCGCAGTTTGCAAATGATTGCTGTTAGAACTTGTTTAACAATTTGTATAACTACAACAACAACAACAACGATAACAACGACAGTAATTTCTTTCTAACAATCTTTCTAATCAATGTTTCGCTTCTTTTAATATTCTTTTCTTTCATTGCATTTTATTCCGGCGTGTGCATTGATGAGCAGCGACATGCAATGGCGTCAAATGTCTGAATGGATTAACTTGTGTTGAGGATCATTACAATATTCCACATTGCATCGTCTGTCGCATCGAATGTCCACTGGATCGCGACAATGGCTACAGCGTGGCTCGAGGGGTTGTTGGTGATGATGGCTATGGAAACGGTAACGATGGCGGTGGTGGTGGTGACGTCGGCAATGTCGATGACTATGACGAAATCAATGTGTCACGATCGGTTTGTGGCGTCGATGGAAAAACGTATAAGAGTGTCTGCGATATTAATCGAATGATTTGCAAAATTGGCAGATCGATTGGTGTGGCGTATCCGGGACCGTGTCGCAGTAAGTTAACAAACCATATAGTTGCCAAATCATACAATTCATTTTTAAGTTTGGCAACATCCTCTCGAGAAAACGTAAAAGCAGTTATGTAATAAGAAGAACAAGAGCAATCGATCGAGTACTGCAATCATCAATTTTTGCGGTTTTGTTTACGCCAATTTTTACCTTCGCTATTCTCTCTCCGCTATTTTTCATAATATTATCGCATCGTAATTTAATAACGGATTAAATTTCATTTGATTACTTCTCTGCACTCGCCAAAAACCGCACACGCTTCTTAATCGGCACAAGATCGACTGAAGCGTAACGAACAATTTGAATTTCTTCTATTGGTCGGTTATTGATTGTCATCTGATCAACCAATCAACTAAGCAATTCACCATGCAATCAACAGTACTCGCTCGCTTTCTCCTCCACTACCCGCCACATTTTCGCTTCTGATTGCACACAAGAAATCAATTTTCTGTTTATTTTGCGGTTGTAAAATAATACAAAATCATTCAAGAGGTCTGTAATTTTAATGCGTTGTAGATAGCATTGCATCGGCCTCGGCTAGTTTGGTTTCTTAATGCTCGGGGTGGAGCGGTAGCGCCACCATTGCCGGCTGTGGTTATTGCTTTCTCAATCAGTCCAAACAACAAACGAACAACAACAACGAGGTACCGTAGAGGTGCTTGATAATTGGTGTAGGTATAATTTTTGTTTTGAAATGATTTCCTTATGAAATTATATACGTTTTAGAAAATAATCCTTCGATGATAAAACTATCATGTAGGGAGCAAATTGGGGCCGTGATTTTCACGTTCCCTAAACGAGTTATCCTATGCGACTTCCTTTAATAAAGCACCGCAAAATTCTCCAAATTAATGAACACAATTATAAAATACTACGAATTCTGTCCCAAGGTTTTAGTTACCTGAAACCAGTCTTGAGTATGGGATATTTTTGTAATAATTTCTGTGACAATTTTAGCTATTGGGTTATCCTAATGGAATGCCTTCAATAAAGACTCTTGAGGACCATGAAATCTCAAAACCTTTTCAATGAAAGTTTAAAGAATGAAGTTATTCTGACAAAAGTACTGACTAGATAACCCACAACTATTTCTCTGAATGAAAATCGATAAAACGAATCCTTTAAGTCGGGTTTGCCAAATTGATTTCTCTAAAAACGAAGTGCTCTAAACCGAGAAGTCTATACCACATTCTCGATATATAAAATCAATATAGAATTCGATCCTCCGAATTTCTTTTAAAAACCTCCAAATAAAGTTTACTAAATCGAGTTTTCTATATCTTAAATCCGATTTGGTTAATCAAATTAGCTGTATTTCGAATTTTTTAAATCTATCTCTTAAGCAAAAATTAAGTTCCTCTATCTCTCTCTAGATTTCCTGTCATGGGTCTTCGGGACTGCATCATACAAATCCCATCCTATAAATTACGTGAAATAAACCTTCCAATGTAAGTCCTTTGGCTCGAGTCCTCTAAACGGAGTTTCCTTAAAGAAACCATTTAATCGAATTTCCCAGATCGCGTCTATTAAAGCGATTTCTCAAAATGATATCTGAAGAAAAATGAGAAACAGCGATGACCGTTTTTAGAATTACCAAAGAAAACCAAATTCTCGAACGATTAAATCCTATATCGCAACTCTTCCGCATCTTTCGATGCTTTCGTTGTTGTCAGTGTCGTTTTGGACGTTGTTAGTGTATGTAAAAACTGACATTAAATGCAGCAGCTGTCAATTCAATTTAACAAATCCGATTGCGATTTTGAATCGAAATCTAAATCAGAATCTCAATACGAAACCAATTGCTGAAATTATCGTTATATTTGAAAATAATTACAATCAACCGGTTGATTTTTCCGCTCGAGCCTCCTGATGACGATTCCGAATAGTGTGTCGTGGTGCACGACATTCAATTTAATAGCAATTAATGGTGGGGACGAAGCAGCGCGGCGTCTCTTATTAAATAATTGCTCAATTTGGCGCCCACTCGCACTCGCGTCTGTCGTTCACATTTGCTCCTCGTTGTTTGCCCTTCTGCGGTTTTCCGAAGGATGCCAGAGCAAACAACAACTCGACAACTCGACAGCTACTCATTCATTTCTCATTCAGTACAAATGCATGTCCGTGCATTTACACACGTCTGACGCGATGGACAGACGACTGGCCGATCAGGCAACGTAACTGATGATTGAGTGTGAAAAAATAGTCGCGGTCGCGGACGCCACACGATGTATGGAGTACGACCCACTCTAATGCCATGGATCGATGCCACTAACTGGTTTAGTAGGACAGGAATTGAAAATGTGGTACCATTTCAGGTGTGGAACCGATTGCTGCTCGTATAATTACATTACAATAAAACACAAAGCAATAAGAGAGGCAGCAACGGCGGCGGCAAAGCAAACGTATCAATAATTATACGCTCTGTCGAGATTAATGTGCAAGAATCTTTTCAAGACGGCGCCAACCCATACGTTGGTTGGATAGTCAAGAACTGGCTCTTTCTGACACTTCATAATGCGCAATCATTAAGTGGCTTAACGACTGAAGACCTACTCGATTCACCATCTCTAAGCAAATCGACCAAACAACCGAACCAAATTGCCGACCGACTACCCGACCAATAGCCCACCAAACAACCAAAGAGGCATCCAACCGACCAAACTGCCGACCTCTCGATCGACTGGCTCAGACTGACTCGACAAACTCAGACCCTCCCATACCATCCCATCTTCCGCCCAGCTTCTTAAACAAATTTGTTTTTAAATTCCAGTAGCTCCTCCAATCATGATCTCTTCCTCTCCTTCTTCGTAATTAAGCCAAATGAAAAATACCATTAAAGCACTTCTTATGATTCCCCGACTCGGTTGTCGCCAGACAGAGAGCCGTTTGCGCTTGTATTGATATTTGAATGCCACTAATGAAATTAAAATCGACTACTGGAATTTTCTTCGCTCGACTTGATGCTAATGGGCCGTTTGGTAAGACTAATCAATAGAGACAAGGACCATAAAAACGTTTTAATAGTTTTGTTTTAAATACAAAATAAATTATTAGTAATTATGACTCAACAAGGGGAGAGGAGACGGTGGGGTAATAAGGTGTTGTGAAAATGATGCAAATAGTTTTAGAGGAACTTAAACGCAGTTTCTTCTTTGCTCTGAATTTGAATAAACTCCGATAAAATAATCGAAAACTTATAAATTTACTACTAAATACTTCTCTTACTAAATTACTAAATTATTCAATTAATGGCCTTGGAAAAAGAACCCATTAGTAAATTATTAAAAATATTTAATCCCATGGAGAAACCCAATGATTTAACCCACTGATCACAATTTACCAGTCGGTTATTTTTCCCAACAACAAAATTAATGTCTCTTTTTCTCGGAACAAGGGCTCGTATATTTTGACCAAAATAAGTTAGTTGATTTGCTTCTTCGTCGTCTTTTACCTCTTCTGAATCCGTGTTAATTAATTAATATCGAATTACACCTTTTTAAAAAAATGCTTGAAGGATGTTAGGCTTTTCCAAAATGTTACCTCATTGCATTCGTTTGAAGGAAAAGATATTAAAATTAGGTTGTATATTGTATAGAATTTTTAGAATGTCTACCATCCAATTCTCCATTCCTCACATATTGTTTGTGTCTGTTAATTGTCCTTAATAAACTTCTTTAATAAATTCTTAAACTAGAATAAATATATTTCATTAAATCTCCACATGTTTGTTGCGTTGTCAATAAAATTATATCTACATAATCACATACGATACAACAATATTGCCGGCAACCAATTGGTCATCAATCCTACCCCAGAGAACTGACAAATCAATGAACTGCTAGCTGGTGATAACCGATACGTTCTCTTTGTTTTGTCTGGCTCTAGATCTTTATAACACTCGTCTGACTACCTAAACCCAAACTGTCGATTTTGATCTGCCGATCGCGATCTGCTTTGTACGATCTAAAAATAAATGATTGTGTCGCAGACAGTAATAAATCGCAGACAGATAGCAGACAAAAGCTTAAATTGCGATCAAATATCAATTAATGATAAACATGTTGAAACTCCTTGCAACGTAATTGACTAAGCAAAGACAATTGATCAGGCAGTGCAAATTTCAGTAGAGAGCGAGAGAGAGAGAGAGAGAGATAGTCATTGTAATTATTATCGCCACGAGTTAAAGATGATCATTAAAAAAACGAATGAAACGCTAAATATAATTCATAAAAAATAGTAAGATCGCCAATCGCCAATAAATCGTAAGATAAGAACGAAGCAGAAAGGGCGAATCGATCAATCAAATCAATCGAAACTTTGTACAGGATGATCACTAACTAATAGTAAAAGCAATTGATGGACGTATTTTCGACGACAGCATGAGGTAGTTGCTTGATAATAGATGTTTCCATTACCGCGATTAAGTCGTCATTGCAAGAATGCATTTTCTTTAAAATAACCTCGTACTGAATTTCATAAAGTCGAAATAATTATTTCTGTCTTGAATTTGTTTGCAATTTCAAAAATGATAATAAAATTTCAATGAAAGCCAGACGCTAAAACATTAAAAACGTAACGATATCAACAACAGCAGCAGCAGCAGCAGGAGCAGCAACAACGGCAACAGCAACAACAACAACAACAGATGCAGATAAAGTTCGAGAACGGATATTGCTGAATTTGTTGTAGTTGTTTTGGTTGTCAAAATATTATCTCGCCCTTTAAATTATTAAGATTGCAAACAATTTTTGTTGCTACGAGTATTATTGCTGCTGCCAATCATTCACTCAGTCAGTCAGTCAGTTAGCCAGTCCAGATCCGAGGACCGAGCAAATTATGCAGATCAGTCTTCGTGTTCGTCTTTTTTTTTTTTTTGCTTCTTTCTTTTGTATTATTATTGACGTTACACACGCAGCTGGAACTGTTTCTCTTTCTTCGGGTTTTATTGGTCTTTTTTATTGGTCTTTACCGTGGTCTTCCTGGTCTCTGTTTTTGCGACTGGCCGTCGTCTGCGTTATCGTCTCTTGTTATTGCTGGCTGCTGTCGTGGCAGTTTTTGTTGTTGTTTTTATGGTTATTGGAGTTGGTGTCTATGTGGTTTATGTTATTGTTGTTGTTAGCTACTGTGCTGCGCATGCGTATGCGTTGTTGTTATTATTTGATGATAAAAACCGCGATTGTCTGGAGTGGCGATGCAGCTTAAGGACCACGATATATAAACAAAAAACAAAAATAAGAAAAATAACACGAAGAAGAAAAAGTAATGCAAAAGCATTTGGAGTCAAGGAAAAAAACATATCCAGACAATCGTATCGTATCAGCCAGAGATCCAGACACAGACATAAAAAGAAAGGAAAGGAAAAATGAAGAACAAATAATTTTTATGTTCGACAGTGCGCACACCTTGCATTCTGTTCTGTTCTGTCGTCCTGCCTGTCCGTCCTGCCCTCTCCTGTCTGTCTGGCAACATTTTACGGTATAGAGTTCCGTATTTCTTAATCGTAATTGCGTCTTATTCTTCAGTATTCTTCTCGACGCATTAGTTATTCTCTTTGGAGCAACGCGCTCAGGCTTAACCTTTGTGTGTCTTTCAATTTCTTTAAAAATTTTTCTTTTACATTTTATTTCATTTTGCTTATGTTAAAATTTTGGTTAAGTTAACAATTATAAAATTACATAAAAACTTGTTTTCTTTAAGTGCAATTCAAATAATTATTAAAGTTTTTATTTATTTTTATTAACATGTTATTGTTATTATTTTACTTTAATTATTATTTTCATATTTTAAATTTTGCGAATTATTTTAGAATTTGTTTTACTTTTTGATTCTCAGCGAATGTGCTCGCGAACTTCGTGCTCGTCATACCGAGAATATAAAATATTTTACTCTGTTCGCTAACGAAAGCGTTCGCGATCTTTTTTGGCGTGAATTTCGTGAGGCGAAATAAGCGGATTTATTTGTAAGAAATGAAGAATTCATATACGCCTTCTTCTTGCTTTATGCCGGTCTCTCTCTGCTTCTTCTTCCTCTCCATCATCATACCGAACTATGATGGCGTAATTTCGAATTAGAGCCATCATAAATAAATAAATAAATAAATATATATATATATATATATATATATATATATATATATATATATATATATATATATATATATATATATATATATATATATATATATATATATATATATATATATATATATATATATATATATATATATATATATATATATATATATATATATATATATATATATATATATATATATATATATATATATATATATATATATATATATATATATATATATATATATATATATATATATATATATATATATATATATATATATATATATATATATATATATATATATATATATATATATATATATATATATATATATATATATATATATATATATATATATATATATATATATATATATATATATATATATATATATATATATATATATATATATATATATATATATATATATATATATATATATATATATATATATATATATATATATATATATATATATATATATATATATATATATATATATATATATATATATATATATATATATATATATATATATATATATATATATATATATATATATATATATATATATATATATATATATATATATATATATATATATATATATATATATATATATATATATATATATATATATATATATATATATATATATATATATATATATATATATATATATATATATATATATATATATATATATATATATATATATATATATATATATATATATATATATATATATATATATATATATATATATATATATATATATATATATATATATATATATATATATATATATATATATATATATATATATATATATATATATATATATATATATATATATATATATATATATATATATATATATATATATATATATATATATATATATATATATATATATATATATATATATATATATATATATATATATATATATATATATATATATATATATATATATATATATATATATATATATATATATATATATATATATATATATATATATATATATATATATATATATATATATAAGAAAGATGAAGAACAGAGTAGAAGACCGACAAAGAAAGAGAAAAGGAGTTAGAGAAAGGGATAGGGAACAAATCAAGGAACAAGGACATTTTAACTGGCTAAACTTTAACTGGACAAAATTTTGTCACATCGAAGCAGAAACGACGTAAATTTTTATTTGGCAGTCGCAATTGACAACAGTAAAAGCATAAAGAAGCATACGCGCACCAACCTGTAATGAAAGGCTAATAAAATCTGCTGAATCAGAAGTCAATTTCAAAAATCATTCCTAAGGCTCCGAAAGGTTTCCGAGAATTAAATCGGTGAAATGAAATAAAAAAGCAAAAAAGAAAAAAGGCAAAATATTCTTCTTTCCACCTGTTCTGCATTTTGTTGAATGCATCTGAAATCATTAACCGATAAAATCATTGACTTATAAACCAAAAATTGTCTGACTATCTATAAAATCACGTTTCAACAATCACCTGCCAAAATTCGTGATCTTTAGGCTAAAATCATTCAGACAAGTGCTCACAGTAAGAAAGCTAAGATTAACTAGTAAGAACGATATCTTCGGCCTGGGCGAAGCCTTACTAGGCGTGGAAGTAGTCCGATTTCACCCATTATCAGTACCAACCAGCCTAGCCTAACACGAAATATTCACACCAATTATTCTCGCATATTATGACTAAATCGACTCAGGGGATCATTCTGAGCCAGAATGCATATATATAATTTTCTGCTCCTTCACTGCGTTACAAACTTAGTATCAACGTTAATATATCCTCCTTCCCTTTTTTAAAAGGAATAGGATATAAAAAGACGAATGAAAACAGAATGGAAACGTGTTACAAAAATATGATTGATATTAGTCACTTCCAGTAATCCAGTAACAAAATAACGAATAAATAATGCAAGAAGGAAACTCGATATTTATCCTCGACTCGAATCTTAACTGATCCTAGGTCTAATTAGCGATCACGTCACAATTAATGACACGATCTACTCGAGAGAAACTTCAGATCAGTACAATCTCCTCATTGCCCTTTCAACTCTATAAAGCTTCTCCAACCAATTCTCACTGCCATGACCCATTGTGAAGATTGTATTGATTTATAAATCAATCACCAATCAATAATCTGTTTTAAAACATCCATTCGTTTTACATAAATAATTGTTGCTAAGCCAAAGAAGCCAAAACAGCTTCTGGCTAAAATTGTCATCTTTTGACCTTCTAGTAGGTCGAAGTATTTATAAAAACTCTAGAAATGTTACTCACCAATACAATCGACTGCATTCTAAAACTTGCATTAATTTCATTTGCAGATGATCACGTGTCCTGCAGTGACATTAAGTGCGGCCCGAAAAAAACCTGTCTAATGGATTTGCTTACTCATGAGCCACATTGCGTAACTTGTCGTTATAAATGCCCTCGTAAACGAAGGCCATCGGTAAGTGTGAATCGAAAACCGTATTATGAAAAGCCCGACGACAAGAAAATAATTTAATTATTTACTCGTTTTAATAGTCATATCGTTACGAGGAAGGGAAGCTTTGCGGTGTCAACCATCGTACATACAATTCATGGTGTGAAATGCGTAAGGATTCGTGCGCTACAGGATTCTTAATTGATGTGAAGGCATTAGGCTCGTGTCGCAGGAGTTAAATGTGGAGTTTAATGAAATTATTTGCTTAAGAGCAGGATCGATAAAGTATTTTTCTGAAATTATAATCAAATTAATAGAATAAAATACGCTACTAAAACTTAGGCAATTTATCAAAATCAAATTTTACGAAACAAAATATTCAAAAGTAGTGATCAATGATAGACGACGAAAAAGAATCGTTTTGAAAGCCAACACGGAGATATAGAAAATAATTAGCAAATTTAAGTTAATTCTAGTAAAAATTTTCATATATATATTGTTACAATTTTTACGTAATCGAAATCTCCGTCAAGCAAATGATATATCTGTTTATACACGTTTAAGATCTAATTCATTTAAAACATGTATGATCAATTGCCAACGAAATCATTAAAAACAATTGAATTTTTTATAATATGAATGTTTAAAATAATGCAAAGGGTCTCGAAATCATTAATGTTTTTAGACTCTTCTTAACCTTTTTATTATTTCGAAAAACTTCGACTAAACTAAACTTTTATTTTAATTTTTCTCTTTAGTTGGAACTGTTTTCTTTTTGTCGATTAATCCAATCGATTTCTATTCCAGCTGCTTAAGTAATAATTTTAATCCTTTAGTCTTCATATCTCCAAAGATTATCGTAATAGCAATGCGTCAAAGTTTAGTGAGGTTTTCTTATTTTACAAAAAACGTAACGTAAATCAATGACATTTCGTATAGTTTTCAAATTCACGTAAGCAACTTCACATAAATTTTCTTGCATATCGACTACAAAACGATATAAGAATAATTAAAAATATTTTGTTTTCCAGAAATATACCAGAATTTAGTCAAATTGTAGAAAGAAAAAATAACGAAAAACTTAAAAAAAATTATGCAATTTTTAATAACATTTACTAATTGATTGCAGATCTATTTGTAAAAGGAATATAGTTGTTGTTGTTGTAGTGTACTTAATACTCAAAGGCAAACAATGAAATAAAAAAATTAAAGGGAGAGGAAGGCGAAAACTTATCATTAGAGGCTTATAAAATTAGTATCGAAATACCGAAAAAAATTTTAAGTAACGGAATTTGTTCGATAATTTTAGATACAAAGAATATTATATTATTTTAAAAACGTATTAATTTTTAGCTCTTTTTTTTCTTTTTCAGTAAAAATAAAAATATCAAAATTTGATTTTATCATACTGAAATTTTTATACAGCTTTAGCTTTTACACCAACACATTCATACAAAAATTATATTTATAATTTTTTTCCTTTCTTCTTTTAATGACTGATAGATTAACAAAGTTAATCAGACTTTTTATGCACGCTTTTAATATTGAAAAAATGGAAAATCGATAGTATTTCTGAACGAAAATCATTAATATCTATTAATAAGTGTTTCTGTAGTGATATAATCCAATTAAAAATAAAAACAAATTCAAAAGACTAGTGATTGAATTCTTTTTTGTACTTTTCCTAGAACGATTTCTTCTACGAGGAAATTTTTGGCCACAAGAATATTCTTATATTGAATTACGTGTGAACGTGTGAATAAATGTTCGTCATTTTTTTATTACGAAACTAAATGTTATCTTTGGAACAGCAGGCACCGACTCCATTGAAAATTCCATGAGTTGTAAGCCCTTTTGTTATCCAAATTGAAATGAAGTAATGAGAAAATCTACAACATATTCTTCAGAAATAATATTATTTTTAATACCAAATGCAAATTCAAACAACAATGGAAATTCGTCTCAATAATAAGGATACAGAAATTATAAGAAAATTAAAAGAGCTCACTAAACCTTCCCTTTCTTCCGGTTCATTTTAATTGCTTTCATCACTGCTGTCTTGAAAAATATTCGCTTTTTGATAACGCTCTTGTGTTTTCTTTAGATTGACCAACTTCGTTTTATCAGGTAAGGATAAAATCGGTGCTTCAATGATATTCTCTTCGCAACCCAATCCCTTCTTACCGGCATTACAAGAAACGTTTAACTACAGAGAGAAAATTACAACAAACATTAGAACTCTTATAAATTATATTAAGATATCAATTAAATTAGGATTAGAAGATAGTCAGAATACTTACCGGCTCCAAAAGCCCACTGCTGGCAGTGGTTTTGCCTAATGCTTCGCCCTTACTCCAACCCAATTTTGAAAGCATTTTAAAGCCTTTATTCTCACTTGAAATGGCTCTAAAAATAGTTTGATATATAATAAAATTATACTTTATGAGAAAAGACATATAAAATCATGAAGAGAGAACAACAAATGATGAAATTAAATGAGTAAAATAAATATATAAATAAAAATAACAATGAGATAATTTTAAAGGAATTCTACGGAAAATTTTTTTTAATTTCAAACTTGAGGAAGGTGAAAAACTTACGTATTTACGCAGGCTGTTTGCGTCTTTTCTGCATCAATTGAGCTGCCAACCTTATTGCGGCGTGTGGCAGCACGATCATTATAATTGTTGTTGGATCCATGTTGTGTTTTCTCAATGAATTCTGTAACAAAATCATATAACAACAAATTGAATATCGATTAAGATATTCAATACAATTATTCATTATTTTTTTTACTTTCATTCTCTAGGCCGTATTTCTTTTGGATTTTCTTTAGTTGTTCTTTATGCGTTAAAGTAACACAAGTTGCAGAATTTTTGCCAGTAACCCCAATCAACAATCCCGGTTCACATTGTCCACAAGTGCTATTACCCTCATGCACATGACACAACAATTTTGTTTGTCCGATTTGTAATACGCTACCGTGCACCAAATCGTATGGGTCACTCTCTACTTTGGAAATGGACATGCGGACACCGTTCAAGAGGGTGCCATTGCGTGAGCCCAAATCAATACATTTGTATATATATCCCTTCGTATCGTATATGAATTTCAAGTGAAACTGAAAGGATACGCTGATGAGCCTTTGATATGTTTTGGATTAATGTCAAAGAAATCATAATTTACTTTTGATACGTTAAGGTCCGGTATTATAACATCATGTTTGCCTTCACGTCCCAAAGTGCCTCCCTTAAATGTAATCAAGCTTAAACTGCCAACTTTCAGGTCTTCTAATTGTGATTCCAGAATAATTATGCGCAGAGAAGGTGGATACTTTTTGGCTATATCTAAAATGATAGATATATTGTAAAAATTTCATTTCCGTTGTCAAACTATGAAACATGATTTGAAACACGAATTTCTTTTCAATTATAATTCTAATGGATATTCTTTATTTTTTCATACTCTCACCCACCTTGAAAATTACTTCCTTTGTTATATATCTTAATGGCCGTTTCCTCAAAATTTGTCATCGTACTAGAACAACAACTACTATCGTCAAGACTATGATCGTTATTGCTGTCGCTATTCGACGACGTATCAATTTCTCCCTCTTCCATATCTTTCGCTAGCATTTTATCATTATTCGTGTGATCATTATGAGTACCGACGTCACCAGAATCTGTTCGCGGAGTGATATATTTTTGGTGTTTGGATTGTTGCTGCTTTTGTGTTTGTTGGCGATGTTTATGTTTACGTTTACGTTTGCATTTTTGTGTTAATTCATTCTCTGTATCCTGTTTCGACCGTATACGTTTTTTCTCTCGTTTCAGTTTACGTAGTTGTCCTTCAGTGATCACACCCCATTCCTCATTACCATCGGCCGCAATGGTCGTCTGCAAGTTTAGAAAAGAAATTCGCGTTTTCATCGTACGTTCCGGCCAAAAAGCTTACCTAATGCGTTTCTACGCATTTGATCAATATTAAGCATTGAGAAACGATTTAAAAATGCAGTATTTACGTAATTATCAAAAATATCATCATCACAAATCTGTAAAGAGAGAAAGAAGTGGAGACATTTAAAAATATACTACGAAAAAATGTGTCTTTATAATATTTCTAACACTTAAACCCTCTGTTTTTTCAACTACTTCAACTATTCTCTCCGAATTCCGCTGTAAGTATATATTTTGTCGGATCTGAATTCAGAGAAAACTAATAATTTTTTAAGAAAAAATGTAGAATTAGTCATATTAAAACGCCAGACAGAAAAAAGTAATTTCATTTCTTCACTTGTTTCAACATCATTCAAAATCATTTGTTCTTGTGGAGCGTCTAGAGATAATTGTAATTTAATTCGGCAAATTTACTCTCAACAATTCCTTCTTCTACCAATACCATTAAGCTCCACAAGTCTGCCGTTGTTCTTCATAACATGCTTCAACTTTAACGGAATCTAACTGAGGGCATGGAATTATTCGATTGGCTGTTTTTCAATCATGACCAGTTTAATCCCATTTAATCATTATCACACATAATTTTCAACTCCTTAATCGTCTTTAATTGTTTATCTTCATCTTTTATAATAAATTAATAACTTATCAATCAAAAACTCCCTTTCAAGCCTCACCTTAGTTGTTGTTGCTGTTGTTGTAGGTGCTGCAGATATTGTTGTTGCTGTACTAGTTGCAGCAACTTGTGAATGAAATTCAAACGCATTCTTTTCTTGATCATATTTATAATAACAGCCGGTATTACCATCATAGTATAAACCATACTCCTGCAAAAACAAGAAAACGGGAACATTTTAATATTCAGCAATATCTAGTGATTCTTTTTTCTTAATTTAAATAAATACCGCGTTATAATAATAGCCAGTCTTTTGATCGTAATAAAGTCCAGATTGTGGTTCGTAAACGAATCCATTTAAGTTCTGAGCTTGCTCGGCAGCTTGACGTATTTCGTCAACTAAGTTCTTAGATGCTGCAAGAAAAATTAATGGAAATTACGATTAAATGAAAAATATGTCTAAAAGGCAATTCCTTAGAGTGATTGACGAATTTTTCAATATACGCGCAGTCGTTACCATGAATCAGCGAAACAATATTGCCACCAATCTACTTGATTTCAATTAATATGCTCATATAAAAATTAAATCGGAGAGCTACCGCGAATCCTATTAGATTAAAGACCTGAACTCTGAACTATTTCTTTGGAGAACAATTTCTTATGATTTGACAAACAAGAAACGGCGGTTCTCTTTATAATGTTTTTTATTCTTTAATCTCACTTTTAATCTACAAAACATAAGAATACTCTTGCAATAAGGTTATTCATATTATTTCACTTTCAGGGCGATCTCTGCACATTTTACGAGTTACGTAATTGAGAAGGTGTAATCTATAAGAGTTCTACAACAACAAAATCAACAACAACGTCAACAACGACAAAAGCGGTTCAATAAAGAACACTTTCTGTTGATTGGAATAATTGTACTTGCTGTAAAAATTTAATATCCGGAATAACGAGAAGGAAGTCTATGAGACGATGAAGTAGAAACAGAAAAATGCTATTCAGTTCGGTTGAATATCTCGAGATTAGTTAGTCGTAAAGCGTATTAAAGTGTAAGAAACGAAAAAAATCCATTACTCCTAAAAATTTATTGCACGTTTATTATATCATTATTATCTTTTTTTTTGTAGACAAAAAAAAGCAATTATTATTTTATTACTGTTCCCCTAGTGGACCACCCCCGTCTGTCAGACAATTACCCGTTAAATCATTGTTTACACATCTTGGTCCGCTCTAATCCAAAGCTTATCAATTTGTGTATTTTTCGTGAAGTTTTATTGAACTCGTAATTAATGGAATTTCTGATCTGTTCAGTTTGTGCACTAGCGTTCCGTTACGTCCAAATTAAACATTGAGTTTATGTAATGAGAATAATAATAATGATAACATTTTATAGCATACGATAAGTTTTCGCGCTAATCGGGAGGTAAATTAAATTTAAAGTCAACTATCAAAATACACCAAAACACATTGTAAAATAGACAAAGGAGATAATAAACAGTGGGAGGATTGGGTCAAGAAAGTGTAGAATTGCATTTGTTTTAAAAGTAACTAAAACCTCCTCAAAGAAAGAACAATTTAAAGGGACATATGAAACCTTTCAGCTATCTCTCTCCTCCTACTCTTCAACCAATACGATACCCGCCTTTGACACTTAAGTTCTTACTGTTCGATTAAAATGTCGAATGGAAAAGGAAAATGTGTTTCCGAAACTGCTTTCATAGTAAATGAGTTATGCTTTTTCTCTTTGTTATATTCCAATGTTGCTGGAGTTCATCTCGGATTAATTTTTATCTTGGAAGCTTTATCTGGGAATTCTTAATATAAATCTTCCGAAATTATTACTTATGATTGCACTTTATGATGAGATTATTTCTTTCTATTGAATCCAGATATTACTGTCGGTTTCCTAATAAATACAGTTTAAATTTACGATATAGAACTTGAAAGTTGCTTCTAATTCCTTATTGCCGATTTGGCCCACTGTAGACTTACAGCAAAATAAATTCAAAGCGATCATAATTTTTAATACAATGCAAAAAAAGTTGCAATAATCTTTAATAAAGAGCATTTTCTTATCAAATAAAATCTTTTATATAGTCTTAATATTCTAGGTATTATAAAAACAAATTTCGTGCAAAAAATGCCTCCAATCGAAGCGCAAATTGATGACAAGGAATGACACGAAAATTAATTAGTTATAATTTGTTACTTGACTCGATGAGCTGCAGTGTCTAGGCTTCAGGAAGTTTTAAGAAACAAATTCTATATATGCACTAAAGGAAAATTCCTTCAAAACGTTATGAATATGAAAATGCAAAATGAGCTTAGAGAACTTTTGAAAGAATTTCATATCGACGATTCTCAACTACAAGAAATCTATAAACGTTTCTGCAATGAGATAACGAAAGGTTTATCGAGGCGCACACATGCGCAGTCGGATATTAAATGCTTTGTCACGTATGTGCAGGATTTGCCCACAGGCGATGAAATCGGCAAGTTTTTGGCATTGGATCTTGGCGGTACAAATTTTCGTGTGTTGCTAGTGCAATTTAAGGGACATCACGATGCTAAAGTTACATCGGAGATATATGCAGTACCTAAGGAAATAATGATTGGACCTGGCAGGCAACTTTTCGATCATATTGCACGTTGTTTAGCTAATTTTATAGAGCAACAAAATGTTGGTGATGAACATTTACCCCTTGGATTTACATTTTCATTTCCGTGCATTCAGTTGGGTTTAACGAAGGCTTTACTAGTTCGTTGGACTAAGGGTTTCCAATGCTCGGGAGTAGTACAAGAGGACGTTGGCCGTTTACTCAATGAGGCTTTAGAGAGAAGGGGTGATCTTAAAATTGATGTAATGGCTATTTTGAATGATACCACCGGTACGCTAATGTCTTGTGCACATCGAAATGCTGAATGCCGGATTGGAGTTATCATTGGTACTGGCTGCAATGCTTGCTATGTCGAAAATGTAGATAATGTCGATTTTCTCGAGAATGATTTGAAAGTGGACAAAAAACAAGTATTAATTAACACCGAATGGGGTGCATTCGGTGATGGCGGCACGTTAGAATTCATCCGGACCGAATATGATCGTCAGGTTGATCAAAACACACTGAATGCGGGCCATCAGTTGTTTGAGAAAATGATATCAGGTAAGATGAGTGAGTAAATTTTCAAGTGGTTTGAGTGGTACTGAGTAAATTTTCAAAGTCGATTTTCCTTCTAATTCAAGGGATGTACCTAGGAAGTCTGGTGCGTTTAGTTTTGCTGAAGGCAATAAAAAATGGAATTATTTTCCGAAAAAGCTCTGCCAGGGATAAGTTCATAAATTTGCTGGCAAATAACCCTAACTTCATTGAGACACGTTTTCTCTCTGCGATTGAAGGTGACATGTCACCTGATTTCAACAATACTAAACAAATTCTGTACCAACTAGTGGGCATGATAAAGGAAGATGTTACAGCAGACGATTGCCTAAAATTACGAGATATCTGCGAATGCATATCTAAGCGGGCAGCAAAATTAGCGGCTACCGCCATTGCCGGTTTGATTAACCGCATTAATCAACCGCATATTGTTGTTGGAGTCGATGGTTCAGTTTACCGGTTTCATCCGAAATTCGACACGTATATGCGCGAAGCGATACAAACATTACTAAGGCCTGGGTTGAGCTTTGAACTTATGTTATCAGAAGATGGCTCGGGAAGAGGGGCTGCTTTAGTCGCTGCCGTCGCTAGTGGCAAATTTTGAGATAAGGAAATTGTTTTCTAACTAGAAGATAACTCGAAAATAAAATAAATGCAATGCTTACCATCTTCCTCTTTATTACAAATTTTAACACTATCAGGCTCCTCTCTTTCAGTTTGAACATGTTTGGTTGATTCTTCTCTACGTCCATCTTTAGTTTTCTCTAAACACTCAACCGTCTTGATCTTAAAGAATTTTTATTATAAAATTAATTTATTTTATTTAATTTCTTATATTCTTACGAGCTTTTTAATTTTTTCCTTGTATTTCTTCAATTTCTTCTCATTTTTTCTCAATATATTGTGCAAGCTTTCAATATAATTAAAGAGCTCAGTCTCCTTCATTTCTTTTAACGTTTCAAATGGTTTCAACGGAAGTTTTGATTTCTTTGTTTTCCCCGTATCTTTGGAGTTATTTTGCTCCTCCTGAGCCGACATTTTTTAAAATATATTTATTGGAGCCCAGCCTGCTTGAAATGGATAATATCCCCAAATTTTTCGCAATTTCAGACAGAGACAACTGATTTCAGAGAACTAAAATTAATGACAATTACTTCAAATGTTGCCACAACGAAAAAATCAGTATACGTCAGGGTTAAACATTTGGTCACTCCTCACGACCCCGCCGGACAACTACAATTCGTACATATTTAAATGGAATTTAGTACATATTCTTTACGAATATATACCTGCGTCTACCGCATCTATAAGCATGGGTTTCGCTTGTAACTTTCAGGACCAAATGTTTAATGAATATGGTTATATCTAATGAGGACGTTTTACTACAAATTTTATATCAATTTTAATAAAATAATTAAATATTAAATTAAATAAATTAAATAAAAATTAAATTCTATAATAAAATAATTGAAAACATACCACCATAAAACCTGAATACTTTTGCTGGTCCCCTGAAAAATACAATGTTTGGTATAGAATTGCGGGACTTTCTATTTATGGAAGCTCCTTGCAAGTGCAGAATTTACACATTTTTTGTTCACATGCAGGATGCGAAATGTCAGATGAAACTTTACAAAAATTATGTACTATTACTAAAGAATTGAATACATAAGAAATTAGGCAAGAAAATTATATATAAATACACATATTTATACATATAAATTCTCAGATTGTCATTCATGCCCTAAAGAAAAAACCATCGTTTGGGTTCGATATTAGTTTTGAGTTGCGGGCTAAACGATATAATAATCAGATTTTACCAAGCCCTTTGTTCAAGGGCATCATAATAATAGTGGCGCTGTTCGTATTTTGATTTATGTGCTGAATACATTAAAACTTTCTTCAAATACGTTGAAAACGGAGCTGAACTATCCTCTCAGAGAACTCAAATACTTTTGAATCAATGTATTCAAAAGTATTTGAAGCAATGATTCGCTTAGAAACTATATTAGCACTAGGGGATAATTACTTATGATAAGTTACTTGTGATAATGGTCCACTTACTTAACAATACTGTCGACAAGACGCCAAATTATGGCGGTATATTTGTGGTATTGTGGTATATTTTATACCACAATTTTTCCACGATCTGGCTAAACAGTCCGATTAACTAAATGATGTTTGCAGCAATGCCAGCTTTAAAAATCATTTTTGTTTACCGGTGCGGTGGTCTTCAATTCTTTTTTTTTTGCAGTTGTCAATATTCTATAGAGAGCGTGCGAAATTGCGCCATGGATAGTTCCAAGGCATCAATTTTATTAATATTGTTGCTGCTTTTTATAAAAAACGCCGTAGGCTCTACCAAACTAAACTACCCACGAGTCTTGCTACCGATCTTTGATAAAATATCTATAAATTTTACTTTGGAGGTGAACGAGAAAGGCTGTTTCAAATGGTGAGTGCTGGATGATAGTTGATCAAAACATAACCTTGATTTTTGTATTCCCCGGAAGATTGTAGGAGTAATGTTCGCTTATCCGCAGGTATTCATCACGGCAGGACTTGATTCTAATCACTCCTCTCTACGAAGATATGGAAGGAGAATGCGCTTACAGAGCCACAGTCACAGTCTTAACTCGCGAAAAGCGTCGCAACACAGCTATTGTATTGGCCGAGGAGGTGAACCGTGCTGAATCATTACGTTGCGATGTCATTCTGGATGTTATTGACAGACTTGGTGTTCATACTACGACGCGGCAATTGTTCCTAGAGGAGGCACCCGAAACGTTTGAATTGCGCGCTGAAGACTCGCAAGGAAACGCTTTTACGACGCTTGAAGGCGTTGAGTTTAATTGGGCGATTTCGTCGGTTAATCGTGACACAAAAGGTTGGTCTCCGGCGTTGCGCTTTTTAACTTTTACGGAAAGTAGTTATCATGAGGTGCCGCCTGCGTTGGTGAAATTTGAGGCGCAAAACATTAAAGGGTACATGGTACTATTGGAGGGAATTAATACCGGAACAGCTAAGGTAAACATGGTTAATGATTTAGATTTTATTTTATTCTGATTTTATGACTGCCAGGTGACGGTCAATTTGCCTTATCCGGAATATTTAAACGTGCCTTGCATTGAAGTTTATATTAATGTCTTGGCAAATATAATTTTGGAGCCTTCCGATGTTTATATGTTAGCTGGCGATACTGTTATATTTCGTATTTTGCAACTTAAGCAAGGAAAACTAGAAGAAATTTCACTTAACGATCAATATTTTCTTGAGATCGAACATCCAAACATAGCTAGCCTGACTTATAATACTGTTAAGGGTATGACTTTGGGGAAAACTTCTGTGGTATTGCGTGATCGAAACGTGCCTATTGAAGGATATTTCAATTCGGACGATGTAGCAAAGTATTCTGCACCCAGTGCTCAAGTTACAGTCTGCAGTCCGGCGAGGTTAGGTCTGAGCTTGTTACCGCATGATAATTGGGTGACTGTGGAGGGCGAATCGCATGTTATTGCTTTGAATCTATATACAAGTGATGACAAGAAAATTACTTTGGGTCCACGCTATTCTATGTCGACGGAATTGGATGAAATGCTTTTTTATGTACTGAAAAGGAATAACAATAACACACGCTTATATGGAGCTGCTGTAATGCCTGGAACAACGCCAGTCTACGGATCCTTTGAAGAGGTAAAATTATTTACAGAAATTATCTAAGCTTCTTATCAATGGCATATTTTCAAAGCTTTCGGCTCAAAAAGAATTAGAAATCTTTAGTCAACTTCGTCTGGTGCCTGCCAAGGTCATACTCCCTTATTTTCTGAATGCAATTAAGGCTCAGCGTATACAATTTGAGGCGACTGGTGGAGATGGCTCCTACATTTGGCACATACCAAATTCACGCTTTCTTCAAATCAATCAAAATGGTTTGGCCACAACAGTAATTCGCGAAGCCGACAAATATTCTAGGAACGGTTTCGACCTAACCGATGGATCTGTGAGCGCAGCCCATGCGAATGTTCGCGTCGCTCTTATGAGAAATCCAAAGATTTATCGACAGGCTGAGGTTTACTTTTTGCCACCGATTAAGCTTGAAATAATCAAATATAATTTTGAGACCGCATTAAGGGATGTCGTACGATTACATGTGGCCGTCTATGGATATGCTAATCAAACTCATATACCCTTTACCAGATGCGAAAATTTAAATTTCGACCTAGAGTTCTCAAATCAAATCTTTCAAATGGATAGCAGTGTTAGTGAACAGGAAGGTTCATCATCGCAAGGAAGTAACCAAAAAGGAGACGAGAAACTGGAAACGGGGGCGTGTCAGATGTTGCGATTACGCAGTACAGCTGTTGGCATGACGCAGTTACGTTTATCTTTGAAAGTTGTCGGTAAACAATTGAAGGACGAAGTTACATTAAATGTATTTGAGAAATTGGCCATTTTGAATCCCATCGAAAATGAAGTGATATTACCTATCGGCTCATCACGCAATATTATCTATAGTAATGGACCGCAGCGTATATTTACTCTTGAAGCTGAATTGACTAAGTCAACTAAATATGATTCAAATGTGGTGGAAGTTGGAGAAATAAATCTGGACTCACAGAGATCGATGTATGCTTTTACGGTTATGTGCCGCAAAGTCGGTAACACGCAGTTAAATTTTATGATCTATAATGCGTTGGAGACACCAAAATTCGAGCCTTATAAGTCGAGTGTAATCACTAAGGTCTTTTGTGTAAAACCACGATTTTTGAATCTGTATGCCGTTGAAGAATTGCGTCCGTCGTGCCCGATGGAAATGAGAAACTCTCTATTGCATCTCAGAGAGAGTAATGATAAATTTGAAATTGAAATTGAAATACAGGATGCTAAGAATCGTAAGCTTATGAATATTTCATCACTTCTAATTGATTGGGAATTTTGGGCAGCCGATATTCGTCATAACACCGATGATATTAAGCATTACAGAAATTCGGAAATAGATCTATTGGAGGGCGTTCGTTTGCCTGGTAAAGAAATGCTAATTACGAAAATAGCAGGAGCCACTAACAATTTTCGAATTAAGGGTGTGGTAACGTCTTATGATAGTACGGTTTTAAATAAGCACGGCATAACTCCGGAAAGGCCACACTTTGGCATTGAAAATGTAAGCGAAAAGTATTTTCTCACTATGCAAACAATGCTTAACAATCTCTTTTAAAACGTAGCCAAAAACTGGTGAGGTATTTAAGCCTGTCATTGAAAATGAAATTCGTTTCATGGCGGTTAATAGTACTCTATTTCTAACCGATCACGTGAGCATTTTCATGTCGAAAAATAGATGTGAGCGTATAACTATTGCTCAAGGTAGCGGTTTCTATGATTATCATTTGTCTGAAGGTGGCATCATTGACGTTGAGCTCAATACAAAAGAAAGAGAATTGATAGTTACTCCATTGCGTATCGGTCATGTAAGCACATTTTATATGTAAATATAAATTTTTCATGGAGTCCAATTATTTTTTTCTTTTTTTTTTTTGATAACTTTAGGTGCGCATAGAATTAGTTGACCGCTGTTTAATGACAGAACCGGCTTACCTGTCTGTATCGGTTGTTTCGATGGGTGCAATTCGCGTTACTTCACTAGATCGTGTTGAGCGTAGTAAATCTATTGAGGTCATTGTGACTCTATATGATTCCAATGATAATCTCTTATTAATCGATCCATTTAATCTGCACGTTTATGAATTATCTGAGGATATTTTTAATGCGAATATATTGAGTATTTGCTTAGGAGATCAGACAGGTTTGGGAAAAGGTGAAGTAAGGTAAGATCATATTAAAGAACTAATATACACTATTAAGTTTTCCGTAAGAGAAACAAGAGCAAATAAAAATAGAAATAACGCTCAATGTCGTTCTTATTTCTTGTTTCGGCCTTATGAGTGTAATCTTTTTTAATTCATATCCAGTTCTTGCTTATAATTAATCCCCTCTTAACTTTCAGATATATCATTACTGGAAATAATCTCGGTGAAACGAAAGTAGTCTTCTATTCTGGATCGGGTGATAATATGGTCAGCAGTGAACCAATAAATATTCAAGTATGCCACACTCGATTTACAAGTAATCACAATTAGAGAATTCGCTCATTTTATAAACTTCACACTTTCTTTTTCCAGGTCTTTCCTCCTCTGCGTCTTAATCCACGTAATTCAACTTTGGCCATAGGATCAAATATACAAATCTATTACCAGGGCGGACCACAACCGGATGTTAAAGTTATTTATAATGTACACAACAAACAAATAATTTGTAAGTCAATCGATAACGATGATATGTTTTTATGATTAATAGTTTGAAAAAATTAATTATTTTTTGTATGATTAAAGCTATTGATTCGGCTATTGTTACCGCAATTAAATTGGGTAAAACAAAAATAACTGGTAAATGTTTGATGAAAAATCCTAGCACTGGTAAAGACATGATCATATCTGAAGATACTGTTGATGTTCATGTTGTGCCTTTGTTAAGTATACAAATTCGTACACCGTTACTTCGTATACGAAGTGGGGCCGTAATGCCGGCAACTATTTGGGGTAAATATACACCACGAAATTGTGTCTGAATTGAATTTTATTTTAGGTCTCATACGTTTTGTGATTTAATTAAAGGTCTACCAGATTTGTCACCAATGGTTTTGGGCACTTTGGATAATATGCGTATTACATGGTCAACAGATCAACCGAATGTTGTTGACATTTATAATATTTTTGCAGATGCTGGTAAGTTTATATTGAGAGAATTTGGGTATACGAAATTTCTCATTAGAATCTTTGCTTTTGGACACACCTCTGATTATTTATTTGACTATGGGTGCTTCGTGATAAGAAATATTTACTTTGTAGAAAATTTAAGGAAGACATCAAGGAAAACTTTGTAGAAAATTGAAATGCTTGTAGAAAAATTATAGGCTAATTGGAAGTGTCAAATAGATGGAGATATATATATATATAGAGTGAAATTTCGACAGACTATAATTGCTTTTACTGTGGGCGGTTTCTCTTGTGTCGGACTACAGACTATTACTTTACAGACTATTACTTTATACTAACATAGATTCATTATATGAATAATGAATTGTTTTTCTCGGAGAAATTATTTGTATTTTGTAATGTGATGAAAGGAGCTGATATTATTTGACACCAGCACCAGTAGAAAACATCTTAGGCTACTTTTTACCGGATATGCAGGTACAGAGTTGTTTTGAAAAGTTTTCATCAACTCTCACAAAATATTCGAAAATCACAAGAAAATGTTCTTCGATGAGCTTGGATTATTTAGCTTTAATTCAGGTACAGATACGGAACTGACATTTGCTTCATCTGAAAGAATCTATAGTAATAAACACTCAATTTTCAACTGTTTTAAAACATTTTCTCTAAAATTATTTTTCATTTTATAATTTTCTTCACTCACATCTACAAAGGTATTGAGTACAGTGACAGTGATTTGATTTCAGTACGCATTAAAGCCTTAAATCCCGGTAAAGCTAAGATACATGCTACGGTCATTATGTCAAGCGGTCAGAAAATGACCAACTCTGTGGAAGTAGTAGGTACGTATCACCAGTAAACGATATTACTCGCCCAGCTCAATTGAAAAATTGTATTTATTTTCTTCATTTAAAATTTCCATATTATTTTAATTTATTGGTTCTGATTGTTGTAACGTATTAATTCAGTCTTTAAAATACTTGAGTTGGAAAGTCCAAGACACATTGCAATGGATTGGATCTTAGTAGCGCCACGCAGTGTCATCCAACTGAAATCCAATCTCGATGATGTTATTTATAAACCCGATACTGATAGCAATGGTATTGTTAGAGTTTCATCGGATGGTATTGTACGCACGCAGGATACTTTGGGGCGAGATCTACTAATTGTGAGTGAACTTTTTAAAGTTAATGAAATTTTATTGTATGAGATTTCTTTGGCTGACATAATTTCATTAATCCTCTTTCGTGGTTTTTCTAACTTATTTTCTTTAATGATTCCCCCGCCCCCTCCATCCTCTCACCACAATTATCTTTCACAATCTCACACTCTTCCCTCTCCTTCTCACGTAATCTCTATCGTTCAATCTTTATTTTCATTTATTGTTTTTGCTTCCTTTCAGGCTAAAACGTATGAACAGACTTTACCCATTGGTATCGAAGTTAAAAATGTTCAATATATTTTGGCATCATTGGTTTATCCTACACTGAAATTGAAGCAGACTGAAGAGAAAATCCCGCGTGGCATGAATTTCTTATTGAAAGTTTCATTGCACGATAATCTCGGCAATGAATTTTCTCATAGTATCGACGATGTCAATGGCATTAAATATGAATTGTCACACAAGGATATTGTCGATGTACAGATTGGGAAAAATCTGACGCTTGCGGTAAGTTTCTTTTTGCTTTCTATGCAACGCAATGCGAAGCAATCACGAAAACTTGATTACATTTTCTTCATGAGATTTATAAAGTCTTTTAGTATGGGATTGTTATTGTGGTTATCTTTTGTTATTATTAAATTAGACGGTATTACTTAATCATGTCACGACTCTGAGAGTAATATATCCCAGAGCAATGAATTCAATAAATTGGAGTTTTTGACGAGCAAATTGAATGTTTTATGGCAAATATATTTACATTTGATGAATCTTTTGAACCTTAAAAGAAGAAGAATATGTTAAATATAATTATGGTTGAGGTCACCTATTCTAAAAATAAAAACCATTGGGGTATATCAAACAATTTCTGAAATCAATAAAATACTTCTAATTAAAAAACTCATTTTCTATGATTCAACAAATAGAAAATGTATATATATTACAATATAATAGACCAAGAAATACAGCTTCCTATCTAAATTGTTTGCCCTCAGAGAAATGGAAATATTACACAAAATATGTAAACGTCGACAAATTGGGTTGTTCCGCTGATCCTCAATGGGTGGACATCGCAATTTGGCCTTTGTTACACTAAAGTAATGCTTTGTAGCAGTGCCGGATGAAGATCGTAAGGTCAATTCAAATTGGTCACATCAATCCGCTTATTATGTCGAATTGAGGCTCCGGAAATATATCTATAACTTTTTTCAACATACATATGGCAAATATATTACATTTATATCTTCTGCTTGTCATAAAAACTTACTCTCCTGTAATCTTCTGCTACCCATCTAGTAGCTTATTGCCCCATTTAATACAGAGATCTCTCTCTCTCCATATATCTATCTGTCTACCTCTGCCTTTCGGTTGAGGCGTTTGAGAAAATGACTGAGTGGCTCATTCAATGGATTTTCAATGGTTAAAAAATATATGCATATAAATATGTACAAATATATTTCATAAAGCAGAATTAAATCCATAGCAGTTTGTCTTTTTAAACTGTCGTGATTAAGATTCGTATTTACCGAAGCGGATAATGATGTATTTCTTGGTTTTGCTTTACAGTCATGATCTCCAGTCACCATGCGTGCTGGGATTGCTGGCACAATATACATCCTTCGTCGCGTCCTCCCTTCCTACGAAAATTTAATATTTTGTCTTGTCAATTCGAATTTTGTTGTTGTTGTAATAAGCTTTTTGTATACGGTTTTGTCCTTTCCGTATTATCCTTCTCCTTCCCCTTCTCTTTATCCGCTTTATTATGTCATAGCATTTTATGGAAGTTATTTTTTTCCTTAGATAAATCTTCCACGAGAGACGAGCAACATGATTGCCATTAGCTTAAGGGATAGCACTGGAGTCAAACATACTGATGATTATATCAAACTGTCAGTAGCCGAATCGAAGCATTTTTATCCCTCTAAGGTAAGTTGGAAAAATAAGGATAGCAGGAATTTTTTTGCAATGCAGGAACAACTACAAAAATGGTCAAAGAACGATAAGATATTTTGAATATTAAAATAATTTTCATGGAATTGTATTCTAATTTTGTGAAATAATCCTCATCACTGCAAATAATTGCAGTTGCTAAATCATAAACCCAGACGAGCCTATCCGGCCCAATTTTGTTTTAAAATTTAGGAAATGTTTATATAAAAGCAAGACCAGACAACTCAATTGCTCTTATTTTATTCATATTCCGGTCTCTGCAGCCAAATGACAATAACAATTTTAGAAAGGCAAATGTGAAAACAATAAATTTTTGCGTTTCTAAACTACACCATTAATTGGAAGATACTGTATTGAAAATTCTTCTTTGTTTAATTTCTACAACAAATATAATTTTTTATCATTTGGCATATCACAACTTTTGAACTAAAAATAGCAAAGGAAATTTCGCTTTTTCGAAGTGTTTCCGCTTCTCTTGAGAATTTTCCTCATTTGCGGCCTTCTGTTTTTCGCAAAAAAAGTTTGTTTGCTTTGTGGTCTGCGCACCGTTAAAGTTGTTCTATTGCATCTTATTCCCCTACTTACCCTTCCTATTCTGCATCGTCCAGCTCAACCACACTTTGTATGCCTATGCGTTATGCTCACATCTTAACAAACTCTAATGCGTTTTTGAATTTCTTCCGTGGCTTATTTTTATACAGCTTATGACTGGATGTGGTTGAATTTTGTTTGGAAACACTCTTTTGGAAATACTCTGAAAAAAAACAAAATTTAAAGAAACGGAGAGACCCAAAAAGCTGGAATATAAAACCATAAAATTATAACAGAGACATCAAAGGCTATAACGAAAACCGCATCGAGAAAGTAACGGTAACAAGTGAGAGCATTGAATTCGGTTTGATGGAACCTCATATACCCTACACGCATGGGCTCTAATGACAGTGAAAGTTGGCGTGCCACTATCGTCAATGTAATAATATGGACAATGGAATTAGAGATTTTGATTCAGATCAATAAAATTTAAATTTATTCGAATAATAGGCGCGTCCGTAGTTAGGTTTTCTTAATTTTTTTCTATGAGAGACATGTTCATGTCAATTAAAATTCGTGGTAGCTTCCGTGAAATCTCATACTCGTTCATCTGCAGGCGTAATTTCCGGTACCACAGGATTGATTGAGGGTTCTTGTAATGCGATTTTCGCAAACGAACAGACAGACACGGCTGGTTCTCAGCCCATGCCAAATTGATTCAGGGAGTGATTATAAGATTTTGGACCCTTAAGATATATTTCTCTTCCTATATCTGCCGAGCATTCTCTAATGCGTTACAAACGGCAAATAAGAATGATTATACCCCATCTCTTCGGCCGAAGGGTATAAATATTAGTGCTTACAACAACTTGTTACGAACTTAACCCTATACTACCTTTCGGTATCCTTTATGTGTGGTAAAGTATCTCAAGTTTATTTTGTGGCTTGTTCTAAAAATTTTTTAAATCAGTTGTAGAGTGTGGTGGAGACGTATCCTTGACTCTTTAACCTTCAATTATTCATAATTTAAAGGATATAATATAATGAATATAAATACAATAGTTTTAGGTTTTCAACAAATGGATTCATATAAATGCTTTTTAATGTGCGATAAGGTTTAATTAGAATTAATTTAAAGGATTACTTCTACTCCTTCGCTCTTTTAAAACTTTTTTCTTTTAAAGTTTTGGTTATTTTTCTAGTTTAACTTTTTTATTCTTTTATAATTTTTAGTTATAATTGCTCTCTTTATTACAGACGATTTTCTCAGTCGGTGATATTATTTGCTTCGATTCGCCTCTAACTTTATCATCAACTTGGTCCAGTTCTGATGATCTATTGGTTACGATTGACAAATACAGCGGTAAGTTTTTGATATGGCTTTATAAATTTGCAATTTGCTTGCTTTCGACCAATTGTTTGGCCAGTTGTGATTCTGGCCGTAGAATTCTTATAGAATTAGTTTGTTCAATGTTAATTCCTAAAATACATCATTCTGTGTCTGGAATGAAAATAATCGTACAAATATTTATGGCTGATTATTTTTCACTGGACTGTTATCATCAAAATTTAATCAATAAAAAATATACTAAATATGATTTTGTTTTAAGATTTTTGTTCCAATCAAATAAACAAAATTGTTATATTTTTTTATAAAAATTATTGAACATTTTAATTACATTTGAAATAAAAATACGGATTTACACATATGAAAATAAATATTACGATATATTTACAGTTATTGTAAAATTGCAATGTTGCGAAGTTTCTTGTTTTTTTTTAATTTCGTGAATTATTGAAGTGAATTCAATGTAATACAAAATGGTACTGATTTAAGGTCTTGGTGGTTTTCCATTTTCATGATGTCTCTAACTTCTCTTATCTTTCTCCCTCTTCCCCTTATTCTATCTCTGTTTTTCTGACAATGAGTGAGGACAAGCGATATTTTATTTGTAGCCCAAAATAATTTTTCTATTCTTTCTTAATTTTTGACCTAAAGCCTCTTTTAAGACTTTACGTTACGTTTCTGCTTTTATGAAATGTTTGAAATAATTTAAATTCCCTTTGACGGATCTTCTTTTAAAATTGTTTTTCTTTAAAAGAGAATGATTTCGTATCATTTCATTAAATACAAAAAATTGTTAATTTCTTTTCGAAAGAAAGAAAGAAACAGAAAGAAGGAAAGACAGTAAGGAAAAACTATACTATGGTGGATGAAGATGAGCTAAGAAGAGCTAAGAAATTCAAAAGCGAAATAATTTTCCGTCCACCGGAAATGCGAAAAATAGGACCAAGTTTTTTATTAACTTTAATAAATTCAAAAGTCAATTAGTCTCGATTTCCTTTTTTCCTGGACTTAACTTCATTGATCTGTAAAAATGATTTGCAATAAGTTTTTAGACTTTTTGATATTTTGAACATTTCTGAAAGCTTTTATCTATTCTCTTTTATAAAACTATTCCTCCTGCAAACTATTCTCATTTATATATACGAGCATTTTTTCGTTTGTTTTTAGTTTGAAATCATTGTGAGAAGAATTTATTAATTCTTATTTTCATGAATTTTAATTCTTTTTTGTTTTTGTTAAAGGAATTGCAAAAATTTTGGGCAATCGTTTTAAATTGGGCGAAAAAGTTGTTATTACTAATGGCGATAAAGCAAGCGGTAGTTTCCTGAAATATGATGTTGAAGTACGTGATGCAGATGTGGTAAGTTCTCTAGTTAATACCCCCCACCCTCACTCCTAACCTGTCTTATTTATTTATTTGTTACCTTTTAAAATGTCTTGAAATATTTATTTTTTCTTGGTACCCGCCCTCATCCCCATCCATTCGTTATTTGTGTGCAATATAATAACTTGGGACTTCTTTGCCTGTCTGCCTTTGCCCACAGATTCAGTTTCTTAAATCTTTCGATATATTTAGTGGCACTTCATATCGAGGGCATTTGGTTGTGCGCAATCATTTGCAAGTGGATAAGTTTAGCAATTTGGTAAGTTCATAGAGCTCGTAAAGTGCACGATTGTTCACTTATTTTTTTCATCCATTTAATTTCCAATTTTATTTGTAGATTGCTCAAAACATTTCTAAGTGTTCCAATCAACTTGAAAACTTGCCGGTTAAATTGTTTACCTGTCGACTAACTTCGAAGCAGCAGCCTTTGGGCGTTCAGTTGTTGGAACATTACAAGGTCACGCCTGTTTTTGAGGTTCAGACAGGTCGTTATGCCTGCCAAATCGATCTGGCATCTGGTTCGAGTTCTGGTGATGTCCTCAATTTGGTTAAAAATAATGATGTGCATTTAGAGCTGGAGGTAAATTCAATTTAAAAACAAACAGTAAAAATCGACCGACTCACTCGCGAACCTAACTAACTGACTGACCAACTAACAGAATTAACTGTCAAACCGACTGGCCGACTGATCTAAGCGATCGAGTGGCCGTAACTATAGCATCGTTTGCTCTATTTGCGACGTTGGCAATCGGCCTAACGCTAATGCTGTTTGTTAATGCTTTTTTTTATTTCTTTTTTACCAATTCATTCAGGCACGGTTACCGAATGGCCTGTCGGATTCGTTGTCGTTAAAATTTGTGCCGGGGGTTAAAGTATTCCCAGAATCTTTGTTTATGGATGAATCGAAGGTTCAAGATTTAACAATAACGGGCTTGGACAAAGTACTAAAGAAAATTGAGGTGAGTCTGCTTTTAATTAAGTAATTTTTACTTACTTTGTCATTGATTAATTAATTAATTATAATTTATTTCTGATTATTACGATCAACACAAATCAGTTACGAGTAATTATTATTGCATTCTATTCTTTCATCAGAATCAGTAAGGTTGAAAACTGATTAGGACTCCTAATTTACAATAAGCAAAGTTTAAAATTTTTTATGAAATAGATCTTTTTAACTTCCCAAATTTTTGTTATACTAGATACATTTTCTAATGCTTTTTTTCTTCACAAAAATCCAATGAATCGAAAAATTCGACTGAATAATATTTAATAAATGGTTGTCACGAACAGTTAGTTTTGTTTAACCGGACTGAAAATATTTTAAAACATAAATCATAAAATGAATAATATTTAGCGCATGTGTCCGCTTGTGTCCTCTTGTGTGTGTGTGTGTGTTTTCTTGTATGAGCATTATAGCACACATTTTGCCGTTTATAATAAGGGTCATAAATAAATATGAAATTTCATTCATGATAAAAAAGGCTTTGCTCATAAGTTTATGTTTCGCGGTGTTTATACTAATTTTTGTGCAAGCGTGTGTGTGCATTTGTGAGCTTTAAAAATGTTTTTTATAGAAATCCTTGGTAGTTGAGTAAGGGCTGCTGTTTCAGTTTCCGGACTTGTATACATATAAATAAATAAATAAATATTAATCGACACTAAAGCAACAGTACAAAAATTATTAAAAACAGAGACAAAATTATAAAATAATAAAACAAAAAGGAAATTCAGAAACAGCATTGCACAGCATAATTATAATTAATAATTTAAATAGCTGCTGTATGAATTATAGCGGCGCGCGAAACTATGCAACGTTTTTTTTTTAAAATTCGATATTTTTTTAATTCCCATTTTAATTGCATTTTTTCAGTTTTGTAGTTTGTAATTTGTTATTGTTGTTGCTGGGATCAGTGTGCAGCTGGTATTTCCGGCAATGTTGTTATTGTATTGTATTGTTATTTTCGTGTTGTTGTAGATGTGGTATTAAAGTAGTTAATGAACATTTAAAGTTGTTTAGGTTGAACAGATTGTTGTGTATTGTACAGTATTCGTTTATTATATAAAACTTTCTGCTACATCTGCTGATTTTACAAAAAGATTGTCCGCTTATTGCGTGGGAATATATAAGAAAATGTGTCGTGCAAGCATCATCGCGCATTCACGCATCAAAGAAAACAATTACCCTTTAGTGCGGTTCTTAAAAAAGTAAAATTGCCATTCACTTGAGCTTATTCGTAGAAGAGAAGGAAAAGAAAAGGGAAAGAACAATAAGATGGCAAGAATAAGAAGAGAGAGATATTAAACCGCAAAAAAGCCAACTGAAAGCACAAAAAGGCCTGCAATTTTTGCAAACATTTTTAATTAAACAACAATGGCGGTAACAACAACAACAATGACAGAAAAAACATCAATATTCATCTCTGAGGTTTTCTCCGGTACGGAATGCAATTATTTTCAAATGAATTCATTCTGCGTCTGCACTTTTTTGGTGGATCCATTCCTTTCCCCTGCCCCCTTTTACTTCTTCCATTCCTTTTAATTTGTTTTCTTTTCGTTTTAATGCAAGTAAATATCTTCATGTTTTCACCAACCGCGAAATCGCGAATGCAACCAATATTGCAAAGGGTTATAATTGCGTGTTTAAGCCCTTCCTGATTTTTGCAGAAATCTTGCCTTAGTGGCGAAAACAAAAGGGGCAAGTCTTAGAAAGAGATTTGGCCTATATGGCTAGAATTTATGCGACTGAAACGTTTCTTCAAAATAATGAAATAGATGACAATATGTTAGAGTTTTTTATTGAAAATAGCCAATTAAAATTTTTTGCTAGAGTAATTTTTCTGACTATATTTATTTGGCTCTCTGTTGGCCTCGATGGCTGCTGTGTGTAGGGTGTGGGTTTTGTTTTTATTTCGTTTTCAATTTTTTTTTCGCTGCATTAAAATTTTTTGTATTATGTTTTAGTATTCTGAGTTTACGTTTTTTTCTGGATATATCAATTATTTGTTTGAGAATAGTGAAAAAAACTAACTGCCAAATAACTTTAATTCACTCGTTGGAATTTGTTTATCAATTACGAAAAAACAGTTCGTAACTTATTCATGATATTTTTCTTTGTTATTTATGTTAGGTTGTTGTTATTGTAATATTTTCTGAGAGCTTGTGTCTAACGATTGATATCCCATGATGATCCAAAATTATATGGTCTTAATTAAAAATCGGAAAAATGTTTGTATAATTGCCAGGGAAACAGCCGGGAATACGTTTAAATCGAATAATAACAAAAAAAAAAAAAAACGAACAGAACAAAATGTCGTACAAAATTTAATAATAGTTCAGAGTATTTTTCAAGTATTATCACGAAAGTTCGAACTAAGTGAAGAGATTAAAAACTGACTATTTCTAACATGTTAAACACCTGAAACTGTTTTAACAAATACTAATGAAATCTGCCGACGTAACGCGTTCTATTAAATTTATTAAAAGGGATTTCATTCAATATAATGTATCGCGCGTGAAACAAATAATGAATAAACATTCGATTAAATATTAATTGAAAAATATCGTTGAAAAGAGCAATAAATTAATAAATTATTATTTGCAAAGTATATAAATTAAAAATTATATACAAGTTCAATGATATTGAATATTAAAATAAAATTCGGTGAGAACTACAAATGCTATCTACTTCGAAAAGCCAGTCATTCTACGAATTTAAGAATTTTAGAGAATTTCAAATATTTTTTTTATTTTGAATTAACCTTATTGATCTAAACAATTACTCGGAATTAAGATTTTCATGATTTCTAAATAAACCGCTTATATCCTTCAAATTTCCTTTCAATAGTTTTTATTGCTTTGAAAGAGTTCTTGAATTATTGAATTATTTGTTCAATAGGATTAAGAAATAATAGCTATAGAAGTCAACATTTATTTCGTATATATATATATTTTTTTAGAGAAATCCGTTTGCCCGAAAATAGTTTTTAATTGAATGAACCAATAATATTTTTAATATAAAATAATTATTAAATATATCTAGATTTATATTGCATTCATTATTTGCAAAAGTATTATAAATTTCTAAATTGAATTTTACAATTTTGCGTTGTTTTTTCAGTCGCTAAACAAGAAAAGTTCCAACTGGAATTATGTTGGTTGCTCGAAAAGGAATTTCGTTATTTATTTAATAGAAGTATAATTTTTTTCGCAGCCAATTTTACACTTAATCCTCGTCGTTAGTATGAATATGTTAATACGGCTTAATCTTTATTTCGGTTACCTAAGGGAATTAGAACTGTTGTCGTTGGCGTGAGAAGAGTTATCATTTCGTCTTTATCATGTAGAAGTGATGTTTGCCAAGGACAAGATATTCGACCTTGCTATTTATCAGCTTCCTGGATCATCTTTACATCCTGAATTAGCTTGTTTAGCTTGTGTTTGTTTGTGCAAATTTTCTGTTTTACTAATAATTTAAATTTTGGTGGTTTATTCTCTCAGACAGTATTTTTATTGTCGGAAATAATATATAAAATGCGACTTATTTGTTTTCAATTAAAGGTGAGAAACGAAATTACTTTGCGACCAAACATTTTTACTACTTTACTGCAATATTTTGTTTTTCATCGAAACTTTTCAATAACGTGGTATCAATCGTTTTTTCCTTAGTTTTTTCCTTTTTCACTTTCAATTGTTTCTGTGTTCGTTTTTTGTTCTAGAGTACTTTAGAAAATTCCTGAATTTGATTTTCTGAATATGCGTTGGTTTGGTAACTTGGCAATAAAAGCGGCACCACGAAGACGATGATGATGATGGTGATAATGGTGATCAAATTGATAGTATACGTGATGATATTGTTGATGATAATGACGATGGCGTTGATAATGATGATGAAGTCGAAACTTTAGCTGATGAAAAGATTTTGGTTCTCTTTATGAACAAATGCTGTCCGAATGCTGTCGTTTCTGCCTTGACTACTGCAGACCGTTCAAAAATTTGCGGCTGAGAGTATAAACAGAAAAGTTTTGCCTACTTTTTATCCCTTTGTTCTTTGTTCGTTTCACTTCCATTGGCCTGTCATCATTCCATTATGTTATTTCGATCAGTTTCAAAAGTAACAAAATTCTTATTAAGTTTATCTTATTCAACTAAAGTATTAAACTCATTCTCGGAAATTGTAGACGGCTTTTTACTGTCAAATGTTTTAAAGAAAGTTCGGTTCACAAAGAAAGACCGTTTGCAACGTATCGATATTGCATTTTATATGAAATGTGTTGAACATTTTTATTAAATAATTCAGTTTTATCAATTCAAAAATTTTTGTCGCATAAAAGTGTTAAGGTTTTCGGCTTGTTTGAACAAAATTTAAAAACAGGGAAATATTATTCTTCCACAGATATTATTGTATTTATTCTGATTCAAATTAAAAACCAGCAAAAGATTATTTTTAAGTCTTCTTTGGAAATACTTTTATTAATCATTTCTATTAGAATTAAATTAAGTATACGTTATTAAATTCATTAAGCCCTTAAAATTATTTATGGATAGTGAAAAATATTCCATTTTCTAATTATTGACATATTCGTGAATTAAATCAAATATAAAAACGCATATAAAAATGAACTTTGAAATGCCATTTGGAGCGCATAAAACAATTATTATTTATCGGTTGCGCAGACAAAGGAAGTTATCGAAGGAGTTTTAAAAGTAATGCACTACCAAATTTACTCATTATTCCTAGCACTCTCCTTATAATCGCACAAGCATTTATCTCGTTACTATCTCTACCTTGCCCTTCCGAATGGTATGCTATTCGTAGCTGGCTCAAGGAATGGTCAAAAGAATGGTCAAACAGTGGACGATTGAAATAATAGAATATTTACATTGAATGCTGTAAAATGTTCTAATTGAATTCTACGATCATATCCTACTTATTACAACGCCTGCATTACACCATTATACCGGTGTACGTTCACGTATGTCCATAGTATTATGACGATGACTGCTCGTCGAGGGTATCTGTGGAATTTCAAATGAACTTTCGGCTCAAAACAATTTTAGTCCATTCGTTTTCGATGCTCATGCACACGCAAAGTCGTTGAAAGATGCAATTGGACACGTAAATAATTGATTTTGTGATGATTGGAAATAATGATAGAGCTGGTTACCCGGTACAGTTTTGACGAAGTAATGAAAGACTGAACTTGATTGTAAATTAGTTTCAGATTATACTTCAAGGAAATCAGCTTTATTATTTTAAATAAAAATATTTAACGATTCTTAACGAGTATAGGCTAGAAATTTGCAGTAATGGAAAACAGATATAATTTTTGAAATGTGCAAATTGCTTTCAACATTTAACATTATCACCATCACTACCATTATTACTATCATCTTCATAACCAACTGGGATGAACGAGAAGTCCTCTTCTTTGTACTCTCGAAATTATTCGAAATTATAATTTTGTCGTTATCACAAAAATAACTAGGATTACTGGCGGGTTTAAGGTAATATGATGGTGATGACGAAATTGTCATTATGCGATGCTGTTTTATTTGTAAATGAGCTTGCTTATGATATGATATATAGAATAGAAGTATCTTAAGGAAACGAAAGCGAAATTTAGAAACGAACTGTAAGATGACAAATGAAGGAATCAAATTAAATTGATTCCATTTCAGAATATTACGTCCATGCCTTTACTAACGATTACAAAAGGATTGTTATTTGTAATGATGATGATGTTGCTGTTGTTATTGATTGTTTACGAAGTTCAGCATTTGTTGTTTTAATTTATTATTGCTTCATAATCTACCCTCGTCGTTCTTTGTCTTCTGTTTAATACTCTCTACTTGTTCTTCCGTTTGTACTTCGTGCCCGATTATTGATTTCATTATTATTTCCTATAGCACTTCGAATGCTCTCTGCACTTGATAGATTTTTTATTACTGTCAATACGTTGAACGATCTTCGATGAACTGCTTATTATGTTTCAATCCAATTGTTGAACGTAATCAAGCGATTCAAAAAAGAAGTGAACGTTATTGGAATGTTAATAATAATAATTCTAATAAAAATTACAATCCACTCGTACAATATTAGATGTAATTATAATGCTCTAAAATTGAATCTTAAGGCAGAATAATTGCACATAAATTTGAACGCAATTGGACATTGTGCTTGATACATCCCCCGAAACCGGTTTCTCCTCAAATTAAACTTGTAAAGGGATGACGAAAATTCGTTTCAATATCTTTTAATTAAATATGAATTAACAATTTACAGATATATAAAATTATATTTAATTGATCTCACAACGAAATATTCGTAATTATATTCCTAACCTTGTAGTAAAACGTCAAATCAAAATGGGCCAAAACTTATATAATTTATCTCAACTTATGCGATTTTTATGACCTTAAAACATATTTCAACAGAAAATAAAAATTCTCTTCTGTAGGATGTTGATTAGTATACAATTCTCAGGCATTAATTATCGTTATGTTTGGCCTAATTTGGTGTTCGCATAAAAAATATGCTTGCAAAAAAATCTTAAGAGAACTTAGGAGAAAAAGGAAAATTTTATTGAATCTTGTAATTAATTACGAAGTATGTCTTATCCTTCATAATAATTGTCTTTTTTATTTCAACATCATTCTACCATCATCATTATTGCCAGCAGTATGCCAACTCTTTTATAATTAATCATTAATTCGAATAGTAAAATGAAATCGATAATTTGACTTCCGCTAGAACTTAATTAATCACAAACTAAAAGAAAAGGACACTAAAGATGAACTTTGAGTAAAAACCAAAAAAGACAAACACACAAAGATATGGAGAGAGATAAAGATAGCGCAGAGAGAGAGAGATAGACAGAGACGAAACTGGCATCACTTAATTTCGACGTCGAGAGTTTACAAGTGTCCAACAAGAATAATTTTAGGGACCAAATGAACCAATGACGGGTTGTCAACTAAGAGAAAGTAGAACGCGAAAAATTAATGCTGAAGAAGAATGGTCGAGTAAAAAGGGGCGGGGGAGGAGAATGTACAATATGAATTTTTTCTGACATTTTCTTTATCTCTGCAATTTTCTTAGATTATGTTAGTGTTAGTATGATTATTCCTTGGTGTTGTTTTTGTTGTTGCTAGTGTTGGTTTATTGATTTTGTTGGTTTTGGTTCAGGGACAATTTAGTGGCGACCAACTACACACTTCAAGAAGTTAAAGATTTTTCCAAAGATTTTAAAAATTGAAAAAATAGCTCTGCGCGCATCATAACCGTTATATGAACGGTAAAAAGTTAAAGGAAATGAGCAGTGGCAAGGAAAGAGAGAAAGAGAAAGATAGAAATAAATAGAGACAGAATTCAAGAAAGGATATTGTCACACTTGCACCGAAGAGCACATAGAAAATTGCTCGAGAATACTTTTGAAAGAAAAAAGGAATAAAACTAAAATGTCATCCACTAAAAAGTATTGTCATTATGCGATGTCGGTAATGTCGGTAGTATTGCCCATTTGCAAGAAGGAAAATCACTTACGCACAAACACACGAGCATACAGAAAGTAGAAAATATTAAAGCAAAATGAAGTAGAAAAAATGTGTTAAAGGAAAAACATAAAAAGGAGAGTAAAGAGCAGAGAGGAATAGTGGGGAAAAGAGCGAGAGTGATAGATAGAGAGAGGGGAAAAGGGAAATGTAGGAAGATAAATAATATTTTCAAAATGATGGCTTTTGTGGTTACTTCGCTTCCGCTTTCCGTCTTGAAGGGACCGTCAATTGAAAGTAGATATTTATTTGTGTGTGATTCGTCGAGTGTGTGTTTGGGTGGCTTTGTGTGTGTGTGCACTTTTGGGTGCGGGTGTACGTCTATGTGTTCTAAATGTGTTAATAAAAAAATCAGAACATATGAATTTATTGAATAAAACATTCATTTTATACGAATTTAGCCATCATTGTTTAGATATAACTGTTATTACTATTACTACTACTGTTACTACCACTGTTACTTTTTAGTAATCACTGTTTAGATAAGTTATCTTAAAGATATTTGAAAAAGTTTCGAATTTATTAAAGAGTTTACGAGATATATTCTAATGCAATAAATGTGTGTTTATTATTATTTTTCTCACTTTAAATATTTATCTTTTTTATTCTTATTCTAGATTTTTTAATCTCTCTTATTTATATCTTTTGATATTTATCATTTAAAAATTAATTAATAATTAATTAAAAATGTTCCCTCTCATAAATAGATTTCCTTTCAAATTCACCTGAAATATATTTGGCTTTATGAGACGAAATAATTTTCATATAAATTTTCGAATTTGATTTAACAAATAAGTATTAATTTTAAGGGATTCTTTAAAACTGTATCTTTAAAGAATGTTTTATTTATTATTGATTTTATTTCAAAAAATTTTCTATTCAATTTAAAATTTCCGAATAAATATTTATCTATTTATGTCGAAATAACTCTTATGTCGAATTAAAAAAAATATATTCAAATATTTAAGGAATTACTTTTAAATATTGAATAATTTGTGGTAGATTATTTGTTTGTGTATTGGATTCAATTGTCATTCTAGTAGCACACACAAATATTGTTAGATTTAGGATACGTATGCGTGTGGGTGTGCTTAATGGTCTAAAAATGGTCTACCTGTGATTTTGTTTACTTGGTATTTCCTTTTTCACGTTTTAAAAGTTTTGAAAATATTTAGAGATCGTTAAGCAACTTTTGACTAAATTGTTTTTATCCGCAAGAATAATTATATAGACGGTACAATATTTAACTCAATTTTTGTTCAATTTATTTTATTTTACTTTATTTTATTTTTGTTTTAAAAACTTTTCTGTATAAAACTAAGATTTTTATGCAACTCTTAAATTTGTTATTTATAACAATTATGTTCTAATTTTCTTTATCAAAATATATCATCGGTATTCTGTTTAAACGGTGACCACTCGAAAGCTTTTTATATTCACCATCGAATATAAAGAGAATAAAAAATTGTATATGAAAACATTTAATAATTTTGACATACTAAAAAGATCAGAGCGTTAACTCGGGTCACATCTAATATAGTTTTAGAATTTATTTCTAACTAGTGGGCAGATCACGCTTTGGCTATTGGTAGCCATTATTAAAATGAGTAGCCATTATTAAAAGTTTAGTTACTCGACTTGACGGTTGAAAATATAAAAATCGAAGTTGGAAAAAAATCTGTTCAGAACTACTCGTACTTTGCAATTGACAATTTTCGCAAATAAATAATTTATTGCATTCTCATAAGCGATTTTAATACAATTTTGTATTCTTTTATTCTAGCTAAAACCATCAAATCCTTCGTTTATAGAATTGGCAATGCATAATAAAGCTCATGGTTCGTTGCAATATCGTATTAAGTTGCAGAAGGAATTACCTTCAGATGAACAATTGTTTGTTTATATTAATTCTCCGCTCAGTCTTCAGGAAATTGAGGTGAGTTTGATTTATAATAGACTGAAATATTTTTTGTTTTGAGATGGAAACTAAAGAAATCAATCGAATTTAAATTGAAATTTATTTTATTGCTATCTATTCTATCTTTACCTTTAATTTATCTTTCACCTTTTTATCATTTTTTAATTTTTTATTATTTACCTTTTATATATTCTATCCTTCGTTTTGGTCAATTTATTGAGAACTACTTGACCTATAATCGATCACAATAGTAAGCCCTTCCATGCATAGATACATTTTTGAGTTTTCTTAAAGCTTCCTTTTGGCTATTTTTCCCTCTTTATTTTCAATAATTTTCCAAACCTTATTTCTTTTCTTTCGAGGAACATTATTTTCGTTTCATCCAAACGGGCAATCTTAAAATTCTCTCCTAATTTCCCCTTCATTTTTCACCTAATTCTCTCTCTCTATCTATCTGTCTATCTATCTTCCAGTTCTCCATCTATTTGTAATTAAAAATATGTTCCACAAATTCTGAATTTTTTCTACTTAAATAAGCTGCAAGCTGCATAAACTCTTCCTTCAGGTTCATCATTCTACGACCTTTTCCTTTCTTCTTTTTTGCTTGTCCTAATATCGTCCTCTATATCTATCGCTCTTTTTCTTACCTGTTTTGCGCTCATAATTGTTTTTAATACAAAATCTATAAATACAAAAGTTTTTTTCTGCCCATTATAAATCCCATCGTACTGTCCTTACCAAATCTTTTAAAATATTGTGTGCATATATCTTGTAAACCATTTTCAACGATGTCTGTAGATAACCTTAATGCCAAACTAACTTTTAATAATTTCTTGTTCATATTTGTAAATGTTTTCTCTAAATGCGGGTAAACTGTTCTCCTCCCATTCTTGTTTTCTCAACTGTCTCTTTCTAAAACTACGTCGTCGTACACGCACGACAAACGAACTCACACGCCAGAAGCAGTTTTCTAGTGTAAACGATTTAGCAAGACATCGATTGACTGGAGTAAAAAGCGAGGGGAAAAGAGAGGGGAGAGAGATAGACAGATAGTGAAAGAGAGAGAGAAAAGGGAGAGAGAAAGGAAGGGAAGAGCTGCGAAAAATTAAGATTGTAAAGGAGAGGAAGGATATACAATACACAGATGAGAATGAATAATCGATAGATGAAAAGTTTAGGACAGGTAGCAGGTTGTCTGATTGCATTCGGGAAAAAACCGTGAATTCATGACCTGGCAAAGATGTGTGAAACGATAGAACGAAATAAAATTTAAAACCAAAATAGAAAATTTTAGAAAAGGAAACGAAAAACTACTCCTCTAACAAACCAAAGTAAATTGATTTTCACTTTGAAAAGTTCGATGCAAGCGTAGCAAAAATTTATTACCTGATTCGTTTAGGTGCATTCTTAGCTTTTACCAGCCCCTTCCCCTCCCTCTCTATTTTCCATACACCCACCATTTTTTAGTTTCGATCTTTTCATGTCGAGAGCAATTCTCTATGCATAAATTTTTCTTGGCATTTCTTGTTTCTAACATATTTACACTTATACACTCATGCATATACGTAAGTACATTACACACACACATATACTTACGCTATTACAACAATCGTTAAACGTGTAAACAATAAATTCTGCAATCCTGGCAACGTTCTAGTATTAAAAAAAGGATTTCGTAAAAGAAAACAGAGCGCAACATTTTCTTGTTCATGAAATGCATTTTTTAAAAAACTTTTAATTACATTTTCTTTGATGTTTACGGTATTAAAAATGCAGATGAAATCAATGTAAAAATGTATTGAAAGAACAAAACGAGAGTGAGATCGGAAAAACTGTTGTATTAGAAAATATTGAATAATGAAGACAATTAACGAAGAACTGAAGGGAAAACAGACGGACAGACGTACGGACGGACATGGTTACATCGACACTAGATGAATCTAAGCAGGTATACTTTTCTATACACGCCACGCATCTTTTAATGCATTCCAACAGGAAGAAGTAAGTAATCATCGCCTCGGGTGTAGGGTACAAAAGGAATGAACAGGAAACAAAATAAGAGAAGCTATCCTCGAGAAATTTACTTTCAATAATTTGATAGTATTTATTCTTGGTTTTCCTATGTTTTTTTTAAACTTTTCGTGATTGATTTCTGTAATCTAGCAATATAGAAGTGATGCGATATTTGAAATTTTTCACATATTCTTCAACGAATCAAAATCATAACTACAATGCTTCATTCCCATAAAAAACTATAAGAGGAAGACGCAAAAGGAAAGGATAGAAGAAAAGAACTTAATTGATATAAATAATTTTTAAAACTTTTTAAACGTTTTAACCTTTAAATATCACATATATGTATACGCAAATTCCCAGTGTGCTCCATGTGTTCTCGGTATCCATATGACTTACGGATATCCGGATTACTGGCATCAGCTGAGGATATAAGATATAGACTTTGTTACAGATGGCAATTTACAGTTTGCAGATTATTTCGACATTTAGAATGGCTGAGCCTTAGACACCTTAAGTATTTTCAATAGAATTATGTTACTGTAAATGAAATATGGGATAACGTCCCTTTTTTAAAGAATTGCAAATATAATATCGAGATAAAGAGAATATTAATTACATTAAACCCGATTCATATCCAAACCGAGAACATATTGAACGTTCTTTCCCGACTAAATGACTAAATGAAATTTCTGATGATCAAATTTCTAACTAATGGATTGCTAAACATTGGTTTAAGAATTTTCATTAAAATGTTTGTGTGTGCAGTAAAGTAAAATCGAGAATAATTCATATTAATCGAATTATTACGTTTCACATCTTCAATCAGCAAATTATTAATTGCATTTTCCGGTTTCCGGTTTCCGTTTGTTTCTATTGTATCGCGAAATATATGAACTTCCTATCTCACACTCTTTCTCTTTATCGCAGATTCCGATTGTTGGCATGAATGCATTACAGCAGAAATGCTCCACTCAACCATTCAGTAATTCATCGACATTCTTTGCAAAGTTAGCGTCGAATGTTGGTATCGGTGTCACGATTTTATTGATTATTGTTGGGACTCTATTGGGTAAGTACTCGTAATATTAATGTGTTGTTGGTATTGTTGTTATTAATACAATATTGGTATTGTACGTACTTATGCACTAGAACAACTACGCTAATTGTTTTTAATAGTAATGAATGTAATATGACGATATATGCATTAAACTAATGGCACATCCGGTGCGTACTAACAAATAAAAATGCTAATTTAATCATATACACTCTACACCCGAACGGTATACTTTAAATATTTCTGAATAATTAGTACTAACTAAAGGGTAAAGTATTTAAAGTATATGATTGTTCAATTGGGGGTAATTATCGTGTAGTCTTCTTTTTAATTTTCACTTTCAAAAACCGGGCTTTCAAAAAGCGGGCCACGCTTATTTCCTGTGTCAACAGATTTTTTTGTTTTCAACAGAAACAGACGGTCATCTCAGGAATGTGGTTCTGAGCAATAATATACACATTTTATACACTTTATATAATTCGACTTATGAGGTGGTTATGAGGTGAATATATAAACACCTACCATGACTTCTTATCTACCACCTAACTATTCTGTACCTACAACTTTTTGTTGTCTTTTAATGCGTTACAAACATAAGTAGTAAGTGAACATACCCTACCTCTTCGGGTGTAAGGCATAACAAATATATACATTTTCCAGTTGTTAAATGAATTATCAATTGTCAATCCCCGAGGGAACATTTATATAGAATTATATTATTTATCTTTTTTTAAAACTACATTTGTTTTTAATTTTCCAGCAAAAAGACACTTAAGAAATACCGCTAATATTTTGAGTTTTTATTACATCGTTTATTATTCAAATTCTTCTCTAATCTAATTTTTTTATCCACTCATTTGGATTCTGTTCTTGTTTTATAAATTCGTCCTAATTTTTAGCTCCGTCTCTTTGATTCAATGAAGTACCTCGGTTTTTATGAAATCATCACACAAAAACAGTTTAATTTGCCTCAATATTTGTTCATCTCAAAATATTTATCATTCGTTAGTTTGTTCCATTAATGGTTGCTTGCTTCATCTTTTTGGATTGTTTTCAGTAAGCTGTGGATGTATAACGCCCCTGTATATGCCCTTTCCATGAGCATCACCATTTCCATACTAAAGATATCGTTGTGGTTTTTGGTCGAGTAGCAGACTACAAAAGTTGCGGCAACACCTAAAAAAGTTCTCGTTAAGAGCTTTATCGAATGAAATATAAACCAAACTTTTTATGAATTGCGCTTTATATTGATTTCTCATTAAGTAAATATTTCACTAGTTTGATTTTCCTTTTGAAATCCAATTTCCAACGATTTTCATGAAACTGTGTTTCATGAAATCCTTTTCGATAAAACAAACCTTTTGGTCTTAAGGCGATAATAGAAACTTTGTGATGGTTCTCTTTATATAAGAATATTCTTCGATAATTTTGTCTTTTTAATCATTTTTCGAAACTCCTTTCTTAAAATTCCTTTTTCAAAGCACGCTATAATCCGTCTCGTTGACAGAATAAAAAACCTTTTGAGTTGAAATTAATTTACAATGAAAAAATTGTGAAATAACTGTTAAGTGGATCCTGTCAAAAACCGACTTTAGCAACATTCGTTATTTTTAATCTACGAAGAGCACTCTACCGCACAATGGGCGGCCTGTAAAACTGTGGGGGTCAGTTTGTGCTGCCTCTCAGTTTGTTTGTTAGAAGACAACTCATCTAGCTGTCAAAAAATATTTATCAAGTGACAGGGGCGTCGTATTTTATCTAAGGTAGGCGACCAAAATTCCTTTGGGTGAAGTGGGAAGTATTTAGAGAAAAAAATATTTTTAAATCTTTCAATAATTAGAAGGAATTCAAGTAAAATTTTAAAAGTATTAAAATAGTTGGGTCGAGGGGTGCATCACTACCCCTGAGAAACCTAACGGCAGACATATGTGGGCACATTTTTTTCTTCAGATTTGTTTTTATGGCTCGATCTGATTATTTTTCGATAGTAATTTTTTTATCCGTAGTTATTTTTCCTGTTGTTAAAATGAAATTCGTCGCGCCTCAACACATCTGCTTATTTTAGTTTACTTTATTTATTATATTTAGCTGATGTTTATTCCGTTGGAATTATTCCGTTATCATTGCTTCTGCTGTTGTTGTTGTTGCCTCGTTGTTGTTGTTCTTGCTGCTTTCGTTTCTCTAATTATTTTTGTTTTGCATGCTTGTATTCATTCTTGTTGTTTTAGCCGTGATTGCTGCCTTTACGGAAAATGATTTTGCCCATTATCGGCTACCACAAAAAGTTTTGTTGTCAACCTGTTTGTCTGTGGATTACCGTCATCGTCGTTGTAACCGTGGTTGTTGTTTTGATTCTTGCCGTTTCTTGCTGCTGTAACTGTTAATTTTTCTCTTATTCTTACTGTGTTTTCTACGTGAAGAATGAGAAACATGTTTAGTTTGAAGGTTACTTTTTGGTAAACAACAACAACGTTAATGAGGATAAAGTTGCCGGGACGTCGTAGCCACATTCATTGATTACAGAATCGGGCAGACAAAAAACCCGAAGCAAAAATCACGACTGGCCTTATAGGCAAAAACTACTATTAAATTATATATAGGATTATATTTTGGGTTTTAGATACATCCATAAGTTGCAACTTAAATTAAATTATGGTAAAAGTTAAGCGGTTTACAGAACATGGAGAGTGTAAGAGGGTGAGAGAGAGAGAGAGAGTGATGGGGCTATAAATTGGCTACGTATGCAATGATGATGGAAATACCCAAAAAATTGGTTTGCCCAATTTTCTTAATTTAATCTCCTTTTGGGTCGGTTTAGTTTCGGAGGAATGATAGTACGAGTAGAGAAGTGAAGGCCTTCTGTGTGGATCTTTTTCTGCCTGTTCTTGTCTTTTTTGTCTTGTTCCATTTTGTGTCCTTTTCTAGGTATCTCGGTAGATTTGATTAATTGCATTCTCATACTTTCATCGCTTAGTTTTTTTATTTTGTTTTTACTTTTCAGTGAAAACATATTTCTTGCTTTTGAACTTTTTCCTTTTCATTTACTTTCACTTTTTTTTATTTTATTTTTACAGTTTACGTCTGGAATCTACCGCAGCAGGGAGCCACTGAGATCAACGACGATGGTAAGTTTAATTAACAATTTGCTTATCAGTTTACTCCGGGTGTAATCGTTACACGTAACGAATATGCCATTTTTAAACGACATTTCAACATCGGTACATGCCAGGCTGTCTGCAGGGCGGTAGGGTAAGACAAAGGGGATGAAGATGAATTTTTCTGTGTTGTCCAGTCGCAATAGTTTAGGAGGTGTTAAAAGGAACGAATAATGTTGTGTCTCTTTGATTAAGGAAAACATTAAAGAATTTACAAAGGGGAATGCTAACCTTCAATTTAAGTATCTAATCTTGAGTTTAATTGATACATAAGCACAAGAGGTAAGGAAAAATTGTTTAGATGTCAAGGATGCAATTGGTAGGGACTGCTTAATACTTAGTGAGTGACCTTATCACATTTTAATTGAAATGAATTAATCGTACAAAAATTTGCTCTCTTGGAAAATTACTGTGATACTAAAATATCGCATGTAATCAAGAAATCTCATGATACAAAAAAATTCTTAGGGTATCTAATGCATCAGAAATCAATTGTATACAAAATTTTTTTAAAAATTACGGTAGAAGCTCTAATAAGTATTTCATAAATTCTATTTAAAATAAATCTAAGATTATTCGAGTCCAACTAAAGAAAAAAATATATATTCCATAGAGGAAGTAATCACCCACTTTATTTCATTTTCTTCTCTTTGGACCTACTGTACCTTTTCCAAAAAGAAAAAACTATTTTTTTCGATGACTACAATCTATAAACCAACGAAATAAACAGGCGTCATTACTTCTATCTTACTCCCTTTCCACCACTGCGGTTTCCCCAACTTTGGAATCATTTATCTAAACCGACAACGAGTAATATTACTACTCGCGTCATCACGCTTATCTCAAGAACCAATTTCTTCGTTAGTGCGTAAATCGGACGACTAAGTTTTCCATCAGACCACACTTATTCACTACCACGCACCTCCTCTCCTAAGCCATAACAATTGCGCACGCTTCTACCCACGAACTAACAGAAACTGAAGGGTTTGTACCAACAACAACTATTTTGAAATTATACAAAATGTGGTAAAATGTAAGAGACATTTTACTTAGTCTTCTCGAATTCTCTCTTCCCCTGGGCTCATCACGGCTTAAGACTGAAGGTTAACATAAGCTAAAATTTTGAATGCGGTTGTTACCAACCGATACCGTCGTTTTGTGGGTGTCAGTAATGGCGGTTACAGCAACGTTAAAGGATGATGATGATTATGATGCTACTGAAGGCGGTTTAAGCAGCATTTTCGTCGTTGTTAGTTTTGAATATGTTGTATCAACCGCACACCGCACACCTCACCACGCCTTCTACTTCCTACCTTTTCCTTCTAAGTTTTGCAGCGATTTATGGCAAGGTGACGACGATCGCGTTGTAGCGTGATGCTCTAAAACGGCAACCTTTTAACCATTGCCGCATGTAAATTTGTCTTTACGTTTGCCAACGTGCTAAAACGATTTGCAAGCGCGATATGAATCGCAACCGCACAACAGCATAGATAATAGATAACAATGGTAATGTGTGGAGTGCGCCGCAATTAGAATTGAAATGTATGAGTGAATGGTATGTATGAGTACGTGTAAATTGAAATGTATGAGTGAGTGGTGAGGGAAAATTTGATATATACAATTTCATGAGATTCCTTTATCATTTTCTTAGGAAATTCAATAAAATATTAACAAAAGCATTTAAAATAATTTGAAATTTATATTATTTCATTGCATAATTTCCATTTGTATAATTTTTTTGTAATACAAAACTTTTATATTTATAAATATTTATTATTTATTTATAATTTTATGGAATGATCTAATGCTGATTATGTTGAGCGATATTTTATTATATTCCATCAGCGACTTAGCTATAGAAGTATGTATATTATACGCTTGTTGGTTGTTGTATCTGCTAAACTCTATCGAAATATTATGCAATTAATCGGTTGACTAATTCGTACCTGGGAGTGGGCTAACTATGATTTTTCACTAGTTTTTTATTTATTCGACAACTGCATTGATTTTGGCTCTTTAGTAAATTAAACGCAAATGGTCAAATAGAAAATACACAAAAATTTTTATATGTACTCACGTTCATTGCGATGTTAGTTACATTAATTAACCATTAAGAATAATAACCATTAACCATTAAGGTAATAAGAAAATAAAATTTTATAGGTGTAATCAGAAACTTTACTGAGTTCTACTGAGAGTAACTGAGAATATTTAATGCTATTAATGAAACTAAGGAAACTCTACTAAGGCAGCGGATGATGCTTTTATTTTTTTTTTGGGGTTAATAGAATGAAAATATTTGCTATAATTACTTAAAATCGGATTACTTTCAACAAAAACCTTAATTACTTAGTTATTAAAATTTCCATCCCATTAAAATTTTAAATAAATACCGCTAAACATTTCCAGGATCCCTTTTTTTAGTGGAATAGTCACCCCTTTCCCATCGCCTGATTCGGTTACTGAATTTATTTATAGTTACTCAAATAAATCAAGTGTAGATAAATTAATTAATTAATTTAGAATTTCGTTTAGTCTTGTACTCCTTAATTTCAATTACACGTCATAAATAATAAAGGTACGAAGATGGGTTAGGGAGGGTTAAGGTCAAGGGTTGCTTATACCAACCGCGAATTCTCTGGTTCTAACTGACAGTATGCGACACTTCAAATGAATTACGAGACTATTTGAGGTTAATTAACAGACGATGGTGTTGAAGCGAAGCAGGATGTTTGGTTGGAGGAGGGGAGGATGGAGGGTAAATGGCGGCTTATTACGTTGAGCGCAATTGAAAACAGCGATTCTATGAATAATCGCTAATGTAATCTCTCCTTAGGCAGCTTCTTCGTGCACTTCGCAGTTCTCCGCGACTTGCCTTTACTGATGAATATAATATAATGATCTTAATATTGTGGTTGTTTTTTAAATTTGTTGGTGTTTCCAACGAAACACCATTTCTTGTGAAATAGCTCGTTTTGGAGTGTGTCCAAATTTCAACATTTTGCAAATTCAAGAAATTAAGAAACTAATTGAAATAAACACTCGAGCGTGACCTTTATAGATGATGGCCAAAAGATAAGCCAAAACGTAGAAGAAAGAAAGAGGAGGCAGATATAGACAGAAAGAGACAGGCATCGAAAAAGGAATGTCAATTGCTGCATCGTCAACCAGAGGCGTAATGCCGCAACGCAACGCAACTCAATGCAATGTATTGACCAAAGCAGCGATTGCCGCAAGAATTGGTTTTCAGCGTCATGAATAAAGCTGTCTCCCTTTACTAATGTCTTTCTGTGTGACACGGAAAATATTTAATGCTCCTTCCTCCCCCTCTTTCCCCAAAGAAAGCAAAATAAGTTTTTCTTTTTTTTTCTTAAAGTTTTTGTAAAAAAATTATATCCCCCACGTCTTCATTCTGTATGCAACCGTCTTTGGTTTGTCCATCATCCATTTTACTTGCATTCTTTGTCACAATCAAGAATAGGGACATCGCGAAAAAAGGATACCAAAAGAAGAAGAAGAAGAGTAATAAGAAGCAGTTCCAATAATGAACTTAACTGAATTAATTTAAAAAGCGAATTCTGTATGTCTTACGAACTTTTCAAGCTTCCTCTAAAAAACTTTCTCAATAATTCGTAAGATCCTCAGACTTTTTTCCCCCGTCTTCTTTAATTTCTTTGATTTCCCCGTCTTCTACAATTTCGGTTACTTCTCTGTGAGAATCTCTGAGAATGGTGTAGAAAGACTGAGCTTTTCCGCTACGGTAATTAATTGTTCTACTGGTGCTTTTCAGAGGGAGATTATTGTTGGGTATTGGAAAAAATAATTTTTTCCGTGGGAGAATTCTTTCAAATTGTCACAATTTGTCAAAATTAATGAAATGTTTTTATCGATTTGCAGATAACATTTATTCGTTGCCTTTGTGAAAAGTCAGAAGCATTGGATATCTCGAAAACTTATAGTCAAAGAAATTTTAAGTCGTAGAGAAAGTAGTTTTACTTTTCGTCATTTTTCAAATTTTTTCCCCGATCTGTTAGTTTCTATTCGTCCATCTATTTCACCCATCTATGAATTTTTTATATTTATAAAAATTATCCGAAATTGAAATTACTTTAAACTGCTACGTTGCTTTTGTTTTATCTTTTTTAAAATGGGAGTTTTCCCCCCCGAATTTCTTCCCCGTCCTCCAATGTCAATCTTACAGATTTCATAGCCTTTTGGTAGATTGTATTCGGCTGCAATAGCGCTTTGGAGAAAATATGGCCAACGCCAAAATTTAATTGTTTTAAAAAGTATTTGAATTTGTCCGATTAAGACGTTAAAACTTTTGGCTTAAAATGCTTTTTGAAAAAAAGTTTAGCAAAACCATTAATTTTCGTTTCAGTTTATAAGAAAATATTTGAAGATAATTTTGTTTAGTTAAGAAATTCCTTTGAAGTTTTAATAACGAAAACAACAAGCACAATCAAAGAAGTAAAAACAGAAACAAAAACTTATGCCAAAAAGTTTCGGAAAATAGTTTTCCTTTTGCTTCTCTGTGATTCCAGCGCGAGTTATTCTTGTAATAAAACGTTGATTTTATTAAATTTATGATCACAATTGAATCGAAAATATTCAGGAAAATGTTGGTAGGGAAAAACTAAGCAAGTACAAGATGTTTGACTCTTAACTTCTTTGTAAGGTATTTTAATTTCAACCCTCTCGGATTTTCAAAAATTTATACAGCGGACGATATTGCACGTCCCCACAGCGGAGTACTGGTTAAAGTTCTCAACTACCATTAATCGCACCTCGGCTAGACCCCATCGGTTACGATGTCGCCATTGCGCAAATCTACACCAGTCATCCAAAGTTTTTCCTTTCGTGTCTTTTTGAAAATAAAGTGATTGTGAATTATAAGCATTTGCAAATTTTTGTTTAATGAAAAGCTTACAAAAAAATGCTTAATTATATATTTTTCTGATCAGAAGAAACCTAACAGGGTTTCTGATCGGAAGGGATGCTATTTCTGTTTTGTTTATTTTCTTGCAATCGGTTATCTTAAAGGGTTGGACATTTTTTAATTTGCTGAAAGGTAACATCGTATAGAATAATATCATATAGGTAATATCATATAAGATGTATTTACTTGATCATAGCGACTCATCATGGACTCACGGTATTCTAAGTTTAAAAATGATACAATATCATAAATGACACCTCTAGTTGAAAGAAGTAACTCCTCTTTACGTTCGCGCTATTTTAATCAAAAATAAATTACTTTATGTAGATAGAATAACATTTACGGGTACTCTTAAAGGAATAAAAAATAAATCTACATACACTTATATTCTCTAAAAAAACTATCTCCAATATTTTCTTAACAAGAAGAACTAAGATCGAGAACCACGAATAAGGTTGCTACGCCATAAAATATATTGCATTTTTCTTTATCTTCCTGCAGCTTTTTCCACATCGCTAAGAAGTAATTTATCGACATCGCGAGCAGAGGATGCATCAGTACGCATGGCTCCAACTCTTACTTCCACACTGTATCCCAATCTGTCATTTTTGGGTGAGTCGTGATAATTTTAATTGTCATACAAATTTATTTGCTTGCAAATCATCCATCCAATCCAACCCCAGCCATTTATCTGAAATCGTCGGTATAAACATTCATCGCTTTAGTAATGTCAAAGCGAATTGGCCTTCTCGTGAATAAATTGTGTGCAATTGCTACAATATTTTTCCCAACCATTTTACATCCCTCCCATATTCTTTTCTTCCGATTTTTTCCTTTTTCAACAATTCCTTTCTTTTACTTTATTTGTTTTGTTTTTATTGTTCTTCTTTCTCATTCTGTTCTCATAATGACCGCTAATGGTAAACGATAAACGTTAATGGTAATGGTGATTACTGTTTGCAGGGAAACGTGGTACACCGCCTGGCGGCGACGGAAATTTATCACCTGGAAATGAATCTCAAATTTATGGCGACACTTCACTGATTTCGCCACATCGCAGGATTAATCGTAGATATTTGTAGTATATTTGTCTTACATGAATTAATTAAGTAATGACTGCTAATATTTTTTTTGTGCTAAATAGTTTTTATTATAGATTTATCGTTTCCAAATCCATTTTCTATTTTATTTGTACAATTCGTTATATTTTAATTTTCTCGACTTTCTATGACATAAGTTTTATTGCCCTCTAATTATATATTCTTACCATATAAAAATCGCATGGATAGAAATGAAAAAAGAGAAATCAAGAGTGAAAAATAATAGACAATATCTTTAAAAGGAAGCATTACCGAAGCATTATAACCAGTTTAGGAGATATTTACTCTCCTGCAAATTCGATCTTAACTAATTAACTAATTATGCAACTGCATTAATGTATTAATTTGATTAAAAGTCGTTTTGAAAAAAGGGTTAATACTAAATGTGAGCGTATAAAAGTTATCCTTTACTGAAATTTGACGAAAATCCTTTGTAATTTTTTAATTTTTCGATTCCTATGGAAGATAGTTTTTAAAGATTCTCAAGCATTGAAAAAATTATTCTTAAAGTTTATTATTTTCGCAAGATTTTTTCGCAACTAATTTCTGAATTAACTTCTTCAGCTTCAATTAATTATTTAATGATAATACGATAAAATTAATTCCTGTATTAATATTGTTAACTAAGATGTTTTCTATAATATTAACTAAATTTCATGAAATAAATTTACGGCAATTTTCAAATGTCCAATTTTCCAGTGTTTTTTAATCATTAAATTCAGAAATTCCAAGGAGGTGAATTTTCGAAATTTCCCTTGACGGAATACCTCGTCTCATCAGTCGAAAGTTCTTCCTACTTTTCCGTAACAATAAAAATTTGAAAAATTTGTATGATGCCCCTAAAAGTATACAATATACAATAAAATTTTTTGATAGAGGCACACCGTTTTGAGATGAGTGCAAAAGGAAAGAATTAGAAAACAATTTATACACAAGGTAAAACGGGGAAAACCCAAGCTAGTCCTTTGCAGGGCAACCAGTCAACCAATCGGTCGAAAGATGAAATGTGGATCCGGTGATGGCGAATTACGAATGATAAGGTTATTAAAGTAACTGAGAGAGTTAAGTCTAATGAAGTGGCTGGAACGGTGTACGCAATTAATGATTCATAATAAAGTACAGCCATTTTGACTAAGTTACGAGATGCATTCAATTTAGTCAAACGTCGGATATTGGGAAGCTTTAAGACATGATGGCACTGGTTGAGATAGAGCAAAGGGAAGCAGAGAGAAGAAGAAGCTGAAAAATTCGTTGATAGACAAATCATTTTTTGAATATGAACCATAATCGATTCTTTGCTCGCACTATTAATAACAAAAGTGTAATAACAAAAGAAATATTCTTAAATAGAAATTAAAAAATTACATTAGGGACGATTTAAAAACCTACACTAAAATTTTGTTTTAATGATTTCCGTACCATCCACTTATTAGTTCTTCATTAGCATAAAACATGTGCTACGTATGTTTATAATTAGTTATAATTAGTACCTCTTAGGTGCAATAAATGGAAGTGACTTTAATCTTTAATCTTTAAGTTAAAGAAGTTTAAACAAATGAAGCATAAGAAGCGAGGTTTTACATAACTAAAATTTGAGTTTCTTTGAAAAAAGTCAAAATTTGTATAAGCAGGAATAAAATATAGTAAAGGGCTAAATATAGATATAAAAATCCATTCATTGCGTCAGAATCGTATGTTCTCGTAAAAAATTAGAACGTTCTGGACTAAATTTATTGCGTATTTGAATTTTCAATTAATATGTCGTCGTGGTATCAAGGCGTGGCGTGATAAAATGGCAGCATTTAATAAATCCCACTGTTGTGCAATTACGTCAGTAAAGGAAAACTGTTATAAAAGGAGGTGATCAGTTTGATTCGCATTTTGAAGCCAACTGCTTATACCGTTTATTCAATCCTGCAAGAGATATCGATATGAAAGTTTGTAGGAATATTTTTTGTCACTAAAGTTTGCTTGAGATTATTTGGCCCATTATAATTGGCCCACTGATTATTGTATTTAAATCCGAAATTTGTATTATGGGTTTAGGGTACATGAGCATCGGCCAGGCTGAAGTTAGATTTCAATTATTTCGGACCTCATAATCGACTTTATCAGCGTAAACGATACTAAAACGATTTTTTAATATAGTCTGTTAGACATTTTTAAAGTTATCTTTGTTATTTCTTCATCAGATAAAGACAAGAGAAATTTGAATTTATGGTAGTAAGGAAAAATTATTGCACAGTTATCTGAAAAGAATTATTTACATAGATTTAGAAAACAACTGCCAAAATGTGCGCAATAGCTCTTCAGAACTGAAGTTATTGTTATGATAAAGCCTTCACTATCATAAAAACAATTTCATTTTTTGATGAAAAAACACCAAAAGTCTAGACTTGGCCCAGAATTTGAATAAATACGAGACGAGAGAATCGCATGATACCGCTATAAAGATAGCATACGCTCTTTCAAACTGCTCAAATTATCACAATTCGTCAATATGATACGATTATCGGCTGTTCTCCTGGGTGTCCTAATTTCTCAATTAATTACCCATCACCCGGTGAGCGGTATCATCAGAGAATGGTCTGAAGACGCGACGTCATTAGAGAAATTGTCCTGTGATAAACGTACGTCGGCGAAGACTTCGATTATTGCTGAGACTGATTTCGATTTTGGAATTAACTGTGCCTACCAAATCGATTCTTACAATCCCAACGTTCACCAATTGCTTCTAAAATTCAATTTCAACTTAACGCAACCGACTAGACAAGGAAATTCCACTCCGTTTGTGCCGAAATGCGAAAGGGATTATTTAGAGATTGCGGGTAAACGCTTTTGTGGAACCGAGGATTCTCAACATTTATACGTTCCCTTCGGTCAATCCTACGGTGTTACCAGCATCGAAATACAATTCGTTCTGGCGTCACGTCTCTATGAGACAGGTCTAGCTAGACGACGATATCTGGCAGTGAGGATCGAACAATTAGAGGTGAAACCAAAAACTTGTTTCGACAAGGTAAATGGGTGCCCAGAAAGTGATACACGTTTAGCACCGGTTGGTTGCTCACAGTACTTCACAAAGGAGGAGGGTAATATTACATCATTCAATTATCGTGATGGTCGTGGTAGTTATCCCTCTAGTTTGAATTATACCATCTGTATACGACACCCTCCGGGGGCGTGGGCGCTGAAGTGAGTTTATGTATAGGTTTCGTAAAGATTTTCGCTCCAGAAGTTATGTTACTTTGATCCGTTATCTCACCAATATTTTGATTTCTGTTTTGCACGTACAGACTAGAATTCTTGGATTTTAATCTTCGTGGTAGAAGCACTGGTAACGAGGTGATGCTTCGAGAGCGCAAATACTGCTTAGACTCAGACTCTGATTATTTGAGCATTCCTTCGAGTATCGTTAAACCCGTTACGGCAGACGATTTTTTGAATGTAAAAAATAATCGCTTTTGTGGCAGCGCCATTGATAACATGACAATAATCAGTAAGATTTATTATTTTCAATCAATATTTAAAAGAAATGTTTTAACGATAATTAATTTTTTTATAAATTTAGGTGAAGACACTGACAGTTCAGTAACGTTTTTCCTAATGTATTTTGAAAGTAAGGCTCTTCCAAAACGAAAATCACGATCCGGTTTTCTTTTGAAGTATTCAATATTGTATGAAGAAGATGCTTCAATTCTGTATGAAAAATAAATATAGATAATAACAAATTCCTTTTAATAATTTCTACGAATATGTTGAAGGAATTATTTGCAAAATTTGAATTTTTGTAGTAACTTGACTTTATACAATTTATTGTATTTCGTAAAATTCTTAATAAAAATTTGTTGTTAATAAAAATCGTGGCACTTCAAAAATGAAAAGACCCGAAAACACTTTAGTCGGTTTATTGGAGTTGCTGCTCCTGTTAATTCTAAAATCATGTTCTGCGATTACTCTTTAAGACACAAACCTTTTTAAACTATTTTTTTGATATTCTACGTTGTCTAAGTTCTTCAATTCTCAAGCGCTTGATTTGTATTTTTGAATGCTTTATCTTGTAATTAATGCTGGTCAGTGTTGTCGCCTTTTCCAAAACAATTTCACTATCAGAATTTTAATATATAATATAAAATATAGATTAGAAACATATTAATAATTTGAGGTTCGATTTAAAATTGAATATATCAAAATTAAATTGGAGTAATATCAATTTAATTTGTGCCTTTCGAGGCTCGGCAAATTAGTCGAAATGTCCTTAATTAATCGTACAATGAATAATTGCATGTGTGATATTATATCAACGCGTACTCCCAAGGGGCAAAGTTATACTCTAATATGGCATAATTAATAATGAAGTAAATAGTCTTATTTACTTTATAAGTAGCTCATCCCAATATGGAGAATATATTGAATATTCCTCATAGAATACAAACCATTCAAAGGTAAATTAAAGATAAAACCCATTCTTGGGGCGGATTGAGGGACTAATGTTGGAACTAGAGACAAATCCGCGGAATTGTCGAATTTTTGTCTGTTATTTTTGCTCCAGTAAATGTTAATTCTATCTTATATCAGACGTTAAACGTTTCGATAGATATTGTTGGATTCTTAATTTTTTTATACTACTTACCGTAATTACTACTTTGTATTTTACTTTCAACTTCACATTTTTCTCAAAAATGAAAAAAAAATTAAAATTGAATTGATAAATCAGACAACGAACAACAAGTTTAAAATTCTTCTTGAAATACGTAAGCTTCCTAAGAAATAGTAAGTGATTACACTCACCTCACTCCCCAACCTCACGTTTATGGCGATTCTAAAAAGGACACTCTAACCTACGTGCTCGGTTCCAAAACTTAAATTCGTTAAAGTTCTCGAAATGGAAAACTTTTACCTCTAGGAGGTAAAGAATTCCACAATAGTTGGACAATATCAATTTGATCTGAAATATACGATTCCAATGTTGAACAACTGCTTATTCAATTCGGCTTTAATATGACGCAACCAACGAAATTGATAAGTGACGATTACAATGTGTGCGTGTGTGTGAATGCAGAAGGGATTACCTAGAGGTCTGTGTTAAACACTATTGCGGATACGATGGCAACCAACATTTATATCATTCCTTCAATACTTGGAGTCATACTAATAGCACTGAAATATGCCTTGCTTTAAGCCCGCGCCGCCAAGTCGCGATGTTAATAATTGTTCAATTGTCTTTATGAAAATTGAAGAATTGGGGATCGGTGGGAGCCGGTCTAGCACCGGTCGGTTGTACCTGGTACTTGTCGCAAAATAAGTGGTATAATTACATCGTTCAATTATCGCGATAATCACATTTTTAAATGTGAAATTAATAATAATTAATAATAATAATTTCTAATAGAAAAGTACTTAGTGAAATTTTAATCAAAATTGAAAAAATGATTATCCATTACTTTTATACATTGATAACGTTTTTACATATAATTATTTCTTCTATTAAATTCAGAAGGCAATAAAAATTTAAATACATTTTTCCAAATGCATTTCGAAATTAAATTTATGCATTCTGAATCAACTGACCAAAATGAGAGGTTCACAACTGGTCGTTATGCCAGTAGAGAATACAAAATTTGAACTTTATACAGCTAGGTGTTTTGAGGATATCTTTAAGAAAACTGGCCCTTTGACAAAACGAATTATAACCAATATTGGGGACGCGAACTTAGAAGTCGTAGCAATCCCCCAAATGCAAAACAAATCTTATTTCTATGGCTAGCCATTAATGAGTTATTTATATCGTAATTGTAATGAAATAAAATGATATTTTGTATTATGTGTCGCTTGTGATTGGAGTTTCTAGAGCGCTGAAATGAAACTGGATGTAAATCTAGAAAGTAATAAAGATAAGATAAACTCAAAATTGCCAGATATTAAAAAAGATAAAAACTGTAGTTGGATAGATGTAATTTCGAATGAGCTATCTTTACATAAATTTTAATTCCTGTAAAAAAAACAACAACGAAAGAACGCTGTTATGATAGGGGTATAAAAGCAGTATGCGCTGCTCCAAAGATGTTAAATTCTCGTAAATTGTCAAGCATGGCAAACATCTTCGGTCCTCTTCTAAGTGTCCTCATCTTTCAATTAGTATCTGGTGTCAGTCACGTATGGGCTAATATATTGTTTTGCGGTGAAAGCTCATCTGCTAGTACTTCCGTTATAGCAGGATACGAGGAATTCAATCCAGGATTGGAAACCGACTGCGAATATCAGATCGAACCCCACAGTCCCGATGTTCGCCAATTGCTTATCCGATTCGAATTCAACATGATTCAACCCTCGAGATTGGCAAACTCAACTTATACACCTGAATGTAATATTGATTATATAGAGATTGCAGGTACGCGCTATTGCGGATACGAAGGCAATCAACACATATATGTTCCCTTCGGGCCTTCCGTTGGCGTTACTAAAACTCGAATACGTCTTGTTCTGGCACCGAGGCCGCGAAAAGTTGACTCCGCTAACTATCCACACTTCTTCGTGAAGATTGAACAGCTAAGCGTCGGCGATAGTCGTTTAGCACCGCCTGGTTGCACGCAGTATTACACAAAAGAAAAGGGTGTCATCACATCATTCAATTATCACCATGGTCTCGGTTCATATCCCGTCGATTTGAAATACACCATTTGTGTTCGTCACCCACCGGGCGGTTGGGCCTTAAGGTAGTTTGTGAAGAGGCTCGAATACTGCATTTTTATTAACTTCGTTTTTTGTTGCGCAGATTAAAATTCTTGGACTTTCACTTGAATGATTATGTCTCTAATACTACGAAAGGGCTACAAACACCCCAAAATTGTTCAGATGGAGATTGGCATGATCATCTAAGTATTCCCTCGAGTATCGTCGAACCCGTTGCAGCAGCCGATTTCTTGAATGAAAAAAATAACCGATTCTGCGGCAGCGACATAAACAACAAAACAGTAATCAGTAAGTTTCTGACACGTGTTTTAAAACAATTTATTTTTAACAAAATTCTTGCTCTTGTCGATACAGGTGAAGATAACAGTAGTTCAGACACGTTCTTCCAAATGCATTTCGAAAGTAAATATTTCCTTACTCAGACGACTAGAGCGGGTTTTCTTTTACAGTACGATGTGCTTTACGAACGCGATGCCAACAATTTGTACCCATAATTATAAACACGTACGATAAATAATTGAAAAATATCGGAATGTAAACCTAATTTTTATTCTAAATAAATCACTTCGAAAAAGTAATTCATCAATTTGGTTTTAAAAAATTCTTCCATGACAGAAATTTTTGATTGAGAGATAATGAAAATTGAGGTCTATGTAAATTTTGGAATTGTCTAGTTCTAAAATTGAATTCTTTCATTGCTCCGGGATTCTTTAGTTGAAAATGGCCTAAGGGGTAAGACGTATTCTCCTTCGGTTTGTAAGGCATTGAGGAAGCCGTGCTGGGTGGAGAGAACCCAGTTTTACATTACAAATCCGCAAAAAATAGACGGGGCCTTTACACCCATACTATAAAGAAATCCGATTTGTGGTATTGTTTGAGAAAAGTTTTGTTGAAGATGATTTAGTAGGTCTCAATTAAATTATAAAAAGAAAACGTAATGTCGAAAGAGGTTTGTACCGCCAATTGATTATTGGATTTAAATAAATTTTTATTTCGGATGCAGGGTATAGGTGCTTCGACCAAGCCGTAGTTATGCTTCAATTATTTCTACCCAAATCGACCTTGTTAGCGTAAACGATGATCCATAACGATTTTTCAAATACAGTAAATAATATTTTTTTTGACTTGTCATTATTATCTCTTATCAGATAAATACGTAAGAAAAGTAATTAAACGATGCCTGCTCAAAAAAATTTTTTTACACAAATAATAAGAAAACTGCGCGCATTTACACGTCTTATCATTTTCAAAATTTTATCATAAATGTAGTTTGTGATAGAAGCATATAATTTAAACGAAAAGGTCACCTTGGATCAGATCTTAAAAAAATCGAGAGAAAAAATAATGTAAAAATGTTATACAACTTACTAAACAATTTTCAATTTCAATTTTATTGAGTCTTCATTAAAACCAATGTTTATCTAAAACATGTTTATCTAAAATAATAGTACAATATCGGAAAAACTTGAAACTACAAAGTATTATTTTAATAACATTAATGACAATAACGACATAAGTTATGATCAAAGATAAGTTATGATCATTTGAGACACGATATAAATTATACACGTGTTTGCTCTTGGCGATATTATTCGGGTAAGAGAGAGAGAGAGAGAGAGAGAGAAAGAAAGAAAGAAATTAAAACTAGGAAAAATGATAAAATAAAAACTAGAATAAACTTAGGAATTAAAAATAATCTTATAAACTAGATTAGATTTATAAACTAATCTAAAAACTAAAAAACAAAACTGTTAACCTCTATGGGTTGAGGGTTAACATTTAGTATAGAAATATTCAAGGAAAAAATATTCAAGGAATAGGCAGGTATATGCTGCTTTAAAAACCCTAACGGTAATAAGTAACGAGTGTTTGACCAGCTAAAGTCATTTGAGCAATTTTTTGTAGGGGCTTCGAAATGTTTTCTCATACAAATTCTCAAAAATTTTCTTTCAAATACTTCTAAATCCTTCATAATTTTTGGTGAGATGGAAAACCATATACTAAAATTGGGCGTAAGTAGATCTTATATAATAAAAGCTTTATGTTACTAGGTAGATTAGGATTACATGGTGGTTTATCAAAGCATCCCTTAATTTTTTGGCTTCTTTTCAAATGAAACAGACGTGACTATTGAATTTAGCTAATTTGTTAAAAAAATCCAAGATATCGAAAATGATCTCTAAACGGAAATTTGAATTCGTTTAGAACCATTTTTGAATGTTTGCTTTCAGGAACTACAAAGTGTTTGCAGCTACCAGCAGCATTCCTGAAACAAAGAAAGATTTAGGATTTATGTAAAAAAGATTTCGGATTTATTTCAATTTTGATACAAGTGAAATTTTTTTCAGAATTTAATTATATTTTGGAAAATCGAGTTAATTATACTTTATAAGAAGTCTTAAAATAATTTATACGTTATCATAAAATAAAGCTGAGTACTTGCTTATTCAAGTTTTGTTAATCTTCGCGACCGCGGTCGATATCTCGCTTCCGCTGCGATCGATATCGCGAATGCGATCGTAGTAATGTCTATTGCGATTGCTCCGCGGTTTTGGACATAATAAGCACCCAAATTTATTGTGCCAAGCATTCGATATACACTCAATAATAACTAAAAATTGTGGAAATGTAATTTAGTGAAAGTGCAATGTGATAGAATGGATCGTGATCTGGAATACTGAGAATGTATCTTAAAACAAGATTCTTTATTTACTCTTAAAACAAAGGTCTTACTTACTCTTTAAACAAAGGTCTTCTTAAGGGTTCCAGTTCCAGCAGTTCCGGCATTTGCTGCCGGACAAATCCATAGAGGAGGCCAATCCTTTCTTTTCTCTTTTTGGCCTTTCAACCAGCCTGAAGACAAAAGGAAATGATTAAGCCCTAATTAAAAAATTTGTTAAATAGACATATGGTTCAGTAAAATTATCAAGGAAATTCAAAATTTGCGATAAGATTTTAACAGACCTCGTAAACATAAGTCATTATTGTGAAAAACTAAAACGTGCATTTGCGAAAAATTAAAACCTTTATTTCCCGTATTAGTTGGTAGCACTTCGTGAGCTCGATCCCGCTTATTCCCGCAAATTGCAAGATTTCCCTTCGATGTAAGAGATTTGACAGCGGAGTACGAGACTTTTGAGACAGTGTTTATCAATTTCATACGTGAGGGTAGAGTGCCCTCCTTCTTCATCTGATCTCGACTGATCGATCGATTGATTTTGGACATCCAAAACTAGAAAAGAAACTAGAAAAACTCTAAACTTTAACAGCTAGTCTATTTGGTATTTGTAAAACTCTACAAAACACTTTAAGGGAATTCCTTAAGTTACCTTTCAGCAAAGCCTAAGCAATAGTGAAAGGCGCAGACACAGATCTCAAAACAATCTCAATCACAAAAAATCATATTTTTACGGCTAGCCATTTACAAATTTCTAGGACGCTGTAACAAAAACAAGATACGTTTGAGAACAAATAGAGAAACGATTAATTTTGAGTAATTGTCAAATGTTAAGCAAAATAACAAATTTTCGAATATCGTCATGTTCTCGGCAAATTATATAATCTCTCATTCGTTATTGTCACCTTAATTACGAAAAAGCTTTTTTAATAAATTGCAATATCCGCAAAAAAAAACAAAACAAACGATAAAGCTCTCATGACGGGGATATAAAAGCGGTATGCGCTGCTCCAAAAATATCAAATTCTCGTAAATTGTCAAGCATGGCAAACTTTTCCGCTCTTCTTCTAAGTGTCCTGATCCTTCAATTAGCATCTGGTGTCAGTCACGTATGGGCTGATATATTGTTTTGCGGTGGACACACATCAGAAAATACTTCCGTTATAGCAGGATACGAGGAATTCAATCCAGAATTGGAAACGGACTGCGAATATCAGATCGAACCCCACAGTCCCGATGTTCGCCAATTGCTTATCCGATTCGAATTCAACATGATTCAACCCTCGAGATTGGCAAACTCAACTTATACACCTGAATGTAATATTGATTATATAGAGATTGCAGGTACGCGCTATTGCGGATACGAAGGCAATCAACACATATATGTTCCCTTCGGGCCTTCCGTTGGCGTTACTAAAATTCGAATACGTCTTGTTTTGGCACCGAGGCCGCGAAAAGTTGACTCCGCTAACTATCCACACTTCTTCGTGAAGATTGAACAGCTAAGCGTCGGCGATAGTCGTTTAGCACCGCCTGGTTGCACGCAGTATTACACAAAAGAAAAGGGTGTCATCACATCATTCAATTATCACCATGGCCTCGGTTCATATCCCGTCGATTTGAATTACACCATTTGTGTTCGTCACCCACCGGGCGGTTGGGCCTTAAGGTAGTTTGTGAAGAGGCTCGAATACTGCATTTTTATTAACGTCGTTTTTTTGTTGCGCAGATTAAAATTCTTGGACTTTCACTTGAATGATTATGTCTCTAATACTACGAGAGGGCTACAAACACCCCAAAATTGTTCAGATGGAGATTGGCATGATCATCTAAGTATTCCCTCGAGTATCGTCGAACCCGTTGCAGCAGCCGATTTCTTGAATGAAAAAAATAACCGATTCTGCGGCAGCGACATTAACAATAAAACAGTAATCAGTAAGTTTCTGACACGTGTTTTAAAACAATTTATTTTTAACAAAATTCTTGCTCTTATCGATACAGGTGAAGATAACAGTAGTTCAGACACGTTCTTCCAAATGCATTTCGAAAGTAAATATTTCCTTACTCAGACGACTAAAGCGGGTTTTCTTTTAGAGTACGACGTGCTTTACGAACGCGATGCCAACAATTTATACCCATAATTATAAACACGTACGATAAATAATTGAAAAATATCGGAATGTAAACCTAATTTTTATTCTAAATAAATCACTTCTCAAAAGTAATTCATCAATTTGGTTTTAAAAAATTTTGTTCCTTGACAAAAAATTAAAATTTAATATTTTTCAAAAATTGTTCTTTAAGTGATAATTTGTGAAATTGATACTAACACTCTATTTTGTACAAAAAAATTTTATTAGCAACTTTCTATATCTTCCTTGCCCGTGATGTGATAACGGGTATTTGTATGGTTGGATACCGGTTGCGAGTGTATGATTGGTTTTGTGATATTGAAAACCATGCAATCAATCGATAATCCCTAAGATTATATATGTTGTAGTCTATATCTTTTGATATTTAAGTCTGAAAGTAACCCCCAAATTCGTTGATTGCTCTAACAGTGCAGATATATTGTGGTTCTAGACTTGAAAATAGTCGATGAAACGATGCTTTCGTTTGCAACTCATTGAGCGAGTCGTGCCGTCCGTCTGTTTGATTGTCTATGGAAACCAGGATTACAAGCATACTACATAAGAGATATCGATATGAAACCTGTTAGGAATATATTTTGTGTTTAAGTCGAGTCAGTAGAACTAAATTACCAAAACAAGCGAAAGTTAACATTAAACTGTGTTTGTAACGCCCATTGATTATTGGATATAAACCATAAATTTATATTACGGGTGTAGGGTCTACGAGCTTCGGCCAGGCTGAAGTTAGAGTTCAATTATTTCTACCCGAACCACGTAATCGACTTCATCAGCCTAAACGATGCTAAAACTATTTTCTCAATACAGTATATTAGACATTTTTAAAGTTATCTTTATTATTTTTTATCAGATAAAGACGAAAGAAATATGAATCGATGATAATAAGGAAAAAATATTAAACAATACTCATTCTAAAAAGCAATAAAACTGTTTACATAGATAAGAAAACAACTGCCAAAATGTAAACCATTTCAATCTTCGTGACAGAATTACTTGTAACGAGGTGATGCTTCGAGAGCGCAAATACTGCTTAGATTCTGACTCTGATTATTCGAGCATTCCTTCGAGTATCGTTGAACCCGTTACAACAAACGATTTTTTGAATGTAAAACATAATCGCTTTTGTAGCAGCGCCATTAAAAACAAGACAATAATCAGTAAGATTTATATCGATATTTTAAGAGGAACTAGTTTTAACGACATTTCGTTCTATTAATTCAGGTGAAGATATTTCAGACACCGTTTTCTTCATATTATTTCGAAAGTAAGGCTCTTCCAAAACGAGAATCGCGATCCGGTTTTCTTTTTAATTATTCAATATTATATGAGAAGGATGCTTCAGTTCTGTATGAGAAATAAATAAATAATAATGCACTAATAATTTCTACAAATATATTGAAGGAATTATTTGAAAATTTACAATTTTTATTGTGGTTTGACTTTAAGAGACACCACTAGAAACGCAATTGATGGTTTCTAAAATGGTTTGGTCATACAAATTTTTATTTTGAGTAATACTTTGTTATATACTGCGTATATTGAATTATACAATCTATTATATTTCGTAATATTCTTAATAAAAAATTTGCTACAAATCAAAATATAATATAATGCAATTTTTGAACTAATAAATGCTAATTCTATCTTACATCAGGCACTAGACATTTTGATAGATATCTTCAACATACCCATATAAAGTGATTACACACACCTCACTCCTCAACCACAATGTTATGGCGACACTTTTTTGATTTCGCCGCACCGAGGAATTTATCGCAAATATTTAAACAATATTTAGACAAGTAAGAGAAATAAAGAGTGAACAATAATAGCTGTAGATTTAAAGGGAAGTATATAAATTTCATTTTCGGTTTAGGAGAAATATAGTCCTTATAAAATTTGTCCATAGGCTTTACTAAGATTGACATAAAAGCGTTTGTCCTTTCACATATCCTTTATTTTCTCTGTTCTTATGGAAGATGATTTCTAAATATTCTTGAACATTTTTACAAAAAAACTAATTTGTGAATTAATTTCCTGAGCTTCAATTACGACACCAATACGTCAAATTTACGACAATAATGGTAAAATTGGTTCCTGTGTTAATTTTGTAAATTAAGGCGTTTCCTATAATCTTAACGAAGCGTCCTAAAATAAATTTGTGCCAATTCTCAAATGTACAATTATCTAATGTTTTTAATCGTAAAATTCAAAAATTCCAAAAAGGTGAGTTTTCGAAATTTCCCTTGAAAGAATACTTCGTCTCGTATCATTCGAAAGTTCTTCGTATTTTCGCTGCAACAATCAAAAATTGAAAATTTGCTATGATGCGCCTAAAAGTATACAAAATATAATATTTTATAATTTACAATCGGGTTATTTTTTAATAAATGATTAAATGAACTAAGTGCAAAATGAACGAATTAGAAAACAATTTATTCACAAGATAAAACGGGAAAAAACAGAAGCCAGTTCAGTAGCTGCGAAAGTTAAAACTAATGAAGTGCCTGGAGCAGACAGTGTACGCAGCTCATGGACTCATAATAAATATCATATGACAATGAAATGTACAGAAGTTTTGTCTAAGCTATGAGATGGAAACTCCCGGATCTTATTTTCGATTCTTGTTACAGGAAGGTAAATTTAAATTCGTTTCTTCGTTTAAATTCATTTAAAAATGTGGACGGAGTTAATAAAATTAATTGAATTCCAACATTTTCTGTTGAGACTAAAAATCTTTTTTTTTGACAAATTGTTCGAGTTACATGATCAAAGCATCCTAATGATCAAAATATCCATTTCTTGAAATTTTTTCAAATAACCTTCGAAGTCTGCTTGAGCCCTGACAAAGACAACAATTCCATCTCCTGCAACAACAAGTCCTTAGAATGCATTCTCGAATTCGAGATATTTTATATATTCGAATAAATTAGTTCTTCTGTTTGCGATTTGTCTGATAGTATCAATGACCTTTAAGTGTCTTTAACGTATACGTGTCTTACGTGCCTTGTCTATAAAACGTATTTGAGTGGAATAAAATGATAATTCGTGGTAAGTGTCCCTTGTTTTGGAAAATTTCATATTAATCAAAACCTAAATTTTGATTTGATCGATTCTTGATTTAGTTCTAGATTTTTGATAAATCTAGAACTAAATTTGAGATATAGCAAATTTTAAATGAATTTACTAATTATCAGATACTAAAAGAGATAAGATAATCTGGTGAAATTTCGACACAGACAATTATCTACTCACACAAGCAATAGTTTCGGTTTAGTTTCCTATTTCTCCGTATTGTGACGTGGCTTTTACCATGCGTGATATTAAAACCGGTGTGCTTTGCTCCAAAACTCTAATCCTTTCAAGTTCTCAAAATGGAAAACTTTCCTTCTGATATTTTCTTTTTGAGTTTCCCAATCTATGGATTTGCATCTTTTGTAAATTCGAGCGATGAAGAATTTGCGATATTTAGAAAATTGGGCAGTGGAATAAAATTATAGGTCCAGAACTGGATGTTATGGCTTTACAAAATAAAAAGTTTCTGAACAGTTACAGCTAACAGTTTTGAGGGTTTTGAAAAACTATGCGAAGGACTTTAAGAGAAGTGGCCTTTTGGCAAAATTCGTTAGAACTAATATTGAAGGCCAAGCACAAGAAATCATATTTCTACGGCTAGCCATTTGTGCGTAATTTAGATTGTATTTGGAGTGAAATAAAATCATATTTTTGTGATTAGGAGGCTGTAATAAAAGCAAGATACATCTAAGAAATAATAAAGATAAGATTAATTTTAAGTATTTAAGAAAGATAAAAATTTTTCGAATATCGTCATGGTTTCGGTAAATTATATAATCTAGCATTCGTAATTGTCGGTTTAATTTCGAAAAAGCTTTTTTTAATAAATTGCTGCCAACAAAAGAACAAAACAACGCTTTTATGATAGGGATATAAAAGCGGTATGCGCTGCTCCAAAATAGTCAAATTCTCGTAAATTGTCAAGCATGGCAAACTTTTCCGCTCTTCTTCTAAGTGTCCTGCTCTTTCAATTAGTATCTGGTGGCGGCAACGAATGGGTTAATAGATTGGTTTGCGGTGGACGCACAACAGCAAGTACTTCGTTTGTAATAGGATCTGATGAGTTTAGTCCAGAATCGGAAACCAACTGCGTATATCAAATCATACCCCACAGTCTCGATGTTCGCCAATTGCGCATTCGACTCGGCTTTAACATGGCGCAACCATCGAATTGGGCAAACTCAACTTATACACCTGAATGTAATATTGATTATATAGAGATTGCAGGTACACGCTATTGCGGTTACGAAGGCGATCAACATATATATGTTCCCTTCGGTCCTTCCGCTGGTGTTTCTCAAATTCGAATACGTCTTGTTTTGGCACCGAGGCTGCGAAAATTTGACTCCGCTAACTATCCATACTTCTTCGTAATGATTGAACAGCTAATTGTCGGTGATAGTCGTTTAGCACCGCCTGGTTGCATGCAGTATTACTTAGAAGAAAAAGGTGTCATCACATCATTCAATTATCACCATGGCCTCGGTTCATATCCTGCCGGTTTGAATTACACCATTTGTGTTCGTCACCCACCGGGCGGTTGGGCCTTAAGGTAGTTTGTGAAGAGGCTCGAATAATGCATTTTTATTAACGTCGTTTTTTGTTGCGCAGATTAAAATTCTTGGACTTTCACTTGAATGATTATGTCTCTAATACTACGGGAGGGCTAGAAACACGCCAACATTGTTCAGATGGAGATTGGCATGATCATCTAAGTATTCCCTCGAGTATCGTCGAACCCGTTGCAGCAGCCGATTTCTTGAATGTAAAAAATAATCGATTTTGCGGTAGCGAGATTTACAATAAAACAGTAATCAGTAAGTTTCTGACACATGTTTTAAAACAATTTATTTTTAACAGAATCCTTTCTCTTATCGATACAGGTGAAGATAACAATAGTTTAGATACGTTCTTCCAAATGCATTTCGAAAGTAAATATTTCCTTACTCAGATGACTAGAGCGGGTTTTCTTTTAGAGTATGAAGTGCTTTACGAACGCGATGCCAACAATTTATACCCATAATTATAAACACAAACGAGAACTTAATTTAAAAAGATCAGAATGTAATCCTAGTTTTTACCGCAATTAGATCACTTTTCGAAACTAATTCTTTTAATTCGTTCTAAAAAAATTCCACCATGAAGCAAAATTAGAATTTAACATTTTTCAAACATTTTTCATTAAGAGGTAATAAAAATTTTTAAGGTAATAAAAATTGAGGTATATAGAAACTTTTGATTTATTTTGTTCTGAAACTAAATGCAAAATTTTTTCAATGCTCCCGCAGGGGAGATATATTATAATTGTTTATTTGAAAATGGCCGAATGGGCGAGACATATTCTGTTTCCGCTTGCATCGCATTGGTGGAGCTGTGCTGGGTGGAGAGAGGTAAGGCTTCAATTATTTCCACACGGAACCCGAGTCGACTTCTTTAGCGCAAACGATGAGACATAGCGATTTCTTAAATACAGTATATAAGAAAATTTTTGGCTTATCTTAATTATCTCTTATCAGATAAAAACAGAAGAAATTTGAATTAACAGTAATAGAGATAAATTATTAAATCATACCTACCCTAAAAAATTTATTTGCATAAATAAGAAGAAAACTGCGCGTATCACACAAGCCTTATCATTTTGAAAGTTTTATCATAACTATAATTTAATTCATTGCTTAATTCATGGCTCACTTTTATAACTTTAGCTTATAATTTAAGCAAAAATGTCATCTTGAGCACAAAAAATCGAGAAGAAAAAATTATATATATAATAGTAAAATGATATACAGTTTACTAGATAGATTAATATAAAATAGCATACGTTACTTCGAAAAGTTTAAAACGACGCAAACCGCCAACATGGCAAAATTATTGGCTACTCTTCTGGGTATCCAAATTCTTCAATTAACAATCCTCCTGTCGATGAATTGTATCATTAGAGCTCGGTCTGAAGACGCGACGTCATTAGAGAACTTGTCCTGTGGCAATCGTACGTCGGCAAAGACTTCGATTATTGCTGAATCTGGTTCCGATCATGGAATTAACTGTACCTACCGAATTGATTCTTACAGTCCTAACGTTCACCAATTGCTTATAAAATTCAAATTCAATTTAACGCAACCAACGAGATCAACAAACTCCAGTTCGTTTTTGGTGAAGTGCAAAATAGATTATTTAGAAATTGCGGGTAAACGTTTTTGTGGATACGAGGATTTTCAACATTTCTATATTCCCTTCAGTCAATCCAACATCGATATACGTTTAGTTATGGCGTCACGTCTTCATGAAAGCGATGCAGCCGGGCGACGATATCTGGTAATGATCATTGAACAATTGGAGGTGAAATCAGCGCTTTGTTCCGACAAGACAAATGGCTGCCCAGAAAGTGATAAGCGCCTAGCACCGACTGGTTGCTCACAGTACTTCACAAAGGAGGCGAGTAATGTCACATCATTCAATTACAGTGGTGGGCGTGGTAGATATCCTTCTGGGTTGAATTATACCATCTGTGTACGACATCCTCCGGGTGCGTGGGCGTTGAAGTGAGTTTATATACAGGTTTCAAAAAGGCTTAGGTTTCAGAAGTTGTATTACTTTGATCCTTTATGCCACCCATATTTTGATTTCTTTTTTGGACGTACAGACTAGAATTCTTGGATTTTAATCTTCGTGGTAGAAGCACTAGTAACGAGGTGATGCTTCGAGAGCGCAAATACTGCTTAGATTCTGACTCTGATTATTTGAGCATTCCTTCGAGTATCGTTGAACCCGTTACGATAAACGATTTTTTGAATATAAAATATAATCGCTTTTGTGGCAGCGCCATTAAAAACAAGACAATAATCGGTAAGATTTATATTAATATTCTAGTAGGAACTGTTTTAACGAGATTTCGTTTCTTTATTAAATCAGGCGAAGGCAATCACAGTTTGGACACGTTTTTCATCATCTATTTCGAAAGTAGCGTTCTTCCAAAACGAAAATCGCGATCCGGTTTTCTTTTTAAATACACAATATTATATGAGAAAGATGCTTCTCTGTATAAGAAATAAATATAGACAATAATATTTTTTAATAATTTCTACGAATATCTTGGAGAAACTATTTGCAAATTTATAATTTTTGTTGAGTCTTGACTTTCAGAGACACTACTAGAAAATTGGTTGGTGATTTCTAAAATGGTTTGGCCACACAAAATTTTAGTTTTTAATTATAACATTTTTTATATTTTGTAAAATTCTTAATCAAAAATTTGCTCTAAATCAAAATCATGTCTTTTCAAAAGTGAAAAGCACCAAAAACACTTTGGTTATTTTATTGCCATTGTAGCTCACATTAATTCTAAAATCCTGTTCTGGGATTGCTTTTTAAGACTAAATCCTGATTTACACAAATACTTTGTACACTATTTTATTATGTTCTACGTTGTCCAAGTTCTTCAGTTCTCAATCGCTCGATTTGTATCGTTGAATGTTTTATCTTGTAATTAATGCTGGCCAGTGTTGTCGCCTTTTGTAAAATAATTTCACTATCGGAATCTAAATATAAAATATACATTAGAAACATATTAATAATTTAAAGTTCGATTTAAAATTGAAAAGATCAAAATTAAATTGGAATAACAGCAATTTAATTTATCGGTAAACCGATTATTCAGTGAAAGAATAATAATATTTGATGACTTGTGTCCTTCATAGTCCTTCATAGTCGAGAAATTATTGTCATTTTTATCAACTAACTTACAAATAACGAATAATTATTTGTTGAATATTATCTCTGCATGCATTCCCAAAGTAGAGAAATTATACTCTAATATGATCTAGTAAATAATTATGAAGTAAATAGTCCACTTATATACGTTGTGAGTAATACCCCAATATTGAAAGTATACTGAGTATCCCTCAAAGGACGCAAATTATTCAGAGATTCAGAGAAAAATCTAGGAATTAGAGACTAAGGTAAAGACGTGGAATAGTCGAATTTTATTCTATTATTTTTGTCCCAGTAAATGCGAAATTTATCTTACATCAGACGTTAAATGTTTTGGTAGATATTTTCAACATACCGACGACCAAATGCACCATCATAATATTATAATTAGTAGTATGCTTCCAAACATTTAGATGATGTACCGACCTATAAGCGTGAATGATGAAGACAGAGAAACGAATTTCATTAAATTAAAATAAAAAAAAGGATTACACTCACTTCACTCCGTCGATATTAGCCAGATCCATTTTTAATTCGGCCATAGATATATCTTTAGGTACAGCATCGGCCAAAATCCACACTGATTCTTTGAAGAGACCAACAGTCGTGAGCAGGACTATGACGGAAAATAGAATTGTGCAAACGGGATCCATGAATTTCGCCGAGGGCTAATTGAAAGATGAGATCACAAAATATGAATTAGATCACTTCGGAATCATAGAGCCTTTAGCAGGCTTGTTAAATATATTTTGCAATTCTATGCAAAGGACTTACAATAAAATGTATGACAATCGCTGCTAAAAGTATTCCACCACTCTGTACTAAATCACCGATAACATGTATCGCGGCAGCTCGCAGATTTAAATTTCTTTCGTGCCAACTAAAAATTAATCACATAAATATTTCAGTAAAGAGAAACTATTTTATAAATATTCAAAAATATTATTTAAATTTCGAATAAATTTACTCCTTAGTTTGTGGATGCTCTAGACTGGCTGGAGCCAGAGTGTCATCATCGAGCTTCGAGTATTTTTTATTTTCGCGTGTATCTCGAACGCAGGCTTGAGAGTGGGTGTGTCCGTGATCCATACCTGGTAATATTGGTGAACCGTGTAAGATGTATGCCATGCTGTAAAGGAATGAAAAATAAGTAAAAATGCTAACTTCGATCTGGCCGAAAGCTTATATATCCCGGACCCATAACATAAATTCACAGTTAGATCGTCGTTAGATTCACGAGTAGTAGATTGTGTATGTATCAAGTCGCATTTACTCTGAACAGTAGGCGTGGCGATGGTCCTTTTATTCTTACTTTTAAATTCAGATTGTTATGATAAAGAACATTGTCGTGCTAAATTTCATGACGGTATCTCTCTCCGTCCGACTGCATTCGCGATTTATACAGACAGACAGACATACAAGTGGAAAGGCAGACAAAATATATATAGTTTTCTATACCCATCATGCTCTCTTTAACGAGTCCAAATGGAGAAAATTGGTGAAGAAACTGCTTTTTGCGATTTACAGGCTTATAATGTATCACGATACGAAAACGTAATCTTCGATTTTCTTTTTCCATTTCCTCGCTTTTCTTCGATTTAACGAAGAAATGATGAAGAAAAATGTCAAAATAACGATAACGAAAACGTAACGAACACGAATCGAAAACTAGATTTTTGTTGGTGTTTTTTACATGCATTCCCGTGCTCGATTGGAAATCACTTGATAATGTATCACGAATACTTCACGAAAGGGCTGTCAAAATTGACGATAACAAAAAAGCGTTCGCCACAGCAAAGAAGCATTGCTGCTTATGGGTGCAAGGAGAGGAGAAGTGGGAGGAGGTAAACAAGCGCACATTTTCTGTAGATGCCAACAACAATAAATTGGAAAAGAAACGAAGTGAACGAAGAGGTTTCATTATCAGAGCCTCATTCCAGCTTCGTTTTTGTTTCGTGTTCGTTAACGTTTTCGAATCGTGTTCGTATCGTGATACATTATAAGGTTGTTATTTCAATAAAACGGTCAGAAAGTAAGGGAGAGAGAGAGAGAGAGAGCAATGTGATATATCAGATGGTTTAAAGTGTTATCGGTTGCTTTCTTTCAACTATTAAGGGAGTACTAGCTTAGTGAATATTGAAGGTTATTATGCCCACAGTGTGTGAGAGTCTGTTTGTGTGTGTGTGTGTGGTAACGTCATATCGTGTGTGTGTGGTAACGTCAGTCGCCTAATAAATACAATTCCCTTTTTCATGTCAATTTTAATTGACAGTTTTTGTTAAAAAAATCTATATTTAGTCTTTTGAACTTCTTTAATTAACTTGTAGCAAGTTTTTTAAGCAGAATGTCAGTCATTTAAAAAATATATTTTTTATGCTTTAGTACTCTTTATACTTTAGCATTTTCGGCATCGTTTTTCACGATCTTCTTCATATGCTTTCAAACTACATCCGCTGAATCCATTCTGTGTTGCGAAAAATTCCCCCCCAACCAAAAAAAAAAAAACCAAAACAAGAACTAAAAAAAATATTAACTTACATAACGTTAATTACGATACCAATACCCGAAATAATCATCATAGATTTTGCGTCGATGTCATAATCGTTCGAATATAGACGTTGCACAGCGGCCAAGACCAAGGTTGCGGCCAATATCCAAATACTCCAAATCGATATAATAGCTCCCATGACCTCTTCGATTATAACGATTGTTTTTTGTTAATTTCATTTGACAGTGAAGGCATATTTTTAAAGAGAGGACGTGTTGTTGGTTGGTTTTTTGAAAATAAAATAAAATAAAACAAAAATAACATAAACTGAAAAATTTCATTCAAATACAAATCAATTAGCAATTACTTTAGATTTTACATAAAAGAAGAACGAAAAAGTATATTTGATTAAAGAAAAATTGAATTGACAAAATTGATAAAAATTGAATTGAATTGATAATTAACAACCTCATCTTGCAATCCTTTAAAGACTCTCTGATAATGAACCCTGAAATGAGAACTTACCCACTCGTTTATAACCGAAAGACATTTTTCGATCCGGTGCTTTACTGCCCAACCAAATCGAGATCAAACCAATTACAAAACTAATACAGTCCGATGCCAAATGAGCGGCGTCCGTTACAATCGCTAAGCTGCCCGCAAAATAACCGCCAAGAAATTCGACTATCTGCAAATTGATAAATTATGAAAAGGCTAAATCTAAACAACAATGCTGCCATATTGTTGCAAAGCCCGATTAAGGGATTATGAGTCTAAATATTGATTCGAAATCCTCCGGCTCTGTCGTGACGGTCAACAAAAATGAAAATTCATTCACTTTCACAAACTGCAATCCGCCTCATCAGCCTTTCATTCCATTATACGCACGATGAGCCATTGCTTTTATTATTTAAAGGGGCCACACGGGGTGGCCACAACCCTATTCATCAATTATTGAAATATAACATTTTCAAAGACAATTAGAAATAAATACACCGAATAAAATGTCAGATAGATCAATAATCCAACAATTGGGTATGGCGACAATAGCTTGCTGGCTTATTGTTGTAATTGGTTTGTTAGAGCTTACCATAAAAACGGTACATAACGAAATTGCCAAAATAATCCTAAATTTTGCTTCTTGAGCTGATTTATCCATTAGATTGATATCAAATCCTGGCTGGTGGCATTTACAACTATTTTGCTGGCTCTGATGCAGATGCTGGCGTGTGCGTGTGTGTGTCGGCCAGTAATAATCATTCTATACAGGTTGATGGTGGAAAGAACAGAATTGAGAATGGTTTAAAATTACTATATTTACAGCAAAACGATAATAATGGCAACAACAATAATAAAAACATAAACAACAAAGAACGAGTTTTCGCAACATCGATGGCGCATTATGCCAGTCATAATTTTTTGTTGTTGTTGCTGTTGTTGTTGCCGCAACTTATAGATCATACATTGTTATTATTGCATATACCGTTATCCCGATTATACGAAGGTTTTTGTGCCACGTATTCGGAATATTTCGAAATTATTTGATCAAAATTTGTAATAAATCAAATATTTTAAATATTTGTACTTGCATACACACACAGACACGCACACACATGCTTTCAAATGGTTAACAATATTCAAATGTTTATGCCGTTACTTCTACTTAAGACAAGTCGTGTGTGAATCGGTGATGATGGAACTATGTATAAACGTTAATTACAATCAATAATAAAATTTGTATCTTTATAAAAAATAAATAAAATCTTTTATCTCTATAAAAAATAAAGAATATAAAATGAGAAAATTATAAAAATTTGCTTTATTTTTCATTCCCACCCCGTGTTTTTTTCGTTGGTGTATATCGTATTTTTTATTAAAACGGAAAATTTAACAATTGTTAATTTTCACATGAATTCTCCTTTTCGATCCGAGATCCGCGATCGAGAAGAGTTCACGCTTCGAATTGCCTTATATATAATATTATCGATCATGTATGCTATATATTTTTGTCAATTTTGTGCCACGACACAATCTGTTCCTGTGCTCATTCGTCTAAAATTGTCACTGACGATTCAGGCACGATAAAGAAATTTCCTGCGTGTTTCGTTTGTTTACTTGAAATCACAAATACCAATAAGCTTTTAGCGTATGTGCGTGTGTAAACATGTGTGTTTTTATACATGTATGTATTACCTTTATATGTGGCAATATATTTATGTGATAACTGTGTAATTATTTATTTTAAATAAAGGCTGAGAGAAATGGCCAACGTTTTATAAAATTTTTGGATTTAACATCCTGGTAGAATATTTAAAAGGGAAGAAAATAAAAATAAATTTTATAAAAAATGCGAATTTTTTAAAAGTTTCCAAATAAAAAAATTGCATTAAATTATATTTAGATTTAAAAAAAAAACAATATTTTATATTTGATATCGTTAAATTTCATTCTTTTCAGCCGGGAAAGAACAAATAAACAAAAATATAGAAAACTATAAACAATAATCGTCAGTGTTTACCCCTCATCCACATGCACGCACACACACCCATTCACGTATTTGCCAACCATCCATTCTTACTCACTGCGCTTCAGTTTAATTTTGTTGTTGTTTGATACTTGCATTATTATCGTTGTTTTCATCGAGCAATGGCACTTCCATTGTTGGCTCATGATCCAATACAAAATTGTAGCTCTCACTATTACCGCCTGTTGCTGAACTGTTGTTGCATATGTTGTTATTTTCACTGCCATCCATCGCAATTCGACTGTAACGATTCTCTCTACTGTTTTCTTTATATTCTTTGTGTTGATTGTAATGACATTTGTTGTTACTCAGATGAATCGCATCATCATGATGTTCATCGTCACCACCTTCATCTTCATCATCTGCGTCTGTTGTTATTCTTTCATCGACAATTAAAAGCTGATCAACGTCTGTAATGTTTTTGCTTTTATTCTTTTTATTATTTTTAAAAATATTGTTTGTATTCGTCGCAACGCTGTTGTTGTTTTTGCTGCTTCTGTTGAATTTTGAACAAGTCGTCGTGCTGCCACTGCTAGTAATTCTGCTCCTGTTATTCATGCTGATTGCATCGAATCCACCATTATATTCAGTAAACATCTTCGTGTGATTCTGAGAAGCCGGCACCGAATCAACAGCAATAGCGGTAGCAGCGGCAGATTCGACGCGGACAGCATTTGTTTCCATGTTGAGCATTTTTGCTGTCATTAATGTTTCTGTTGCTGATGTCGTTGTTGGTGTTGGTTGATCTTGTTTTTAGCACTCAAACATTTCTTAAAAATAAAGAAGAAAACTTTCTATTTTTTCATAGGATTATTTTATATCAATTTATTTTTAATTATATTCTATTTTTTTGAAATGAATATTTAAACAATTTTTATTTTACGATCGCTTTGTAGTCCTTTATTCGTAAAAAGTGAATACTCGTAATTTTTATTGGATTTCTTTTGAATTGTTTTTAACTTTTCCATTCTTTAAATTCATAAAAGAAAATCTTTATGTTTCAAATGATCGAAAACGTTCTTCTTATTTAACCCTTTTTGTGTTACTTGTAGGAAACTATATAGTCCACTCTCTCTCGCTCTCTTTACACGATCGTTGCCTACCGACTACTGAAGGCCAATCTCTTTTGTAGGCATTCAAATGGAGGTAGATGACTTTATTTGACTGAATGCTGTTGTTGCTCTTATATCATCGAGAGTGCTTTTAATATCACGCTTAAGTTAGTAGGGTTGCCAGGTCTCATAAAACCGCCAGTCTACTAACTGACTAAATTTTTCTTTCATATTTGTATAAGCTTTTGCTTCCTGTCGGCAATATTAAAAATTTTAACTACGTTATTTTACTCGTATAATCAAGGTCAATAACAAATAGAGTTTTTTAAACATGAATAAGATATGGTTTGTAAATGTTTGAGAAAGGTATGGCAATCGGAGAGAAGTATTCAGCGTTTCTCTTCTATAGTCTCTTTATATTTGTTTTTGTTATTTGAGATACTCGAGATGAGAGATCAATGTTGTTATTGGTTCTTTCACAAATATGATACAAGAATTTCTTTCGCCAAGCATAAACCAAGTTTACGATAAATTTAATAAAATTAATTGAAGATGAAAGTGAAATGAAGTGAAAATGAAAATTAGTATTAAGCGTTATGAAGAAGTTATTGTCACATCCTGAAATAAAATTTAACACAGTCTCAAAGTCAATATAGTTAATTTATGATATTGCCAAATAATTTCAAATGCCTTTGTAAATTTATTTTATAATTTAGTAAAGGCTTGCTGGCTCCTTTTAAAATGACAATCCTATTTCTATACCTTCGCTTTTTAATTCTCTTAATCATTTCAAAATTATTGATGTCAGCAATAATTAGCAAATTGCGAATCAGCGACATGCAAATTTTTTTCTAAATATTTTCCTTTCATTAATTTTTTAGACTTTGAACAAGAACGTTCGAAAAAAATTGCAAAGTTAATCGCGCATTTATAAGGAGTGAAAAAAATATCAGAACGAAGGCAAAAATACAAATTTCACATTTCACGTTTAATTTTTTAATTATTTCCAGTGATGTTATATTTGTTTCATTATTACGATTATTTTGAAAAAATATTTGTTGTTTTTTTTGCTGCTTCTGTTGAAATTTGAACACGTCGTCGTGCTGCCACTGCTAATAATTCTGCTCCTGTTATTCATGTTGATTGCATCGAATCCACCATTATATTCAGTAAACATCTTCGTGTGATTCTGAGAAGCCGGCACTGAATCAACAGCAATAGCGGTAGCAGCGGCAGATTCGACGCGGACTGCATTTGTTTCCATGTTGATCATTTTTGCTGTCATTAATGTTTCTGTTGCTGATGTCGTTGTTGGTGTTGGTTGATCTTGTTTTTAGCACTCAAACATTTCTTAAAAATAAAGAAGAAAACTTTCTATTTTTTCATAGGATTATTTTATATCAATTTATTTTTAATTATATTCTATTTTTTTGAAATGAATATTTAAACAATTTTTATTTTACGATCGCTTTGTAGTCCTTTATTCGTAAAAAGTGAATACTCGTAATTTTTATTGGATTTCTTTTGAATTGTTTTTAACTTTTCCATTCTTTAAATTCATAAAAGAAAATCTTTATGTTTCAAATGATCGAAAACGTTCTTCTTATTTAACCCTTTTTGTGTTACTTGTAGGAAACTATATAGTCCACTCTCTCTCGCTCTCTTTACACGATCGTTGCCTACCGACTACTGAAGGCCAATCTCTTTTGTAGGCATTCAAATGGAGGTAGATGACTTTATTTGACTGAATGCTGTTGTTGCTCTTATATCATCGAGAGTGCTTTTAATATCACGCTTAAGTTAGTAGGGTTGCCAGGTCTCATAAAACCGCCAGTCTACTAACTGACTAAATTTTTCTTTCATATTTGTATAAGCTTTTGCTTCCTGTCGGCAATATTAAAAATTTTAACTACGTTATTTTACTCGTATAATCAAGGTCAATAACAAATAGAGTTTTTTAAACATGAATAAGATATGGTTTGTAAATGTTTGAGAAAGGTATGGCAATCGGAGAGAAGTATTCAGCGTTTCTCTTCTATAGTCTCTTTATATTTGTTTTTGTTATTTGAGATACTCGAGATGAGAGATCAATGTTGTTATTGGTTCTTTCACAAATATGATACAAGAATTTCTTTCGCCAAGCATAAACCAAGTTTACGATAAATTTAATAAAATTAATTGAAGATGAAAGTGAAATGAAGTGAAAATGAAAATTAGTATTAAGCGTTATGAAGAAGTTATTGTCACATCCTGAAATAAAATTTAACACAGTCTCAAAGTCAATATAGTTAATTTATGATATTGCCAAATAATTTCAAATGCCTTTGTAAATTTATTTTATAATTTAGTAAAGGCTTGCTGGCTCCTTTTAAAATGACAATCCTATTTCTATACCTTCGCTTTTTAATTCTCTTAATCATTTCAAAATTATTGATGTCAGCAATCGAATCAGCGACATGCAAATTTTTTTCTAAATATTTTCCTTTCATTAATTTTTTAGACTTTGAACAAGAACGTTCGAAAAAAATTGCAAAGTTAATCGCGCATTTATAAGGAGTGAAAAAAATATCAGAACGAAGGCAAAAATACAAATTTTACATTTCACGTTTAATTTTTTAATTATTTCCAGTGATGTTATATTTGTTTCATTATTACGATTATTTTGAAAAAATATTTTTCAAAAAAATTTTAATGAAAGGCAAGGAAAATTGAAATTTAAACGGCAATTCTGTAAAAAACGAAAAAAAGCTAGCCACGGACAATAAAGATAAAGTGGAATGATCGATAAGTGTCTTTATCGATTTTACTCTATTTTATTAAATTTGTTCTCTATCAATTTTTAATTCTTCTGATATTCTCTGTCATTTGGAATAAAGTGATAAATAATTAATTATATTGTAAATAATACATATCAGTTGATAAGAAACGTAACGAAAATATAAAAAATTACTGATATTTGCCGTCCAAGGCTGCGATTAAATAAGTCAGAATGCTAGCCAGTTGTTAATTCTGGATCAAATATCATTTGAAAATTTTTGAAAGAAAAATTTGAGACTTTTCGAATGGTAGTTGTTTCTGTAAATTATTTCGTATAGTTTTTATAAGTATTTGAACGAATATATTCCGAAGTTTGAATAAAATTGATTAGAAAAATATCGAAATAGAAAAATTAGAACAAATTGCGGCGTAATTAAATTGAGGATAGGGATATTAAATATATTTCAATTAATTTTAAATGATTGTATTTGTTTATATATTGGTTGTTGCCGCCCTTTTCTTAATTTTTTTTAAAATTGTGATTATTTTGTTCCTTTATTGCATCAGAAAAAATCATCCCAAAGACTTTGGGATGATTTGTTCTGATGCAATAAAGGAACAAAATAATCACACTTTAAAAAAACTTAAGAAAAGGGCGGCAACAACCAATATATAAACAAATACAATCATTTAAAATTAATTGAAATATATATAATCATGAAATATATATATATATATATATATATATATATATATATATATATATATATATATATATATATATATATAATCACTTTGGCAAAGTGATTGTTGTTGTTATCGACGTTGTTGTTTTTGGGGTAAGTTTATAATTTGAACGAACTGTTTCTTTCAAAGCTAGATATTTCTCTTTCTTCTTTCGTCTGATGTTTTTTATTCCATTTAATTTTTGTTTTCTGATTTATTTTTCTTTTTTTAATTTTTTTATTTCCTGCATAGATTTTTATTATTTTCTATCGGATAAAATTATGCACTGGCTTCTTTACCACAGCTCTGTTTCACCAGTGTTCGCTGCTGTTGTTGTTACTTTTGTTGTTATTGTTGCTCTTCCAGAAGCCTTAAAAAAATTGAAACTATATTTGGATACAATTTTTCGAAATACACTTTCTTGTTTTATTATCGAAGATATCTATCGAAGAGAGTGAAAAAGATGCTGCTGAGTGAGTGAAAGAGAAAAAGTATGAGCAAATGCTGTACTTTATTAATTTTTTAATTGTTAAGTTTACTTTAATTTTGGAAGATTACAAAAGAAAAGAATTCTGTTAGTTAACAAAAAGTTTTCCTAAAATTATAACCTCAGTTTATAAATTCCTGTACGATAGCAACAATAATAGTAATGATGGAACGTATGTAATGCATTGTCTATTATTTTCCTATTTAAAAATGCTATTTCCTTATTTCTAACTGATTTTTTTGTTGATAAAATTCAATTCATTCATCGTCACATCACAAAAAGTTCCCACTAGTTATAAACTTTTACAGTAAATAAAAAATTTCCTTTGCATGCAAAATAAGCATTATTTCTGTTAATTTTGTTTTGGCTTTAATGATTTTAAGTAGGAGTTGCAAATAGTTACGCAATCGGTGACAGCGATATTAAAACAATAAACAAAAACAACAGGAAGTTGTGAACAAAAGCAAAAATCTTAATGTATGAAACACAATCGTGCACAAGACGCATATTGGGATTTAACAAAACAATATCTTTTATAATAATATTGATTTAAAAAATTAAAAATACATCTGTATAAATAAAATATGCCACTACTGTTTCAAACGGATTGGCCTGAGTGAGGGTCAAACTCGCTCTTTCTCTTTTTAGTGGCTTCCTATACAAGTCAAGGTCAGTGAACTTGTTTGACCGCTATTAAAAAGCAATGAGAGGCTTTTGATGACTCCTATTTTTAATATTTTCGACTATTTCTTGATATTTTTAGGCAGTTTTTTTTGAGAAAAAACATTGCTGAATATGTAAGAGAACAATGAGTTTTAAGAGATACGAATCAATGAGAGAGGTTGTGGCGTGGTGATGAAGTGAACGGATGTATATATGTGTTTTTGTGTGTGTGTGTAGTTGGGCGAGGATGTAGTGACCATGCAAATATAAAATGACACTTCTTTTATAAAAAAAGAAGCTCATATATATTGGTTTTATCTGAGGATTTTAATAACGTCTTCGGTTTATAAAATTGTGCAAAACAAATTACGAACTCAATAAGTTATTTTAATTATTGAACAAAGTCCAATTTTAAAAATCTTACTCAATTTTGAAAGCGACTCATACAATTGATAAAACCAAACTCAAGAAACCCGTTACACCCAATACACGGAGGAATTAAATCCGTTGAAACCATTAGTTTTATTTGCCACTTTGAATTCTAGTAAAATACTAGATTAGGTTTTCGTAATAAGTTAAAATCTAAGCCAATTAGAAACACAAAAAACATAATCTAAATAATCTACAAAATCTTAAAGTAATTTTTTTTAAAATGTCCGCTTTAATTTGTGATGGTTTTGCGCAGCGTGCTGATTACGAAAACGTCATTTACCCATCGTTGAATCGGTGGACTGATATTTTTTCTAAAGAAATAGTATGAAAACAGGTGTGGTAATGAGTGTGTAATAGTATTTTTAGTCGTTGGTTATGTCATTATTGCACTGAATCGACACTTGATTCATGAATGCTTTCTCATGTCATATTACGTCTCCTCAGTTGATGGTTTTGCGGCTGTAAATGAAGTTAGAGAACCTTATGACACTCGTAATTGTTTCCATCCCCTTGACTGTCCTTGATATATACGTGTGTGGGTGCAAATAACACACACAACGCGCCCGCCTAAACTCACCAAGTCCATTCATCGCGAAGGATTTTGAATTCGTTAAAACTTTTAACTACGTTAAATTGTATTTGGGTCATGACTTTTGTCATGACCTTCATAACATGTTTTTTTTTAATTTAAAGAAAAACTTTTTCAACAGCAAAATCAATTATTTTAATAACGTTGGAATGTTTGTATAATGAATTCAAATGAAGGGTACGAATATAATTTTAATAACGGTGTATAAACTCTGTGGCAAGTTCTAAAATTTGATACCTCTGCGGCGTCAGTACCTTTTAATTTTTTCTGAAAAGATCGTAGCGCAATTGTAGAGAACATGACATTAACAATTGCTGATGGTGTTACAAATTCGTTAATTCCAAAATACACTTTGAAGGCTTTGACTTTTGTGAGTGCCGGAACCACTGGTTACTTGAGATGATCCGTTTCCTACAGGGATCAATGTACTCCTTCAAATCTGAAAGAATTCAATCAACTCAATCACAGATAAAATAATTTTTGTTGTGGAAAGAAAATAGCCGTGAGGGAGAGAAAAAACCGGAAAGAGAAACAGTAATACATTTTAATGAGAAGCAAATCCGTAACGGAAATTTAATAATATCGTAAACAAATAAAAATTGAGAGCAGACAGTCATAGGCGAATACTTAACTCTTCAAACCCTTCAGTTTATAATTCCAATAAAAAATAAAATTGTTTAATGAGTTAATGAGTTATCTAAATTAATAAAATTATTTAACAAAAATAAAAATTAATATTTTACATATGTAATTCTTCAAAACATTTTGATAACTTTAAATCTTTTTGAGGACTACGAAATTCAAGAAAGTTTTGTATAAAAACGTAATTCCATGTAATATTTTAAAGTTTCTTTAATTTTGCTATGAGGTCAACAAATTTTCCCCACACGAAGTATGTGAAGCATGTGGCCTACCTTGACTTTAGCCCGTAGTTCCACGCTCTGTGGCCTATAATTCCACGATTGTGTTAATAAGAATATGAAATTTTGTTAAGAAGATGTTCGTTAAAATTTCTTCAGGTTCACTCTTGCAACGTATTTACATTACTTGATATGGCTCTAGGTGCCCAACGAGTCTGACATGCCTGTTTCATGCCGTCTTTGTCCATAATTATTATTACTTGCTGCTTTTATTATTGTTGTTATTGTTTGGGCAATATTTTTGTTCCTATACCCAGCGGTATGGATACTCCTTGTCATCACAAGCTGATTTCAGCGAGGAATATGAGTTGCTTTTAAACGGCTTTTTGCCTCTTCTTACACTTTATAGTCTCTTCTTATATATCCAACACATTTTTTCTACTATCAAACGAGGTCAAAATTAATGGACATTTAGACCTGCACACAGACAAAATAAAAGAGAAAATAAATAAGAAAAAAATATGAAACAAACACGAAGTCACGAGCCCAGAATATATAGAGTGTAAAATGAATGAATAAAGGAATAAATGAATGATGCTGGCTCGAGGGATTTTTATAGACGAACGAATGAATGAAGAGGTGAGTGATGATGAAGACTACAGTGAACGTACATAAACACACAATGATACACAATGAACAACGTCAATAAATGAAATAATAATCCACAAACATCAACATACATGGGTAAAACGCATGCACAAACAAACGGCTCTTACGATATTTGCCAAACAAACGATTCATACCCTATAGTTACATGGCTGCTGTGGATTTGTTAAATAACTACCCTTAACAGTTTTGTGATTTTAAATTTTTTCATTTAAAATAATCAGTTTTAGAAAAAGACTACAGAGATATGTATAATTCAGTCGACGATGCAGACAAGGGTTAAGTTACGTGGATGAATATAAAGAGAGTATGAGAGTACAAGACCGTGAGTAAACTTGTTATAAGGATTTAATGAAGTGAATTCGTAGTTACGAAGAGTAGTTCCCATGTTTTGGTTAAAACCCATTCAATCGTTTATTCATTCATTTATTTAAGCTTTTCACTGTAACTGAACTGATCTGAATATTTAATTATTTCTATTAAAACCAGATGATGTTTTTAATATGATAAATTAAAAAATAATAATAAATAAAAGGAAAAATAATTCCAATAACAAACTCTAACAATTTCATGGCAATCTCTAATTATTTAATAATATTTCCTCAGTTCTGAAATGTTTCACTCCTCTTTCCCACCCAGTAAGAAATTTTATTGATTGTGACTGAAAATTTTGATTGAATCGAAAAGTAATATCTAAAATTTTCAAATGGATCACAACAAAAGCGATAACTAACAAGTCGCAGTGTTAATTTTGTTAATAATTTATATTAACGGCAACATTCTCAGTGAAAAGTAATGGAGTTCTATTGGGTATAACAGTTTTAATAGAATAATGTAATCAAAGAGCAAGTATTGTGTTTAATTGATTGGTCTGATTTCATGCCATTTGCTCAGTTGCAATTGGTATTAATGCTTAGATCCATAAGGACTATATTGCCATAATGAAAGGACTAATAGCAGCAACAGCAAATCATACATAAATAGACAACATACGTACATGCATATGAGAGCATCCTTATACTTGCATTTCAAAGTAGAAATGATTGAAAATCGTATAAACGCAATATTAGTAAAGCATAAATGCATTTTAATAATTTACGGTTAACCAGCTTTGATGTGCATGACCATCTCATACTCAAGTCATGCTTGAGTTATATCCGTTAAATTAAATCAATTTTTTTTAAATATGGTGTCCTTAAAATCCTTTGGAATTTTAATAACTTTGGCATTACCTGGAAGAGGTTAGAGAGCATTGACTCGCGGAGCCCAAATAGGATGCGTATAATTTCAGAAATGCCTGTATAAATCTAGTTTATATACTGCGAAATGAATTCAATTAGATTAAATTCCATAAAAATCAGCCATAATAAAAAGTGTATTATTTGTTGTGTTTTTAATGTTATCAAATCGTTTATGTTTTCTTAATGTTATCAAAGATAATTTTTATAATTATTGATTTATTAAGTAATTCTTATTAATTTTTCGCAAAGCAAATCAGGGAATACAACGTTCTGATAAAGTAATATCAGTCAATATAATCTGAAGCTCAAAATAATAAAATCAGTTAATACGAAATATGGCTAGAGATTAAGCCATTCGAAATATATATACGATAACGCGTTGAACCCAAGTAGGTACAGTAAAGAGAGGGACAAGAACTTTCATTTAAAAAGCTTTATATCTTTACTAATATACTGGAAAAATATATACCCCCGAACTATTGAATTTGAAACAACTGACATAATTTATACGAAATTGCTTTCAAAATTAAAAAGAAAAACTTTTTGTTCCTCCTTCCTTCTAAATTTTCAGTAAAACCTTCCTACTGGGCCTTTCATGAATATATACGATGGTAAGTTATCATCCTCTCGATTTCCTTCTCTCTCTTGTTACAGTGTAATGCTCTTTGTTTTTAGAATGCACTCTCAATCACAGAGTAAAGCTCTTCGTGATTAGAATACATTTGATAAATCTGGTCTGGCAAGTCTTGCGGTTGATTTCAATTCATGATTATTGATAACTTATGTTTAATTGACTTTCTCGACAATTATTGCAAAATTCTATATTCTCTTGAACATTCTCTCTTTGATAAAACTCTGTTTTGTTTCATTAATTGAATGATTGTTGCAATCATGTTATCGGTCAATTGGTTATTCATTTAAATTTAATAAACTGAGTTTTATATTTAATTGCATTAAATACACAAAAATCTTGGACTATCTTTCATCTTTGCATCAATTACCCGGAATAGAAACTCGGGTGGGAGAAATATATTTAAGAGTAATTATAAAAATGTACATTCAAATCATCTCGTTTTTTTATTCTCGATGTATTTTGCAAATCAAAATATTTTGATTTGCGAGGATGAGAACCTAAGAGAAACTCGATTTGAAGTTTTTTTTAGAGAAAAATACTGTAGATACCCAAGGGGAGTTTCCCCTTTCGACGACGATATATTGCTCCCTTTGATTAACTTTTCTCCTCTCCCGCTCATCTCCAACGCATTGGTGTTGTCAGTCTCCTTCTCAGGAGCTAGGGCCTTCATTCTCAGGGAGAAGTTTCCTTTTATGAAGTCTACCAGTGTGCCGTCACTCTGGCTTTTGTGAGTGCTACGATTGCGGCGTCACCCCAGTATGCCGTCGTCTAGATTATATACTTCCGTGGACAAAAGTCCTCCAGACCTACTTGAATATTCGCTCAAGTTTCATTAATTTGAACTCATTTTTTGAGGACTTTCCGTAACCAGATCTTTGAAATGCTTCTGACTGCATTTTAGAGCAATCAGAGCGAGTGATTTAAGCTTTTAAAACAAAATTCTTTTAATTTTTACAATCGGTCGTGTTCTCTTCCCTCCCAACTCTACTATGCTATTGACTAATTCCGCCGTTAGTCATCTAAATTTATCCCTCCTTCCTTACGAAGTATTTGATAGCTTCTACACAATTCAAAATAAAAAGGGAAAAGGTTAAAAAATTGAGAGGGGACTGGGCCAGGGAGAGAAGCACAGTGACAATTTCGTTGATGGCTTACAGGCTACTGGTTGATTACGAACTCATCAACAAAAGGCTCAACACGGCAAAAGAGGCGAGAAGAGCAAAGGCCTTTGCTTTTCTCACAGGATGAATGAGAAGAATGCGTTGGCGCTTATTCGCAATCGTTCCATCGGCTCGTTAGTTTTCAGTCTGCTAGACATCATCGAATGAACACGACAGAAATCGTCTCGTTTACCATTTCACTTTCATCCGCCTCTAGAAGAAATCGGGTTAGAAATTTTTAATGTGACTGTATTGAGGATCATATTTGTTTTTGTATGACTTGATATCGATGCAGGAATTAGTTGCTGTTTTTGCTGTGGTTTACGTGCATTTGTGTGTATGTGTGTCTGTGTATGCGCGTATGTGGGTGATTATGTAGGCGCGTCTAAGTAGGTTGAGTATGTGTGTGTGTATGTACGCATGAATGTGTATTTGTGCTTATGTGTTTCTGTTTGCGTAACGAGAGTGCTTTTCAAAGTCTGCGCTTTAATATTAATTGGTAGGACTTGCACTGAATTAATCCTTTCCGTTGCTGCTTATGTTATTGTTGTGAATATTGTTGTTGCTATAATCTCCAACGTTTTTACTCCTGTTGTTTTTATCGATGTTTTTACATCGTTTTACATCCTTTGCGGGAAAGGTATAGGAAAGGAGAAAAATCGATGAGGAGGAGAAGAAAAAAATGAAAAAAGGGAAAAGAGGAGGAAGAAGTGGTGTCAAACTTCATTTCTAATTTAAATATCCTCCAAGAAACCTCTTGCAATCTTTCTCTTTCCCTCTCATATGAATGTAACCTGCCTTGAATTCATAGAAAACAAAAATTGAAACGACTTTCTAAAATTTCTGTTTTTTTTTAAAAAAAAGATCTTGACTAGAAAGTTTTTCCCCCAAGGCAAACAAAGCAAAAATTTATTTTTCAAAATTACTTAATCTTTTGTTAAACGGCGGGAATCAAAACAATCAAAATAAAATTGTGAGTTTAAAGTAGATCGTCCAAAAAAGAACACAATTAACAAAGGAATGAAAATAAAAGGAATAATAATAATACACACAAAGATAAGTGAAGATTCAAGGATTTTGAAGTCTCTAGAAGATTTTCTTTATTCTTCCACAAAAAGCAAATCAAATCTCAGAAATGTCACGTTTTTATTTGTTGATTTCATTTATTTTTATTAAACGCAAAGAATGAAATATGCGTGTGCATTCACACACATCTACACACACATGCAAGCACACACGCGCATACACACAACACGCACGTACACACACAATTGTACACAAATATACGATTGTAAGTAATATGATTCTCAGTAATCATGTTTCTGGGAAAGATTATTTCAAAAAACGAAAAGAGAAAAAAAGTCATTACACATTACTTACGCCGAGACTTTTATTCTGATTGCTCGAATCAAGTTGCGGCAAAGTGTTGCTCGTGCAAGTGTATTCGTGTTGCTCTCACTGCTGTCGCAACAAATGAAATGTATAATTTAATTTTAAGAAATTATTTCTTCTTCGTCCTTTTTTGACTTATGCCAATCCGAATTGTTGTGATCCCTGATGGTGTTCATTGTACCGGCTGTTGTTTGCCAGCGCTTGTCATTTAAGCCGCTTATTTTTATTCGCCATCATTTTTTATACGTCTGATATTTTATCCTTTGAGTGACATTTGTGTTACGAATGAGAAGTCAATGGCAAAGGCGACAACAAAAATAACAAGAACAACTGTATTAGATATGACATCTTAGGGAAAAAAAGGCCAGCAATAATGACAACATTAACAACAACTATGACAGCGACAACAACAACAACAACAACAACAACCACAACAACTAAAAGACAGTAATACCTAACCCTGAAATCTGAGCGATTTAAGACCAACAATAAAATAATAATAATGATAATAAAAAAGCGATTATGAAGTATTTGTGCTTTCCCCAGACAGTCAAAACAATCTTGTTTGTTGCACGTAGCACAAAAGTTTACATGTCTGCGTTGTCCATAAATTATCCTATATTTATTACGATGAAATTATTCCACTAAAATTTTCGCATATTATTGTCATTTTCTTTTATGTAATATCTCGCATAGTACAAAATATATTTTCACTCTCCATAAATTATTCGGCTTTCATTCTAATGAGATTTAGTAATGGAATTTTCAGTTTAAATCAAACTTTCTTAGCAATACGTGACATGTCTTTCGTGATATGCCGAAAATTTTGATTGCAGAGTTTTGCACTAGCTTGCACTGTTCGTGAATTATTTGACTATCATTCTGAGAGAGTGCATGAAATTTTTTCCGCCTTTGCGATTGCATTAAAAGATTAGTGAATGCGATGGTTTGCCCATAAGCTCTATTCTTCTGCTTGTCATAGACAATTCCATTTTCTACCTTCTAAATTATGATTTAATTTTTCTATTTTTATGTAGATTTTGTCAATTCCTTGGACTGCATTGTGATTGCTTTCTAGGGTCTTGTTAGTCTTGTTAGTCTAGGCGCCCGAAGAAAGTTAATAATGATATTAAATTTTTCATTCATTCCATTATAGGCATTTACTTTAAATGAGATTTTTTTGAAAATACCATAAGCATGTTTTTGAATTTATCTTTGTTTCCTATTTTATATTATTCTCTTTATGTTCATTTCATTTTTTATAACTGCTTTCTTTGGCTTTCACATTTGCCAGAAAGTATGCAAGGAATTGTAGACATTGTGTCTTTGACTGATAGCACTTATAGAACACATATGTGTAGTTTATCCTTTAAAAGACGTTAATGAATCATAAATGACATTTCCTATGTTGTCAAATTGTTGCAAATAATTGTTATTAATATCTCACATCTACTGCAACGTTGAATGATTGCAAAGAACAAAAAAAAATTAAAAAGACAAAAAGAAATTTATGGTATTGACATGAGTGATAGATTTCAACACAGTTGATAAGTAGCATGACGAAGATTGATTAAATGCCGATTTTTATCACCCCTTGTTATCATCACATTGGGGTAAGATAGAAGAAGCCTTGAAAAAAGTTAAGAAATTAACAGTCTAAATTGTTTTGCATAATAATTTTCTGCTTCCAATGGATATGACACAACGGAACGGCTGTGGAGTATGGGTTAAATTAAAAAGTTTAAACTGTAGTATTTTCTCAAGTCAATTTTCTTTAAATCTGTTTTCATTCCTGTCTTCGGAAGTTTATTGTGTCGCTGTGAAAATTCAATTCAACTTAAGTTAATCTTTTAATCCATTACTTTAAGATAAAACTTTCTTGAAAACTTTAATAATTGAATACTAAATTATCAATAATATCACGAGGAATAAAACTGAGAACGAGAGAGGCTCTTGTTCCTTTTCCTTTCGTCTAGAGGGGAGCCTTTGAATTTTAGGAAACTTGTAAAATTTCAGATTGCGTTGTGAAAAATTGCGTCATTACCATTTGGTTGTTTTCTATTCTATGGTTTATTTTTAATTTGGATTTAAAAAAGAACTCATTTGAGAGATTCATCACGGTAAAGAAAGGAAAAAGGTTTTTTGATTACTTCCAGTGAAAGTATGCAATAAAAAGAGCTTAGGTACAGAGTAATTCTCGATGACTCGTTACTACCATTCTCCGTTGTTCATAACTAGCCGTCTATTACTCGTTGCTTGTTACTTAATTAATAACAAAATTAATTGCCAAATTAATAGATTTTAAACAAAAACTAAATATTTTTATTAATTAATTCCGAAATTGAAAGAAAACTTTTAAACTCAAAGGATTTCATAAGTAAGAAAATTAAGTTCTGAGATGACTTCATTTAATTCCTTGCCTCTGTCTCTGTATATAAACTGGTAATAATGTTATTTTTGTAGCTCTTTCCTTCAATCATTATTGTGATATATCACCCAAAACCACACCTACTTGTGGCTCCGCATCGAAATTGCTGGGATCCACCAATTGTCTGTGAATATGAATAATAAGTGAAATTTATAGAGCGAAATAGAGAGAGAGTGAGAGAGAGAGAGTAGTAGTAGTATAAATTTTTTTTCAAAGATTTTGATAAGGTGGAATTTTTTGGTCATTATATACTCACCCATCATTATATTTCGATTGTAGAGAGCTGGTTATCACTTCCGCTTTTGAACCGATTTGGAAAAATTTATTGATATCAATCGTGGTTTGATTATTGCCCAAATTCAAAACAATTACAAACCAAGCACTATCGGGTATCCTTCTGCAAAAATGAACATTGACAATTATTTGGACGCATCGAATAATAGCCCCTCGATGCATAAGTTCTTTATCTCACCTTGAATATATCAATACATCAGGCGTTGCGGCATGCATTTCAAGGGCGCCGTCCCGCATGGATGGTTCCTTACGAAGAAGTAATAATTTTTTAAATATTTGCAGATGACTTTTCGGTGCACGAAGTTGAGCTAAGGCATTATTGGTTTTATAGTCACTGGGCACAGGTAACCAGGTGCGATCGCCTGAAGTAAAGCCTGAAAATGTTATAAATTATAAAATTTTGTAAATATTGTAAATTATTTTTCTTTTCGAATGCGACGAATTCATGGATGCCATTCTCGAAGAATTTTATCATACCTGCTTTATTTGAAGCATCCCAAGGGTAAGGAGTACGTGCCGGATCGCGCGAGTAACTTTCATAATTACTCGGATTAGCGCTGCAACCCTGAGGATCGACAGTTTCTTCCCAAGAAATTTTTTCATCTACCATACCCAATTCCTCACCCTGGAATAAAGCATTATCACAATAATCAGTCATATGCTTTTCTCTCTATCCCCTAATTTTATACAATCACAATACTTGCATAATAAGTCACCGCATTACCGGGTAATGTCTGTAACAATATATTAAATAGATCCAGACGTTTAGCGCCCAGACGTGTAGAAAATCTCGGATTATCATGATTACCCAATACCCAATTGGCCAGAACGTCACGTGGCATCGCGTTCATCCATCGTTGAACGACATTAATGATGTCGTCCGCATTTGAAGCATTCGTTATGCTTCTCATGAAGTAGAAATTAAAAGGGACCATTGAACCATTCCTAACACCGTCACCATAGGAAAGTATCAGATTTTCAAAAGTTGTATAGGCTTCGGTTAGTAGAATTCGTGTCTCCCCACCATGATCGCGTTTGTACTGTTCGGTCAATTCACGCCATTGGTAAATCATTTCAATTGATTCAGGCTGATCCTGAGTGTAAATGTGTTTAAGATGGCACCAATCATCCGGATCAGGACACATAGATACATCATCGATAACGGGTTCATCCGGTAAACCTTCGGCTTCGAACAAGAATGGAATTGAATCAATGCGAAAGCCGTCAATACCTTTGTCCAACCAAAAACGCATTACATCCTTCATCTTGGCCACCACCAGCGGGTTGCGGAAGTTCAGTTCGACCTGTTTGACGGCAAACTGATGCAAATAGTATTGGCGACGTTGCGGATGCCATTGCCAGGCGCTATAACGAAAAGCACTTATCCAGTTATTCGGTGGCTGGCGGTGGCCAGTCGCATTCACTATACCATCGTGCCAAATGTAGAAGTCCTCATAGCCCTCTTCACGATTAACTGATTTTTCAAACCACTCGCATTCATCACTGGTATGATTGGGAACAAAATCCAGAATAATTTTGATACCTACTTCTTTGGCGCGACGCATCAGGTTTTCAAAATCTTCCATAGTACCGTACTCGTAATGGATCTGATAGAAATCGGAGATGTCATAACCGAAATCTACCATTGGAGACTTGAATATGGGTGAGAGCCAGGCGGCTGTGAAGCCGATATCCTTAAGATACTGCAACTTCTCCGTGACGCCATTCAAATCGCCAATACCGTCTCCATCGCTGTCGCGAAAGGATCGTGGATATATTTGATAGAAATTACCATTTTCCCACCAGTCTCTGGCATACAATGAATGAATTAAACCGAGAAAAAGAATTTGCGCAAGTCTATTCGACAATTTTGTCTTCATTGTCTTCGTCGACGGTTGGTTGAAAAGAACTGAACGATGTGAGAATGATGTTGATGCTTTTAAAGAAAAGAGAAGAAAATATCCAGGAGAAATTTAGATTGATATCAGTCTCTATCAGTTCTGTATAAGTTTCTGTTACGACCCTATGGGTTTTCAGAGCTAGAAAGGCGAAGTCGATAGAGAAGAAGTCATAAGTAATCAGAAGGCCTTGCATAGAAGTTTTCTTCAAAGGCACTTCCAGTGCTTTTAACGGACTTTTTATTAGACAAAAGAAATGGAAAATATATGGTAATGTCGCGACAGGAACTTACCTTTTGATTTACTGTTATGAGACTACCGGTACTTCAGTCGATTCGCTCCATTTTATTAATGCTCTAATCGATTTTATTTTTATATTTTTTTCTCTGAAATGAATACAACCTTACACCGACCCCTCGATATGACTTCCCCTCATTATGACCTCTTGTTTTACTTTTCCAAATAAACAGCTTTACAATTAAACAGTTCTGTTCTGGCAGAACAATGAATAAAAGAATTTCTAGTGTCACTTTAGTTTTCATCAGCCCCTTGACGTTTCATGCCTGAAGAAACGTCAAACGGTGACGAGCACAATGCAATCAAATGAAGATCTACAACTGAAGTGGACTTTTTCTGGGAAGCTTCTGAGGGACAAGAAGCTATTTTTGTGTTTGCTTTGTTTTTGTTTTTTTTTTGCGTTGCTTTGCAAATAAATGATTGTCTATCAAACAGTAAAGAGGGACAGTTTTAATTGGTTTAATAAATGTTGAAATTTAGTTGTTCAAGTGCAAAATCAATGGAATGACTGTAAGGCTGTGAGACTGAAATATACTAACGGTAAACAAAATATAGAGGCGCTTTTGAATAAAAAGAAAGGCTTTGAAATAAATATTATTTCTGATATCAGAAGTTATTTGTAAAAGCAATAGAAATTGTTTTTAGCAATAACAATATTGTCGATTTCATTAATTATAAAGACGTAAGTTATACAAAACGAATATGACCAGGGTGCATTCTTACGAATGAAGCAAATAGTCAGTTCTTCCTTGATAATTGCTAAAGAATCGGGTTTACTTAAGAGAAATCTTGAAAAGAAAGGATTACATTTTACGAATTTTGAAATTTTTCAAAAGAGCGTTTGTTACTCAGTGGGAGTGAAACATATACGCAGATTTGTATAAGCAGCACAGCAGCGTTTTCCTTATATTTCTCAAATTGAGGAACTGAGACGATTTATTTAAGGACGTCTGCGCTCTTAATTTAGTTGCAGCATTTTAAGTGCATTTAATTTAGGTACTAGCTCATTGAATGCTAGTAGAATTGCGGTACTTTAAGTGCAATCAGCAGTCTCTAAAATAATATTAGGCACTTCAACCTTAACACTATTGAAAATTAGAAGTCGTTATTTTCATCATTTGACAATCAATAATTGAATGACTTTATTTTTTAATTGTCCCGATTTATATAGTAAATTTAGAGCTAACGTAAATATAAAATTCAATTAACATAAAAATGTTTTTTGACCGAAAACTGAGTTGGAGGACTCCTGTTCCTCACCCATGTACGATTTGTCAAGCACAAGTAGGTTGAAGAAGAAAAGCGCAAACTGATTGTTATCTGAGCGATGGCTTATTGTTATTTGCATGTGCTCGAAACTGTTGTTGGTTTTCTTGCCTTGTTGTTGCTGTTGGAGTACTCGTCTGTATGTAAGTCGATACAGCATATTTTCGTTTAATTCATTTTATTTAGTTCAAATTGGTTCAATTTTATTCTCATTTTCTTATTTAGTCCTTTTAATTTTTAAAATTTAATTGCCTTTTACTTAATTTAATTTTTTATGAACAGTTTTCATCTTTAAAATCTAAAAATAAGAGAACGGATAATATGAAATTAAATAATTAAAAATAATAAGAGAACCTTTTTATGGGCCGCCCATACCAAACTAAGCAAAAACATTTCTCTTTTCTTGGTGAGCAACAGTGGGTGAACACGGACATATGCATATTATAATTGTGTGGGGCCATTTAACTTTTCTGTATAATCGAAAATATAAGGCAAAGGTTATACTGCTTTCGATTGAAAGATTATTTAAAATTAAATCAATAAATAGAAATAAAACACTCAACAATGTAATAAGAGAGGAAAGATGGAAGAGAAAGAACGTGTGTCCTTTAACTTATTTCATTCAGAATATTTTATGAGCGATACATTTCTAACTCTTTTCAACTCTTGCAAACATTAATGTGCAGTTGTATTTAATAAGAAAGTAGAAAGAGACTGCGGTTAAAAATTAATGGTAATGAGATGCGATTTTGCTTTCTCACAAAAATTGGTTTCCTTGAAATTGTTGCAGGTGAAGCAGGTGTCGCTGAAGAAGAGCATTAAAAACGAAACGTTTAATGATTAAAAAAATGTTTATCGCAATATAAAACTAGCACAATCTACGAACAGAGATAAGGAGGCAGAATTTATCAATTCGATAAAAAGTAGTTTGTTGTCTATATTTTGTACAACCTACCAGTTTATTATAAAAATAAATTTCAAAAATAAATGAAATAAATTTCAAAAATATCAATAAAATAAAAATTGCAATTGTAAATTGTTACAATTCAACATTTCCTTAATAAAAAATTATAAACAATATTAAAAAAGCAAACAAATAAATCATAAAGAAAATAATAATGTCTTTATTATACCTTTTTTCATTTCTCTTTTCCATTACGTTCCTTGTAAGGTAAAACAAAAGAAAAGATCCTAAGTATAGAAGAAAACAACTCGTATCATAAGTTCTTATCAAATCCAATGCATCATTTTGCGACATTTTAGAAATTTATGGCAACCCTGACATGAGTTTCATGTTTTACTGGTTGAGGTCTTGTGAATGCGATGGTATGGCTAGCGGTAAAGTGGTGGTGGTCGTGGTTGTGATGATGGTGGTCGATGTAGTGACGGAAATTGTAGTGAGTGGTGGTGAGAGCTGAGGTGCAGGTGCGTAAAAAATGTTGCCATCACTTAATTTTTTACCACGAGACGAGCGCAGAGACAATATTTTCTTTTTGGTTACATCATTATCAATATTTTCGTAGAACATTTTCTTTACTCTATTTTGATTTCCTTTTCTTTTTCCATATTTTTCCATATTTTGTGTGTCTGCAATGGTTATTATAACGGTAGCTGGCAGAACGACTTCACCGACTCTAGCTAGAGTGGCAATTGTAACGGTAATGCTGACGACCATAACCACTGCTACTGCAACGACTACTGTGGTGACTGTTATGGTAACGTCTACAGCTACGAATGCCTTAGCAACGACAACAATAACGACAATGATAACGCCCGTTATCTGCAAATATTTTTGTTATGGTTTACATTCATCGCCGCCCAACATAATTCAAAGAAAAAAATAATAGTGAAAAATGTATAAAGTTCAAAGCGAAAGTCGAAATACAATAATATTTCTTGTGAGGAAAAAGAAAATTTATGAGCTTTCGTGACATTTTCTACAATTTTTCTTGGGTTTTCGAGAGATGTTTTATGATTGTGTATTGTTTGCGCAGCGATGATGTCTAAAAGCACAAAAAGCGTGAAGCGTCGGAAGCCTCGTGGAAAAGGAGGAGGGGTGACTGCATAAACTCATAAATGTTGCAATGCATTTCACCGTCTGTCGGGCTGTCGATCTATCTGCCACTAAACTATTTATATTATATTTGTATACAATGCATGTGTATGTGTCTGAATCTGCGTGTGTGTCTGATTATGTGTGTATGTGTTGCACATATTTCAGGGCTTTCATTGAGGTTATTGTATTTCAAATAAGTTCAATTTGGAAGCTTGTATAATATTATTTCAATTTGCGTTTATGAACGGGTGAAGCCTTTTGAAACTCTAAAAGTAATTTTATTTGGCTCTAATTATATATGTCTCATTCTCTAAATGATTTTTATTAGTTATTTATGCTTATTATTTAATTTTTATTAGTTATTTATGCTTAAATATGTTGAAAGAATTTTAAATTTATGTTTAAATAATTTTCATTATGAAAAATTGCAAAGATATTGTTGTTCTTATTTTGTATTAAACAAATTTTTATTTTGTAACAAAATTCTTATTTTGTATTACATTGAAACCATGAACGAAATCATCACCAATAACTTTAGGGTTTACTTTAAAGTATTGTGGAATTTAAAATATTTGTCGTTGCATTCACACACACACACACACAAACAGGTTTGCAGTGTCGGTTGTGCCCGTTCATACACTTACTGAAATAACTTCGTTTGAATGAAGTTTTCATCGCAGCCATCTTGAATTATTTATGACGGATACAAAATGGCGCAAGGAGACCTTCAACATAAATAGATATAGAGTTAGAAATTCACTTGCTTATACACATACGCACACATCTTTATATACATACAGATATAAGTTGTTTTCGAAAAACTATTTAAGCTCAAGGTTTAATTTGCATACCATATAACACAGATATATATATATATATATATATATATATATATATATATATATATATATATATATATATATATATATATATATATATATATATATATATATATATATATATATATATATATATATATATATATATATATATATATATATATATATATATATATATATATATATATATATATATATATATATATATATATATATATATATATATATATATATATATATATATATATATATATATATATATATATATATATATATATATATATATATATATATATATATATATATATATATATATATATATATATATATATATATATATATATATATATATATATATATATATATATATATATATATATATATATATATATATATATATATATATATATATATATATATATATATATATATATATATATATATATATATATATATATATATATATATATATATATATATATATATATATATATATATATATATATATATATATATATATATATATATATATATATATATATATATATATATATATATATATATATATATATATATATATATATATATATATATATATATATATATATATATATATATATATATATATATATATATATATATATATATATATATATATATATATATATATATATATATATATATATATATATATATATATATATATATATATATATATATATATATATATATATATATATATATATATATATATATATATATATATATATATATATATATATATATATATATATATATATATATATATATATATATATATATATATATATATATATATATATATATATATATATATATATATATATATATATATATATATATATATATATATATATATATATATATATATATATATATATATATATATATATATATATATATATATATATATATATATATATATATATATATATATATATATATATATATATATATATATATATATATATATATATATATATATATATATATATATATATATATATATATATATATATATATATATATATATATATATATATATATATATATATATATATATATATATATATATATATAATATCAATACCATATAATACAGATATTTCTGCAGTGTTTGCAAATATCGTTCACTTGATGTTCTTAAATTTCAATAAAGTTGAACAATATCTTAATTTTGATGTCGTTCATCCAAATCGTGGGGGTTATATTACATTTATTCCTCCGTTTACGATGCGTTAAAGGAGGCGCAGTATGGAAGTATATATATTTGGCTCAGAATCATCTTCTGAGCCGATTTAAAACTGTCTGTCTGGGGAAGTCACGATTACAGGAGTACAAAAAGGATTATGAAATGATGAGGAAATTATAAACTTAAATTACGGCTGTAGGGTATATAGGCTTCGGTTAGGCCAAAGTTAGAGTTAATGATTATTTATATTTTGTCTTAATAAATTAAACCGATTTAAGCATGGAAATCTTTGAAAAAATGTACATTTGAATTGTATTTTCTTTTTGCCAATACAGCTTACTTTATTTACCTTCCTTCCTCGCCAAATTCACAGGAAGTTATTTTCTTTATGCTTTTATACATAAGTGTCTTTTCCAAGATTGCTAACAAACTCTTCTATTGCTTACGGAATAGATGAATTTTTTATGAAGATGCCGCCACTTTTCCTTAAATGATTTCAGCCTGCAAGAGAGGAAAATCATTCACCATTCACCACTCAAAAATGATTAATTCAATTCAATTTCCGGCACTCGAGTTATGATAATAAAGATTGTCAGTCTACTCGTAGAAAACTTCCACGTCAACAATTATTTTAATTTTTATTATAGTCGAGTGTCGAGCATCAAAGGACGGTAAAGAGGAAGAGAAAAGCAAAAAGGGAGAATATAAAAAAGTGGGTGAAGCATTTAATAGAGACAATTCAGACAGTAATGCAGACAAAAGTATATACACATACACAAAAGTACACATACACACACACCTTTACACCGACACTCTTACGTAGACACAGTCACTTCTAGCCCCTCGCCTTTGCCCACATACCCTAGAGGAAAGGCTCTTTTCAGAAAGCTTGATGAAGCAGGGATAAGCTCAGCAAAGGTAGAAAGATAATGAGTGAGGGGGGGGGGAAGAGAAGAACAACAAGGTTGAACAATTGAAATAGAACCGAAAATGCGCCAACAATAAGACCCGACTGTACTAAAATACAGGCAGACAAAAACGCCCGAATAGACAGAATACAATAAAATACGCAATAACGGCTAGCAAACGGCGATAAAAAATCAGGACGCGGTATAACAAAAGTATTAACTCGTAGATGGAAACAACGAGAAAATAACAAAAAAGCAAAAGCAAGAAAAATAAGTAATGGAACGAAAAATCTGATTTTCATTGGGTTTAGTGGAGAAAAGAGCACAGAGGAATGGTCGGAAGCGAAGAGAAAGGTTGCTCAGGCAAGAGTTTTGAGGGGCAGCTTAAAGGACGGGGGGAATTTCCTCTGCTAACGAAAAGGAAACAAAATAGAAACTTCATTGGCGGGTTTTATTTGGGGCTTTTTCTTCGGTTTTTTGCTACGCCTGAAACACTTTAGTTTTATGACGAATTGTAAAAAGTACGCGAGAGCCACGAGATCTATGAAGAGCCATTAAAGCCACGACAAAAGCATGACTCGACGTGCTACATAATTTGACAATTGAATGCGAGGCAGAATCGTTTGGGTTTTACTTTGTTGAGTCTGTTGGATCGGTTGAGGAATAGTGCACTTGCGGCGCTTGCAGCACAATCTGCTTCCTGACTGCAATTGTCTTCATTGATCGGTTGAGGAATAGTGCACTTGCGGCGCTTGCAGCACAATCTGCTTCCTGACTGCAATTGTCTTCATTTTAATGTTGCCGTTTTATTAATTTTTTATGTGAGTTTCATTCAGTTTTATTTTATATTTATTGCATTGCTGACGCTGAGACTGTCGCTCGGATGCCGCTGCCGGTGCTGAGGTTTTCTTTTACTTTCTGTTCGTTAGTTGGAGAAGATTATAAAATTATTATCTCGTTTTCAGTTAGTTTCCGGAATCTGGAATCTCGAGTGGCCGGATCTAAATTTTTGATTTGGTAACGGAAATGTCACAAATGTCATTTATTTTTCTTTGTTTTTTACAGTTGGCCAAGGTATCGGTGGGTGGTTTCGGTGGGTCGGTCGGCCGTTTGTTGGGTGGATCGCCTCGTTCCATTCCTCCACGTTCCTCCACGGATCGTTTGTATTATGTTTCACCTTGCGTCTTCGGGTTCCATTGGGATCCTTATGAGTTTGAGCGCCATATGAATTTGGTTGCTTTACTCTCTTCTCTGTTTTTAACATTTTTATCTCACTCTGTTACTCTCCCTCTCTCTTTCTGTCTCCCATTTTTATCTATCTGTGACTACTGGTAGTCTATTACTTTTTAACTATTTTGATTTTATTTATAAATACATTCGTCCCGCTAGGTCGCCCGCTAACCCCAATGCGCTACCCACCTCCCACCGCTTGCAGCATGCGACCGTCATGTCATAAAAAAGTCACAAATAAAGCGAAAGTTTATTAGTACTAAAATTATATCCAGTTTGGCGTCGTGCCCGTGACATTAAAGTAGCAGGCAGTGGCAAAATCTCAGCAATGACCGACAATCAAAGGTAATTAAATCGTTCTATACTCTTCATTCCTTTTAAGAAACTCCGAAAGAGTTTTAGGTTTTGCTATTTCCGTTCTCACTGAATTGACTTCCCGATGGGTGGTGGCGCTTCAGGGTTTCGAAGAGGAATTCAATTTAGCAAAATGAGAAAGAATTTTTTTTTAATTGAAAATTATTTCGATTTGTAGTAAACACTTTTGTTGAACAACAAAAATTCTAGCCAGTCTAATAGCAATCCTATCAAATCGCTTGAGAGTAATCAATCAATTGTAATCCATCAATCGATTGATCGATTTTTTTTGAAATTATTCATATTTCTTTGAAATTGTATTTTTTGATTCTTCCGCTCAATTAATTCCTTTTTCGTTTTATAGAAAAAAGATTTTCATAGAGAAAGTATTCCCAATTGCGAGAGCTATTAGGAACTTTTTTCCTTAATGAATCCTTTGAGAATTGAATTCTCCATTATCCACTTTTTATTCTTACCCTTTTTGTTTAAATTATAAATTGATAATAATGACGTTCTGTCAGAGGTAGAAACACTTTTTGCGGCGATAATCAGACCGTGATGATTTTATGACCGTGACGGCTGTGACGATTGACCTTCAATAAAAATGAAAGACACAGTTTGTCGATGAACATAAGAGATTGAGGATAAATGATAAGAGGCAGAATAGAAATCGTCACGGAAAAATAGCGAATAATTTGTCTAGCGGAATGAAATAATTCTTGAAATGGTTTACATTTTATGGTGATTGCGAAGCAGAAGAAATTGTCAACCAAAACTTTTTAAGCGAGATTCTTCTGTTATATTGTTGTGCATATTATTAATATTGTTATCAATAACCTTTTATTACGATGGTCGAGCAATAAATATACTTGTGGGAACACATTTAAATCATTGAGTATTGCCTTACTCTACACACTCTGTAAATAAAAACGTCCCATCATTCCTCGAAGGAAGAAGAGGAAAAGCAAAAGATAATTGTAACGGGAAATTGCTTTTTGTGAAACATCCGGTACAACTGAGAGGTCTTCTCTGTACAAACGGATATGAATCTCTCTACTTGCAGGTAGACGGGTGCGTGTGTGAGTAAAATATATTTAGAATTTTTGTGAACAATAAAGTTCCCAGGGAACCATAAACTGATATTCATATTATATTACTGCTATTTCATTAGATAACCTCGAAACTAAGACTGAGCCTTCACAACAAAAGGTTGCTATAATTTACTACTGTTCAGTATGTCCCGTAGAAAACAACAAAATAAACTCTCAATCAAGTGTTTGTGGCGAGGAAACATATAATTTGCGACAAGGAATTCCTTGCTTCCTCCTTTGGAAAGTCATTTGAATCAAGTGGAATTCATTAATTAAAATCACTGACAATCAATCATGTCTGACAAATCCGTAATGATTAGTAATCTCTTTTAAATAGAGGGAGAATAATAGAAAATTATTTCATTTTCATCATCATTTCCGGTAAAGGAAACCAGTCAACGGCCCTTTATAGTAAAGGATACTTTAAATCTTAAATAAAAATTTCATAAAAACACTGCGTTTTTTATCAATTAGTTAGATAATAATTGAAATTAAATGCACATTTTTAATTTAAATTTTTATGAAATATATTTTCGACGCTATTGCTGAAAACTCGTTTAATTTCGAAACTCGCGCCAAAAAAAGGACATTTTCAAATCTTTAAAAAAGGAATTTACTATTCATGTTTTTGGCACTTTTGACAAAGCATCTTCCTTTGCCAAAAGTAATTTGCTCGTGTAGTAATTTTCTGTTTTCTTTTTGTTTTGTAAAAGGGATCTCTTTGCAATTTTTCGTTTTTCTATTTTGCCCCTTTGTATGGTCGAGTTTTGTTTTTGTTGTGCGTGAGTTTTTTTTGTGAAAATTTTATTTCTCCCAATTTGCATTTTCATTTAATTTTCGTATTATTTGCATTTCTTAGGTGCACCATTTAGCAGTCTAAACATGCGCCAAATTACAACAGAATGTTATATTCGTCCTTTTATCCTCTATCCATCTCTTACTCTCATTACCATACTATTCTTATCAGACCACCCTTCATCGTGTTTTGTCGTGCCCTCCGGTGGACAACGTTGCAGAAATTTACGTACATTCCTGGCAACATGCTGTGTTGCCACAATATCCCGAGTATCTCGCAATAATATTAAAAGATTGAAAGGAAAAACTTTCAAATACAAACACACCTATTAAATGGAGCCGATAAAATGGGAGTGGAAGAAAGAGGGAGAGAGAAATTGTAAAAGAGAAACATTGACACTGAGGATGAAAAAATGAATTTTCGTTTGTTGTTTTCTTTTTCCGTTTACCCCCCCCCCCCCCTATCTGTTCATTTTACTCTCACTCGCTTATTCGCAATTTCAATGAAATCTGTTATTATTATCATTTAATTTACTTTTTCCACGTTATTTTTATTATTTCTTGTGTATTTTCATCAATTTTTTGGAACTGCTCCTAATTTTTTCTCAAGATTTTGTCTTTTGACATAAAAACTTTGCATACTTTCAGGGGTGGTTTCTGAGTAAAACAAAGAAATGCATACCCTTTGTTTGACTGGAAAGTGTGGGAAAGGGAACCATCGATTTGTTGTTGTTCTTTTTAAATATACGAAAATAAATTTATTAATTAAAATTCGTTAGAAACTAAACCTACTCATGGTTTGAAAGAGTTGCATCAATAAAACGTTGATGCCGCGCATCTGTTGCAAAATCGATAAACCGTAAGGATTTATTTTTTAATCCATTGATGGATAGACCTCACTGGTCTATCGAAACTTGGCTGATGTATTAAACATTGGTTGCCACTTCTATAAATTCATGGATATGCTTTTAAGGCTTCCTTTCGAAATTGTTTCAATTTATTTTTTGAGGATTTTCCTTATGAAGGGCGGTGTAGAGCGGTAAGCTTCTTTAAGGAATCCAGCGGAAGTGCAGTTCTGGAATTATCATTTAGATTTCAACTAGATTTCCTTAACAAGATTTAAATAATACCAAGATGGAAAAAAGAGAAGCGTAATAAAACTTATTACAGAATTATTCTTATTACATACGATTTATATTCATCCTTATTATCTTCTCCTTCTTTATGTTCCTCATCCTAATCGAACCGTAAATGCAAAATGTAAATTAGATCCAATTTCACATTCTGACAATTTGAGTGCGTTTGAAAGGAATAACATTCGTATAGGAGAGGATTTAGGTAGATGGAGAGAAGAAGATGAAGGCTGGGTGGGGAGAAGGGTGGTGGAGAGTTAAGAAAATTAGGAGATGGTTTCAAGGAATATAATAAAAAATAAATGGAAATAATTTAAATACGAAAAGAAGAAAAAGAGATGGAAATAATGATAATACTCGTGAATTAAAACAATTATCGGACACAAATATCACGCTTCGTTTTAAATTGTCGCTTCGTTTTAATTGTCCTGAAAATGTTAACAGTGATCGTTAAAAATATTAAAATTGGAAATAGAGGGAGAGTGGTTAACAACTAATTAATGAAATTTAAAATATTTTTAAGCATATATAAATCTGTGAGTATTGCCTGGAATTTGTGCCTAATCGTTATCACAACGTCTACGTTCCCTTCTAATATGGCCACAATATCCTGAATCACTAAAGAACACTTCCATTTTACACATTTTGAAGGACGTGCTCGTCCTATGCTCCAAACGATGTGGAAAAGCAAACGATCTTCAAACTAACACCTCAAGAATCGATAATAAAACAGTCCCCGCAAAACAAAAATTATGACAGAAAAACACAATTGGGCTCAACAACAACGAGAATAAGAAATTCAGCAATACCAGCAATGAAAATGATGATAATGAAGATGATGAATGGACAATTGGAGTTTCTAATTCACAAAATTAAATGAGTCTCTTTGCGAATGGCTCCAGTAGGAAGGCAAAGAGTTAAAAAAGGGGTTAAGAGAGAAACCAGAATAAAGAAGTAGAAGATTAGGAGGAGGAAGAATCAAATAAATGAGAAGAAGAATTAGAGCAGATAGAGTGTACGAGTATGCCTTGCATCGTTCGTGTGGTTGGGTTTGTATATAAAATATGTTTAGTCATGTGTTACATCAGTGACTGTGTGTGTGTGCGTGAGTTTGATTTTTTAATGAATTTCGAAAGCCAGTCTGCTGGATGAAAATGGTTTCTGTATTACCGAATTTTCCAGCAGTATAAGTGAGGTGAGTCTGGTAAGGTTGATATGTTGGAGAGTGTTGGAGAGTTATACGTATGCCTGTATGTATGTGTGCCATATAGTGCTGAGTGTACCAGAATTAAATCTCCCCAAAAAGTGTCCAATTAAAATTAAAATGTGTGAAAACGTAGAAGAGAGAAGGAGATGGAAAAAGGAATAAGATTATGGCTATTTCATACTTTGCACCTAAGGACGATAATTCGGATTTATTCGTCGTACGAGAGAGATTTTTGAGAAATATGAAAATCATCAGGCAAAACTTTTGGGAAGTTTTGGTATCTAAGGATCACCGGTGGTTATTTGTGGCACCATGGTACGTATTGGGAATTATTAAATTCGCAAATTGGTACCCAATACGTTTTGTTCTATTGAAATAATATTCTGGAGGTGATTAAATATCACAGAAATATGAAATCATATGGAGATTCGTTGAAGATATATTTACCATTTAAACTATTAACGGAACGCTCAGGTATGTTGTATTCACCCACACATACACACATCGAAAACTGCATCAATTCCTAATGATGCAGTTCAATATAATTTGGCACCAAGTCTGAAGGCTACCATTCAAGGAAGCATTCAATCCGTACAAGAATGATACGGTGAAAACCTAAACCTAAGACGAATACAGTAAGATGAAACAAGAATGCTAAATGAACAGACAAATGGCGGAGGGAGGCTAACGAGCATTCAGATAGACAGACAAATAAGTAGCCACACATTATAAACGGAGTATCAAATGGTGTGCAAAAGCAAGAGACAAGCGAAGAAATAAATGGACAGATAAATTGTGAGATAAACACACACGAAAATGGGTAGTCATACGAACAAAATATGGAATGACAGACAGCATCGACAGGGGGATGAATTTGCGGATATACCAACGAAGAGACAAACCTAGGTCCAAAGTATAAAATAGTTTGGCTAAGGTGCAAAATAAATGAAATGGGTTACTGATGGGCCCGTAGATAAAGTGACATTTAAATGGCAAAAGGACAAATCAACCAAAAGGACGAATTAAGAGAGCATTCAATAAGGTTTGTGCTGAATCGCATATGGAAACATATTGAATACGATGCGGAAGTTGCTTGCTTGTATCAAGAATTGTGGCAGCAGCGAAGGAACAATCAGACGATGGCACTCGACCATAGACTGAAATATGTATAAGCTGCTTTTGTTGCTGTTGCAGATGCTGCTTTTACTAATTCAAAAAACCTAACTGCCAATTGGCAAGGGCTGTAAAGTATAGAGTGTTAAAGGATCATAAAGACAGACAGACAGAGAGAGGTAGGCAGAGAGATAGATAGATAGAGAGAGAATAGGAAAAAGCGGATGCAGTAGCGGCAATATCACATTTTGCGCTACTAGAGCGGATTTGAAAGAGCTGGAGCATGGTGTAAAAGAGATAAAGGGAAAGAAAACCAAAGGATTCTAATTAAGTAGGGTAAATGATGTGAGCATGATGGTGATGGTTATGATGCTACTACTGCTCCTAAAACTGCATCACTAACTTCTTGTTTGGAATCTGGACAAAATGTAGTTAACAACGTGAATAATAACAACAACAACTGCGCCAACAACAACAAATCACCCTTAAAACTCACACGAGCAATAACAACATCAGCAGCAAAAACAACACTAGCAACAGCAATACGAACAATACATAAGCCAGAAACAACAAAAGAACCAAAAATCCAGCAATTGTTGTGACTTCAGGTTTCGGATTTGGTTAACTCTACTATTTTGAAGTTTATTGACAGGAAGCTAAAGCTTCTGTCAGAGGAAGAGACGAAATGGCAGGTGGTGAGATATTAAGTTCTCGAGAACGTTGTGATAGATAACAGCTGATGCTTGAGGATATAAAGGATGTCGATGAGAATGAGAATAAAGAAGTGTGCAAATGTCGCGTTCTCTAATGATTCCAAGGATGGCATCTATTGAGGGGAAGGCGAACGTGTTGGTGGCGACTGAATCTCACTTGTTTAGTTTTTCAAATATATCTAGTATGAGTAGTTTTAGCTCTCTTTGTGAGAATTTGGGTAGTTGGTATTCATTGTGAGTTCTTCAACGATTTCGATTTTGGATGTTGTTTTTTGTTATTTGAACATTCTTTTCTTCTCGGTTTCTATGGGTTTTTAAAAAAATCCTGTACACATATATGCACATGCATATGTATTGATATATTGCACGTCTGTTTTATTTTCACTCATGGTTTATTTAAGTTTGTCGTCACTTCTTGTCGGTTTGTCTTGTCGGTTTGTCTTGTCGGTTTTTATTTTGTCTTTGTGTGAATTCTGTCCGTGCTCTGCGGTTTGTTGAAGTTCATTAAGTGATCTGCATAAATTCAAAAGAAAAAATCAAAAATTCTTGACTTTATTCGTTCATCAAATATGTAGATAAAAAAGCTTTGCTCTCGAATCCACCTGGTTTCTCTGAAGTAAGGTCGGAATACGTCAAGGGCCGGATTAACCATGATTGTGTTTTCCTTCTAAGTGATTTGGTTCCCGGCAGGACAACACACAGAATGATAATCTTTTGAATAAAAGCAATAAAAACAGAAGAAAAAAAAGGGGGAGGAACAGAAAAGGAAGGAAAAATCTTCAATTAATAAAAGGAAAATAATTTCAAACCAAAATAAATTTCAATTAATTGAGAAATTTTATAAGCAATAAGAATAAAAATAATTCAAAAATAAAAATATTTTTTAGCATTTTTAAATATTTCTGAGAACTATTTGCACATATTTCGGCATCAATATAATTTATATAATTGATTTTTCAACTCGGGGGATTTATTATTGTTTCTCTGGTAAAAATTCTTTGATATATTTATATGAAAAATTAATATTAAATTTCTTATATTTCCTTTAATTTACTTCGTGAATTCTGTTCACGTATCCTTCAAGTTAAAATTCTATGATTCGATTTGAGAAGTTGACCATCACAGTTCTAGCAAAATCTTTTCAAATAAATCGGAATCTGCAGCGAAACAACAGAAGAGAAAAAAAAAATAAAAGGAATTGACAATTGTAAATTTGTAAATTTTGACAATTCTCTCAAAGGTTATTTCGTTGAACAGTTTTACTAAAGACAAAAATAGAAGCACGGAGATAACCGTAACTTGTTATACTCTACCATTCCTGCCCCTGCGGGACACCGCCATGGGGTGAATGACATGGTAAGCCGTTTTCTTACATAAAATCACACACACAGTAATATCTTCCTTTTAAAAGTAGAGGAAAAAAGAGAAAACAGTATTGGAAAAAAGCAAAGAATTTTTCATTAATAAAATTTTTCCGTTTGCTCACAGCTCTTTTCAACATCATGTTGCTTCTATATTCCACCATTTTTTTTTGCTTTGATCTTTTTCGTTAGCTTTTCCCGTGCCTTTTTTAAAAAGTGACACTTAAAATTGATTACCCTAGAGTGTCATTTCTGTACTACAGGAATACAAGCCCATCAACAGCAATAAGAGAAACAATAACAACAGAAACACAACCAAAGCTCAACAAAAAGTAGTAATTTCTAGGAATAGATGACATTCGACTTGTATTCGATCTGCTGAAACAGACAGATATGCACAAAGAGCATGAGGTACTAAAAAAATACAATTATACCCTACAGCGGTGGAAGAAGGGTCATTCAGTGAGCAGGCTATTACGCCGTCGGTGAAGATTTTCTAAGATGATTTCGAATGTGGAATACCTCACTGGTTTTCTTCAAAACACAGAAAGATTTTTCTTAAAGAATGTATTATAGAAGTCAGGAGGTTACTTGGGTCTCTATTTAGAACATTCGTGAGGCCAGAACCATATCTACGACTTCAAAGTGTTAATTAGAATTTCTCTATATGGATTTCACCGTCCACTGGTCTTTTATATCGATTGAATTTCTTCCGTTTCCTTATTTAAAACTTTCCTAATTTAAAACATTAATTATTAACGATTTTCAACTGTTTGGTCAGCCTTGTTATTTAAATAGCTCTCTTTAGAAAATTATTCTACTTCTCTAAAACCTTCTCTCACGATCGGTTTTCGCTTTGAAAATATATCGTAATAGATCACAAAAACTGATGCAAGGTACGAATTCCGTTCAGTCAATTATCACCCACTACGCAAACTAACTTTCATTAAAATACCTCTGTTATAAGTGCAGGGTTTACAGGAGTACCGCAAGACGGGATAAAATATTTGGAAAAGAAAATATATCGAGTAAAGCTTAAGAGAGCGAGAGTGTTATACGAAAGATAAGCCGCTGAGTTGGGAAGAGTAGTATTGAATTCAGAGACAGGTATTAGATGATTATACAGGAAGATTAGGAATGCTGATGGGAGCGTCTGTGTGTGTGTATAAGTGAGTATTGACTACAAATGTCACTGAAATCATTTAAAAGTCTGAAGGTATTGAACGGGAGAAATAATGAAACAACAAAAATCGAAATGTGTTAGAGAAGTTTAATGAATTAAGGAATATTTTAAACTTTTACCACAAACGAACTAAATAGATATCACACAAAACAGAATCTTGGACAAACATAGATGTCCATGTATTGTAGAATAGGTAAGTATATATTCATGAATCTGTCCTGCAATTATCTTCAGATTAAATACTTTCATGTCATTCCTACGAAGCTACGTGTTAAATTTCGTCCGCATATACCGGTTTGAATAATTCCACAAAAATAAAATACAACAATTGCAATAACCTACACAGTACCACTGATCTAACGGTATCTTTATAACGTTCATTACTTTGTGTTGTATCGTGTAAATCCCCAGGATTATGTTAATGACGCATGATGTAATTTAATTAAAAGAACATTACTTTAACGAATATTTTTATTTGTTTCTGTTTTTATCCTGCACTCCCGAAACCCTGTCATATCATGGATAGGTTTGCTTTTGGTTTTGGATTTTTCCCGAAGAAATAAATTAAGAAATTTTCCTCAAAAAACTTCACATATTCACATTTTTCTATATAACGAATTTACGCCAAATTTATAGAAATTATTTATATTTCTTTTTAAAATGTCCAGTTGGCCACTGTTTCATTCAAAAATTGTTCAACATGTAGATGAAATCTGAGACCCATATGAGATATAAAACCGCAGTTTATTGGACGTATAGGGCATATAACTACCTCGACCAGGTAAATATTTTGTAGTCTCTCACTCTCTCAGGAATTCTCTCTTCTATTTAATTAGTGTGTTTCAGTATTTCGATGAAGCAGAGAGAGAGAGAGAGAGTGAGCAAGATACACTAATCACCCTAAAGCTTTAAATAACTTAAATGAAACAGGGAGGAAATGTCAGTAACCAGAATAACAAAGCGGGCTAATTAAGAATTAGTCAGTTGCTTATCACATTTTTCTGATTATCTGACTCTTTTATTACTTCATTTATTCCTTCCTGTCGCTTTCTCTTTATTAATATTGTCTTAGTTTATTCGACACCAGCGCTCTTTATTGATTGCATTTTTAATGAAAAAATTATTTGCTTTATTAAATTATCTATATGTATGAATATAATTCAAGCGGAAGATAATAATTTGTGTCCAATTAAAATAAACCACCCAATGGATTTCTTTTTAATTTTGCGCCTTATGGATAGAAAGTAGTACGAGACAGAAAATGGACGTGATTCGTTTAAATAATTAACAAGGAAAATTAGGTAATAAAATTGAATTAGTATTGATAAGAAAAATACTTATCACTTTTTTAATTTGAAAATTAACGGGGGGGGGGGGTTTTGCACTTCTCTGGGTAATTTCTTTCCCCTTCTCTTCATATTTCTTCAAAGAATTCAGTTGTTTGTAATTTTAAAAATTACTTTATAAATGATCCTTCGTTCCTTGATTTCTCTCTTGCCTTCAAAAAATTTTTATTCTGATTTTTACTCACTCTGTCATCAGTCCGACACTTTTAGCCTTGCAACTAGTTGGCATTAATGAACATTTAAAATTCATTAATGTTCTTTAAATTTAATGAGCGATTTCAAGGATTTATTCCCATGCTTTGAGTTTATTCCCACAAATACATTCCCAGGCAGTCAGAAAAATATGATAAACATTGAGCAAGCCGAAGGAATTGAGTAAGAGCATAAAAGAAGAAAGACAAACGTTGAATACGATGAAAAGAGACAAAAGAATTTAAAGCTTTACGAACTTTACTTGGTTACAAACAATGCAAGACAAGCCCAAAATTTAGCTCCCGGGTAGGTAATAATGGGTCCGTTGGTTTGTTCACCACTTGTTGACACGACTTGACAGTTTAATGCACCCTAATTCGATGGCTAAGCAGAAAGGCAAGCAGGTACTAAGGCCGGTCACAATTAAAAGTGTCAACTACACACACACGTATACACAGACATATATATGCACGCATCCAGAATAAACAGGATCACACGACGGTTAGATCCTGCTAGAATAAAGACAAATGGATTACAAGAGCAGATAAATGTGAGTGGATACCGCGAGTGAGGATTGGGAGAAGAAGGTACAGGGGAAAACAGATTGGTACGGAGTTCGTGTTAGGTATTCATTTAGATCGGTCTTCAAACGGTCTAGATTGGAGAGAAATGCTACAAAAGTTGAAAAGAAAGACAGAGAGAGGTAGAGAGCAAGCAAGGTATGAGCTCTTGAGTCGACACAGATGTCACCTGAAAGACTTTTACCTTGTGTTATGCAATTTTAAAAGACTTCTTCGTTTCGTCTAGATTTAAGAAATCCCATTTGGCTCGTAATAAATTCAAGGTCCTGTCACTTTTCTGGTTTTTTGACTTGCTTTAATCCATCATTTGGTCATCATACGACATATTAAAGTTTCTACCCTTCTTTCATTCCGCTTCGACTATTCAGAAAGTTTCCTTTAAGTCCCCGTGAGATTATGAACAATTTTTTCAACAATTTCACGAATGCTAAAGTTTTATTAACTTTATCACGTATTGAAAAACTTACTATAAGTTCGAATCGCCCTTGGGTTTTATCTATCGTTTTTCCTGTTATCTTCGCGACACGCTTGTGATATATTTCGTTCACGACTTTGATATTCTTGAGTGTTTCCATTTCGGTTTTATAGAGATTCTTTGTTTGTTCTAACCTTTTTTTGGACACTTTTTTTATTTTCTCTCTTTTGTTCTTTATCTTCCTCATTCTTACCTTTTCCCTTTTAGTTTTTCGCGCTATAATTTCTTATCAAAATTTTTATTCGTGGTTTTGTTTGATTTAGTTTTTTTTTACTCTAAAGGTGTCGAAAGTTTTTCCTCGGCCCCTTCGTCCGTCCGTACTTTTTGTTCGAACTGAGTTTCTTGCAGTGCTTATGGTTTCGTTGTCGTTGGCGTTGCTGTTGTTGTTTTTATTGTTATTGCTGTTGCAGGTGTTTTTGCATTTGTTTGTGGTGTCAGGTTCTGATACTGATCATCTTTTGTGTTATTGCTGCAACTTCCTTTGGCGTCACCGCAGCTGATGCTGCTGCAGATGTCGCTTTATTACTCGGGCAATATTTGAGTCATTCTAATGCTCTGGCATTTATTTTCCATCCAGAATAAATTACGTCAAGTATCGTGGCGACAAACTGAAAGTCATGGCAGCCATTTTATGCAGTCCAAAGAGTTTGCAACAAAAATTGTACCACGAACGAAAACAATAACAACAAATGTGAGGAATTAGTTTGAATCACTCTTTAAAATTGCATTTTGTGTAAAACAACGAGCTGTTCTTAGAATAACTTGAGTCTTAAGTATTGGAGTAAAAAAAATGAAAAGAAAAAAGGGCGAAAGGGTAAAGGGAGAAGAAAATATATCCTGACATAAGGTTTTTTAGAATATGCTTGAAATTTCCAAAATTTTGGGTGTTCTGTATCTCGCTTGAAGTCGTTTTGGCAGCACGTATCAGTTTTTGTCAAAACGAACGAATTGCTTGACGTTATTTAGGAATTGTCTGCGCTGGAAAATGCATGTACCTTTCATTAACGATTTGTTTCGATATCGTTACAAATTTTTACTTGATCGTCCTTTAAATTATACTCTATTAATGTTTTTGTTTTTTCTCAGATCACATCTCGTTCTGAGGATCTTGTCTTGACTCAGATATGTCCTGCTATTGCCGGTTATTGTCTTGACTAAATGAGTTCGTACAATTGTTCTCGAAATGGTTTTGAATTTACAAGTCTGCATCTGTTTTATTTTTGCGTGCTCATTCTATTTGTTCTGTCTGTGTTCGAAGAAATTTTGTAAGCCTGTGTAATTCCTTAGTGAAAGCCTGTCAGTATATAAGCCTGTCAGTATTTTATAAACACCTTGTAATTTAGCCTTGTGTGTGTGAATGTAATGAAATTGATATTTACATTTCTTAAAAAATATTTAGTTTGATACTTCCCTGAGATTTTTAGGGGTCAAATTGTATGCCTAACTCCTTCTCTTTCTCTTTTGCCATTACTTAGTACTTTCTTCGGTTCCATCTCCTTTTCTCTCTCCCTCTCTCTGTCTGTCTTATTGCTGACGTTAAATCTCTGTCATTTTCCTATTATCCTTGCCGTTTATTTCAATTTAGTTGTTTTACACGACTGGTTACGATAAAGTTTCAAATTTATTTTAAATTGCTTTTTGCGAAAATACTGGCGAAAATCCTATTTTGATTTCTCATCTACCGCACAGATTTCAAACTAACCTTGTAAGACCCTCACACACTATCCTGACTCTCCTTCTCTTCTCCCGCCTTCGACCTAAATTCTATCCTAATTCATATAAATTCAGAAATTTTTGCTAAAAAATGAACATTAAGAACTTTAAATTATGCTCTTCAGTTCAGAATGTTATCTAGTTAAAGCTTAAAACTATTGTGGTTAGGTCTATGAGTGTAATACGTATACGTGTGTACGTATAAGTTGGTATGTATATGTGTGCGAAGGCATAAATGTTGTAGAGGATATGTAAAAGGAAAGATGATGTCGAATGCAGCTTTCTAATCTTCCCTGAAGTATCAATACATGTAACCACACTTATAACATACATACACACACACTCTCTCTTTTGCTCTAATCTAAGCAAACCTACATTTATAGATATTACATATATTTACCAACACATCGTATATGTCATAAAAATCTTATATGCACTTATGGCAAACTGGTGGTCTACAAAAACATGTCCCTCTCGCTCTCTCTTCCTTCCTGTAAATCTGGATTATTCTGTGTCTAATCTACAGTGTGCCCCAATCTAACTATCTCTAGAAATAATATGTTATATATACGAAAATACAATCCACCTAATCAACCAATCTCTCTTTACCCTAATTTGATCTAACACGAGCTAAAAAAAAAATAAAATACCTTCTGGCGCGATTTGTTTTATTTAAGCGAAAATTTTGTAGAACATTTTAAGAAAGGGTCCTTTGTGTGAAAGAGGGAGACAGCAGGATTAATATTAAAAAATCGTTCTTTTGAGCATTCCTAAAAATAATGTTTTGTTTTAATGTTTAAGCACAATCGACCACTGTTTATTACTCTGAAATTTTTCCTCACAGTTTGAGTGCGTATATGTATGCATATACATATTTACATATGTATACGTGTATCGGTGTGAGTTTGTCAAACGAGCTCATTTTTGCTCTTCAAACTGGTAGTGTGAACCTAAGAAAGCGTAAGTAAGCATGTAAGTGTGTGAATAAGTGCATGCGTGTCTCTGCGTATTTGTGCGTATGCAGTTGCATTCGAAAAGGAAGCGAATTTGAGATTTCGGTGACGATTTCTGTGTGCAGCGATGTGTAGCTGTGTTGAAAAGGAAATCGTTTGAAGTTTTCAACAGCTGTTTCTGAGATTGAGATTACTCTCAATATTTTGAGTGAGGATAGACAATGGGACAACTGTAGAGTAGAAGTGTGTACCTAGATTTCTATTATATCGTAGATTTTCTCCTTTTTGTATTTAATTCTCAAAGCTTTTTGTTGTTTTATTTTGCTTTGAATGGTTGTTCCAATTTAAAAATTATAACAGAAACGAATCATTGTGTAATATTTGCCAATATAGTCTAACTCAATAGAATGAGAATTAATAGTTTCTGAATATCGATCGAGGCTGCTTAATATTTTGTGAATTTAAAAAGGAGGTTACGACTGTATTTTAAAACTCTCTGACCTTTATTAGTATTACACATCCTTTTGATGAAAATTACAAGTACGCTTTTCATATTTTTAAACACGATTTATCCCTGACTTTTCCTTACCCATCCACGTTTATCCCACTTTTTCTATCTTTCTTATAATCCATCGACGAAATTTAATAAAAAATTAAATAAGGTTTATTTTACTTAAAGATTTTTGCACGTTTAATATTTTTGTTGTTGCTGTTGATTCTATTCTCATTTTCTGATCGAGGATCAAACGCATTTTTCATTGCTCTTCAAACGCATAGAAAACGCGTACGTGCCGTAATAGTAATGAACGTTTCAAAGTGTATGAGATATAGGAGCAAATAAATAAATAAGTAAATCAATCAACCCCGTAGGAAATTTAAAGATAAGCGTGTTATTAGCTTAGGTTCAAACCCATAGGTGGAAAAAAGAAAACCTTAAAATCTTTTTAAAAATACATTTTTAGTTCAATGGATGTATTTTGATAACTTCCACTTAGTTCACTATACAAGTGTCTTTCCTACCAGGATTCGGCTTTATCTTTGTTCCGTCCGTATGTTTTTCCTTCTCGTATAGTTTATAATCCAACCTGTTTATAATCCACCATCTTTTAACAACATTCTTTGGTACAGCACCAGACTATCGTGTTAGTCTCACGCACTTCAGGGAAGTTGCGCCTTGTTATATGTACTCGACGCCTCCTCCCATAAGTTATAGTCACTATAAATTGTAAAATCCAACTAAAATCCAAACTCACGTTCACCGACGTGATGCCAAAAGGGAGCTAGCGCAAATTTTCTAATCTTCTCAGTGTATTGAAAATTATTACACTGTTTTCTTATAAAGGAAATATTCAATCATTTAGGTTTTTCAAGTAGTTCATAAATAACACGATTTTTTCAGCAATCAGCTGAATTTTTATTAGCTGTATAGCCATACATACATACAAACACGCACACATACCACCGCATAAGTACCGATACCCAAACAATGCTTAATACAATATTCGTGTTCTCTATGCGCCATCAATTTATTTCGTTGCAAAAGTCAAAATCAATAAAAAACCAGTAGCGAACCACTAGTATTTCTATAGAAAGCAAGAACAACAACAACAATAATAAAAAAGGGCGAAATGCTGATGATGATGACGGCACTGATGATGATAAAATGCCAAAAGAAAAACAAAAAAAAACCAAAGTTCGATGAAAATTATTGCCGCCAAGCACGGGCTTCATTTTAACTCAAACTGATTTTTATTCTCACTTGGTTAACAAATGGGGAGATTCTGCTATGGTAAAGGAGAGAAAGAGTGGGAAAGAGATGGTAAGAGCTAGATAGAGTGAGAGAGAAAGCTGTTAGTAGATGAAAATCTCAACGGGATTACTGCGCTTCTGTTAATGAATGCATGCAGTGTAAGCCATTAATTAGTTTACTCATACAAAAAAGTTAACCATTTGGGACGTGTATTCTCTTCTCTTTTTGTTTTATTATTTTTTTGAAATTGTTAAACAGAAAAATATGCGGGATGAAGCTTATTTTTTTTACTCCTGAAATTATATTTTACAACCAGACTTTTATTTACATTTTGTTGAGAAACTAATGGCAAGGAGGTGCAGAGAGGAGATTGTATAAGAGCAAACAAAAAGAAGAGCAAACTGAGAGATGACTATAGGCAAACTGATTCTTTATTATATAGATGGATGTATTAAAATGTTAACAAAAATATTGCGAGTAAGGCGAAATATAGTTTTTATTTTAATCTCTATTTTCTTCTTATTTTAAATATATCTTACTGTTAAATTTAAATTTGTTTCCCTGCTACTCAAAGTCCCATAGCACACTATTTCTACGCATAAACATTGTCCGCAGAGACACAACCACACATATATAACATACCATTCTATTTTCAGAAATTCGGTTTCAGTTTGATATCCCGGAGAGATATTTCACTACTATAGCATCAATGTTTACACAGTTCGGTGGCGAATATCATTAATCATTATAAATATCACAACGATTGTAAATCATAACAAAAAGTGAAATACGATAAAATTGTATATCCTTTCTTTTGAAATGAAAACGTTGAAAATTGCCCAAACTAAAGCACCACCCTCTCTCGAATATTTCAGTCATGACAAAGCGTTTATGAGTCAGTGAGGAATAGTATTATGCGCACAAGTGTTTCTATAAAGAAACTAAAAAAGTGGCGCAATATTATTACTGTTTAAAATAAAACTATTTTTGCTCAATTAACACCTTTTGCATCAAGGATGACAATTTCCTTATTATTGCGTCTTTGTGGTCATCACTATTGACATGAAACCTGTCTCATTTTCAATTGTTTCATTAATAATTCCGATAAATAAATACGTTGACATAATTTATTAACGCCACTGAAATGTCGTGAGCGATTCGTTAATGTTTTCTTTAAGATATAAGATCTTTCTTCTGTAGAAGAATGCAGAGCCTTTGTATCTTGCTTTCAGTTTTTATCGCTTCTTGCAAAATAGCAGAATATTCGGAAGATAAGAATAAGGAGAGGAAGAAACTGATAATAATGAAGCGAAAGTAAAGCAAGAGAAATTAAAACAACAAATAATAACGTATGTAATTGCACAAAGACTAGTTAATGATATTCAGGTCAGTAAAGGCGAAAGCTGGATGCGTAAATAATAGAGGAAACAAACAAGAATAACAGGAGTAATAATAATAATAATAATAATAATAATAATAATAATAATAATAATAATAATAATAATAATAATAATAATAATAATAATAATAATAATAATAATAATAATAATAATATTAATAATAATATTATTGATAATAATAATGATAATAAAAATATTAATAATAACAACAATAATACTAAAAATACAAATCTCCGCCAGTGTTGGAGAATTCAAGTGCTAAACTCCATTGGAACAGAAATGTCGTTACAGGTCAACCTATAGCTGCGAATAAGTCCGATATTATTTTATTTTTGAGACAGTTAAGACATGTACATATTTTCGATATAGCTATTCCATTGTCTAATTAAAATGTAATTAAACGAAATGGAATAAAATGAAGTTAATTTATAGCAAAATCCTCTGCCCTAATTTTAAAATTTATGCCAATATTTCAATAAAATATGTCCACGCTTTTTCCTACTTTTTGTTTTTTATGAAAATAATTTACAGAAATTATCACAAAAATCCATTTATCACAAAAGACTACTTTGAGAAGAAATCAACAGACAACTGTGATTTAAGCAATTGCTATTTATCTGTAAAAAATATTAAGCAGTTTCCTTTTATACAGTGGGGTCGCGTTAGAATGCAACGTAATTTCCAGACAAGAGTAACAAATTTTTTATTGGAAATTATGCAAAATGCTTTTCTCGAGGAGATAATGAAAATGATAAGATTTATTTAGAAAGATGATTTTTTAATAAATACCAAATGAAGTAAATTATTATATTATTATTAAGGAAACCTTTTTTGAACAAGCCTTTAGCGCATATTCGAAAGCTCATAGACTCCTAAACATAGGCAATATCTGTCCATTAACACTTTAAAACTCCTTTAAAACTGCAATAAATTTCCTTTAAAAATGTTCCTTTAAAAATTTCCTTTAAAACTATTAAATTATAATATTCTGAACCCAGAAAGTTATTCTAAACATTGTTCTGATGTTTCTTCTGAATTTTTGACTGTATGAAGAATCGCTGCTTTGCATTTCAAATATTTCAAGGTTTCCCTCCTATTCTTATTCAAGTAAAGTGAAGTGTCTAAGGGAAGTAAGCACTCGGTTTCAGATGAATATAGCTTCTCTATATTTCGCTTTTTCGCATTTGTGTTTGTTTGTGTCTTCTAGTCGTCCATTTCCATGGGACCCTACTGTATTTTTATTTTGGTTGTTCTTCTATTACTTTGTTGTTTCTCGTGACACGTTTCCTCTCAAAAAAAAAACATTTATCTTCATTCGTTCTTCTATGAAAGACATCAGCTGTTTCTTCGAACTTTCAAATAATAAAAAATTAATGAAATCTGATAAATAAAATAATAAACAATAAGACACAATGAGTTAGAGCTTTGCTTGACTGATTCACAATATTTTGGCACTTAGTTCTCCTCTTCCAATCCTCTTGCATTTAGTCTAAAATTTAGTTCGCTTCTGCCATTTTCGACTTTCCCCTGTCTCACCCACTTTAATTTTGTAACATTATTAAAAATTGTATTTGATTTGGTTTTCATTTTTTCCGTTATCTATTTTAGTATATCCGTTGGCAAATTGGATTTGAGTGACTAACAATCTTTTAATTTGTATGATATTCCTTTCCCGCTACCGCATCTGCCCTCTTGTTCTTATCTTTTCATATAATTTTATTTGTTTGTTCATTCGATTCAGTATCTGCTCATTCCATGTCTGCGTGATTGAGTTGATATACTTCGTTGATTCCCTTTTGATCGTTTTCATTATTTCCACAATCAGATAATAATTTATCTTATCACAAATGTTTTATGTGGGCGTTGTTGTAGAATATATTCGTGTGCGTACGCGTGTGTGCAAATTTGTTTACAAATGTTTCACGTTTTTACATTTTTATTTGTGTCAACAATTAATGAAGGACATTTGCAGAACAAAACATTTATTTGTATCTTGCCTGACTTCGACTTTGTTCTACCCCGAAGAAATGAAAGTCAATGTCATGTCTCTTGAAAAGAATTCTGTATTTAGATTTTGCGTGCTCGTTAGTTTTGATTTTGCGTACTCGTTAAATATTCGAGTAAATTATTAAACGCGATCAGGGTAAACCATGACGTATGAGTGATATTTTTATATAGATTGAATTATACAAATTTTATGTAAATGAAGAAAAGAAGAAGTAGTTTCGTGGTATTATTTGAGATCTATGAATGAAAGGAGATGGTAGGAGAACGAAAGAAGGGAATGATTTATCGATTTATCGGCTTACTCGATTATATTTTTGTGCTCTTCTTAAAATCAATTTTACAAATTTGTATTTCTCATACTTCGTACATTTCTCAGATAAATAATTCCTATACAATTTCGGAAACTCGTGGAAAATGTTTGAGTGCATTTAAAAAAAATTATTTAAATTAAAATGAATTCAAGATATCATGTATATAAAACTGTACCACCACCACCGTTACCTTGATACTCTGCATAAATTATGTTAAGTATTAAAATTCCTTCTCTCGAATAATCATTTTTACATTTGTAGTATTTACAACGCAAAAATATGAAGAAAAAAATTAAAATACGAGGTCATTCTGGCAACAAAATGAACAACACGGCAAAGAATTTAAACGAGTGTGTATATGTAAACTCATATACGTATGTATTCTTATATATGGGCCATTTTGCCCTAATATTTATGTGTATACATCGTGACGTATGAGTGACATATTTGTTTTTATTTCCTGGCTTTTTCTTCTTTTCGTCTCTTTCATCAACATTTTCATCACTTGAAATATATTTTCTTCTTATCACATTCTTTTCAAATCAAATTCATTTTGAGCAAAACCACATACACCAACGTGTACACAAAGCATACATTCTTCATACGCGCAAACACATTCGCCCTTGCACAAAACCCAATAGCGCATACTCAACACATATTTCTGTGTATGCGTCTTTTGTTTGTGTAAGTTTTTGCTTCTCACACCTTTTAAAATTCTGTAGCAGTAACAACAGATTGAATCCTTTTTTCTGAACAATAAATATAATTTAATAAATGTCAACATCAGCAACATGTTGCAAAAAACCATTTATTTAGAGTTATTTACAACATCCATAACCGCAACTTGCAGACGACGGCAAAGCAACAGGAATAACAGGAATAGCAATGGAAAACTGCAACAACAATAGCAAGAACAATAAGAAAATAACACCACGAACTAAATCAACAATAAGCGTTGCAACAACAAGATTAGAGATTAGCGGTGTAATAATGATAACTAATCGACAAATACAGACATAACAATAACAAAGACAACAACAAGAACAAAAGTGAGTGAAAAGTTCAGATTTGTCATTAATGAAAACAAAGCTTTCTTCTTCTGGTATCGTTTTTCTACGAGATTTCTTTAAATTATCCCTAATTTAAAATGTTCCGGTTAAATCTCAATTTCACCTCGAAATCTCTTGCTAGATTTTCTGCTACGAGATTTAAAACTAACTCTGAATTCATCGTGTTTTTATTTTACTCCTGTTTTGTCGAGAAATGTGGCTTGAAATCTCGTGTTATTGCTTCTCGTCCTACAATCTCGTACTAGTATCGTATCCATGAGAATATATTACTTACATTTCCAGCTGTTAGCATTCAACATACAAACTATTCAGGCTATCAAATTCCAAGATCTTCGCAGGAATGAGAAATATATATCGTTTCCGTTAAAAAATGTCAGTTACATATTTTAAATCTAAATAAGTCTACGTTTTCGGTTTTGAAGATATCAAAATCTTTTTTTTTTTGGGGAAAACTCGGTTTCCCTCTGGATGAGGTTTATTCATACTTCTCAGCATTATCGAGATAATTCAGTTGAATTCTTGTTTTACGTGACCCTTTATTTTTGATCGCCGTTAAGTCATTATCATCACGTGCTGCAAATGTTATTACTTCTCTTGCTATTTCATCGCATATTTTGTTTATGTTTTCTTCTATTTCGAGGTTTAAGATAATTCAATCTTAGTTAGTTTTATGTCGTTTGTTTCATTTTACTTTCATGCATAAAAAACATTACCAAACGTTTACTTACAATATTTTATTATTTCTGAAACTTAAAATTACGCATTAAGGGAAAGCGACCCCACAACAACAACAAATTGCCGTAACATTCAAACGTTATGAGAAGTTGGCGAATAGTTTTACTGACACCCTATCTCGTCGCATCGTATCATGAAACTATTACGAAAAATCGTAAAAACAAATGAGATATCATTAAATGAAATTACTTTTATGTTAAATTTTCGAAACGACGAGTGACGTTATTATGAATGCAATGTTTGTTAGAATACACACAGCAGAATTATATAATGTGTCGCTGTGTGTGTGTTTGCGTGAATGTGTGTGCATTTGTTTTTGCGAATGAAAGACATTCGCACTTTTTTATCGCCTAAGTCGTTTTGTAATTGCTATGAATTTTGATAGATAATTTAATATATTTTGTTTTTTGATAAAAAATTTACCTAAAAAACGAAAAAAATTGTTCCCAAAACTAACGGTTTTACTAAAAGTCAATATAAAAATGCCCAATTTTCTGTAAAAAGTAGTATTGGGTACTATAGAATAGAAACTATCGAGTTATTCGATAGCTCTAAATTATTCATTTATTCGATAGTTCTTTGATGGTTTTTAGTAAACAATAAGAAATCACTCAACGAGTTAGTCTGCTTTCCAAAGTTAGTAATTACTAGAAACTATCGAATAATTCAGCCATTCGTTAGTTCTTAGTAATTCTGAAGTCGTAAACGCATAAGTTGAACTCGAATAGGTTGAGCGAATGCATGTATGAATGAATGAAAATTTTCATTCATTCATTTCATTCAGAGTTAAACTCATTCGACAACTAACTATCGATTGTTGAAATCAGTCGATAGTTCCCAACACTAGTAAAAAGTGTTGATAATTTAATTATATTTCATGCATGAATCCTACGTGCTGTCTTCTAAAATCTTACAAGTCTACAGACTGAATTGGGTAGACGCGCTTATTTATAGAAGTGCTTACAGACACACAGAATCGAAGTATTTGAAATTAGTTTATATAAGACAAACAACAGCAACAACAACGAACAAATAATAAAAATAAAGGATATACTATTTATTTTGACCTTTCTCTGGTCCTGCAGCAGGTTGATTTTGTTGAGATAATCAGTGAGAGTAAGCCCGTATACGAAAAACTCCTTTGTCGCAATTTGATCCTCAGGAGCGTCTCCATCGTCCACCTATCTATTTGTTTGTCTGTCTGACTGTCTTCCCAACAATCTACAAGTCTTTATATTTATTGATGCATTTATCATTCTCTTTGCCAGTTCATGCGTGGGATTGTGAAGAGAGGTTTGTGTATATGTGCGTGCGTGTATGTGCATGTGTGAGGTTGCGCGTGTGTGCATCTTGTCTCGTTAGCATTGTTTCTTTATATGTGAGAGTTGTTGTTGCTAACGGCACTTTTCGTTTTTAGCATTTGATTTCATTTTAATGAATTGCATAAACTTTGCATTGCGTTGCGAAAAGGAATATATAATAGATATCACATATACACGCAAACACAAACGCACACCCATGAAGCTGGTCGCACACACACAAGGGCATACATCCTTCTTAATTTGTATCGCTCCGAAATTTTATATTCGATGCAAAAGCTCTGATTGAATTTTATTACGGTTTTATTTTTTGTTGTAAAATTTGTGAAATTGAAGATTTATTTGATTTTATTTTTTATCAATTCGATTGAATTCATCTCGTTGATTTCGCATCAGCCCAAATCTATTCGTCGCAGCTCATAGAAGCCATAACTGAAAGTTGATTTTCTGAAGTAACTGAAGCATGAATGAAATAAAATCAAAGACTGAAATAAAATCAAATGGATACAATTTCTAATCTTCAAGTTTTTTCTGTTTTTGAATTTCAGTTTAATAAACATTTCTTTTTCAAACTATTTTACTGGAAATGCAAAAGACAAACCAATGGCAAAAGGAATAAAAAATGGGGGAATAATGAGAAAAAGAACGAGTTTTAAAAAGGGATCGTAAGAGTTTTCAGAAGAGGATTCAAAAACATTTGCAACATTGTATTCAAAAGATGAGAGATTTTCATATGGAAAGCTGGTTTGGGGAGGTGCCTTTTATATTTTCGGAAAAAGAGCAATTCTACTTTATGATATAGTAAGAGTATATTAAATCAAAACTATTTTATCAGTTTTCGAGGAACACAAAATGGTGTTCAATGTATTCTCGTTATACATATAAGTTAATTTGATTAGTTTCTTCATTACTGTGAAGGCATATAAATTTCATAACAATGACTGAGAAAGCGGAGAGAATATCGGGTGGTGCAGAGAGCTTTTACAAATATAAAACTTGTTTTATACTCACACTTAAAATACATTGAACGGTCCTCACAAAAGCTCATTTCGAAAACATTTAATAGTGGTTTAGCATTCATAACTTTAGTTTTTAAATGAATTTCCATGTATTTGGAGTTAAAATTTCAAAAAAATATTAATTTACATGTAATTGGAACAATATCTTGTTTTTACTACCAATGCTTTTTCATCCTATTCTTTTCTTCTTCACCATCTTCCACCTCGTCTTTTTCTTTCTTTGCCTAATGTTTGTTAATTTTCCATTTCATTCCGATGATTTTTGGTCACACACTGCACGTCTACGACCTTTCGTCACCACCGCCTCGTATTTCCGTTTTATTTACTATTCCATCTCTTTACCTCTACATTCGTTCTTCGTTTGCATGATCATCGACTCTACCATCATCATCATAATCATAATTATCATCATCGCCTTCGTGGGAATATTAAGAGTCGTTGAAATGGAAATAGTTGACAAAATTGCTTCGAAGTCGAAATTCCTTTAGGTTTTTGGTTTTTTTAATGATATGTGTGTGCCTATGTGTGATATGCGTGTGTGCCGGTGCGGTGGTGTGTGTTGGCTTTGTTTGCTTTTATATTTTACTTTCAATTTTACTTTTTTCTTCTTGGTGACACGAATGTTGGGTCGTCGGGTAAAGTTTTATTTACGTTGTCTATTGTTATTGTTGTCTTATGCTGACCTATCGCAGCTTTCTCTTCTAAAAGGCTTCCCATTACCGACACCCTGGTGATGTCAATATTCGTGACTTTAGAGTTATTTTCAGCCGAGAAGTTTATTAGATACAAATTTATTGAAAAAAATCAAAGATACCTTGGGGAGAGAGTTGATTAAGTAAAATTGAAGAAATATGGGGTAAAAATATACTAAAAAATATATAAAAGTTTTTGGACACGAAAATTTCGAAAGACAAATAGAAAAAAGACATCGAACCAATACCAAACGATCGGGTCAAGCTATTTCATTAAAAATAAGCTATTTCATAAAAAAAATTAATTTCAATCAATAAATATAAAACAAATACATTCCAACAAAACACGAAACGGAATGCAATAAGGTCGTTTCGTTTATTGCCTCGAATACGGCAACGTTATTTGCCCTTAATAATAAAAGAACGCAAGTACGAACAAGGACACACATGGGCCGCTCAGAGTTCAATCATTCAGTCAATTCAATGGTTTAACCAAATTACGTTTATCGGAGCATATTGCGGTAATGCGTCCTTATAATGCCACGAATGCCACAAATGCCTCTAAAATGATGGCAAGAGAGAAAGAGAGGGAGATGGACAGTTGACCGCAGTCCGGAGTAGTAGAGGAGCACATGGTCGTATATTATCTAACTCCTACCCATCGTTTGGATTTATTCTGCGACACCAAAAAATTTATTGCATTCATTCGATCGATGAAGAATGGAAAAGTGAAGATTTGTGCAGTGAACTATTTGTGCTTGCGATAGTTAATACAATTCCTGCACTTGCTACACCATCTCTCTGCTCTCTTTCTTCTTTCTGTTTTCTCTCTCTGTGTCTTTGCCTTCCTTTCTCCCTTTTTCACACTTTTCCAGTTTTGCAAGATATTTCTTCATAACCGCATTAAATAAGGTGTGAGCATAAAGCGACTAGAAATGTGTAGGGGGTCAATGGATTTCCACAATAACCGAAGTGAATGCGATATTGAGTCCTGACCCGAGATAACCTGACGTTATAAATTTTAACAGGCGGGGGAGATAAGAAAGAAGAAGCATTTCATTGAATCATTTCAATAATCAACTGTTTTGAAATCTTTCTGAAATTAAGTAATAAAAACTAGAGCTAGAAAGAGTAGGGGGTGGGCAGAGAGGACAAGGGATATGGAGAGACATAAAAAAGATAGAAACAGATCGAGTAGGGTCACCAAGGAGGTAGGGGTTCACAAAGCGGAAACTGGCTCACGTGATCTAAAGAAAATATTCGCTCATTTCGCTAAAAAGGCTTAAATAAAAGGAATTCCGTTCATATTTGTTGTTTCCTATCTTGCCTCATATATTTCTGCACCACTCATCCTTGGGATTCGCTCTGGGAACGCTGTACAACAGTCGGATCTCTATGTGTCTCCTCCAGTTTTTCTCTTCCTCTTTTTATCTCTTCCCATTCCTTCAATATCATTCGTTCCATTACATATTCCTGTTAAGTCATATTACCGTTTAACTCCATCAAAGAAATCCATCAATTTTTTGATAACTTTATGCTCACTTTTATTTACCATCCATTACATTAACTTCTAGAGTTTTCCTGATCGCTGCCGCCTTTTAATGGTGTGTTCCTTTCCTCTTCGCCCATCATCTTCTTCATATCCTTTCTAAGCATCATCTCTTTTGTTTTTCTACTTTGACATTTCAGAGAATCTTTGCCACCCTTATCTGGTGCTCTTGTTATTGCCTCAACAGCTCGAACTAATGAGGAATGACAATGACACTAACGTTAAAAGCCAAGGAGTGGATGGATTTTTCCTATTTTTTCACTTATTTCTTGTTTGTCCCGTTAACTGGTTTTAGACTTGCGATATTTAGTGAAAACTCTTCTTCTTTGTTCATGTTGGTTCTGAAATTCTTATGCTCGATAAATATTCGGCAGAGTGTTAAAAATCGTTCAATCTAATTGAATGCCTGAGCATTATTTCTACCATTTTGTTATTGGTTTTTCTCAATGTGCAGGTGCGCAAGTGTGCATTATTGTTGTTATAGTGCAAGTGTGTTTATTATTGTTGTATGGTTTTTGATTGAAACAAAAGAACTACCTTAAAATTTTATGAAAGTTTAAATTAAATTCCATAAAAACATTACTCTGATTAGTTTCACTTCTGGTTGGAAACCCGTTTTAACGAGGTGTCAAATTTTAATAGACCGTATTTGTATCAAGGCTGTCAAAAATTCAATTCATGGAAAATTTTTAAACATAAGTGGTACGAGTTGCTAAAGACAGTTAGTAAGCTTCAAAAATTACCACCCATTTTTATCTTCAAATAGAAGATAATTTCTCATAAGTTTTCCAAATTGTCAAATTTAAATAGCATAAAATTTTTTATGCAAAAAATTGTTATAAAAACGCAATGAATTATAATCGATAACCCTCGAAACCACTGCGGCCACCGCGCAAATGGGGCAACTGGGACAACTATCATATTAAAAACCAGGAAAGAAACCAATACGATAAAAACATTAAAACATTCTAATAAAAATATTTATGTTAGAATAAGCTTTTAAATAGATATATGTCCTTAGAGGGAAAAAGGATACGACCTACAAAAAGAGAAAGAGATAACAGCGAGAATGAATTAGACACCAATGAAGTAAAACCGAAGCCGAAGAGAATTTTCGTAAAGTTTCCTACTGGAAATCAACTGGAAGTTCGAAATTCCAATTCGTCGATATTGAGAGAGCGAGAGTGAGATTTCACTCTGAGAGAGGGAAAATTCTAACGCGCAAAAGCAATGACAACTGTCAATTCTAATGCAAGTATTACTCTCAACGAACATGAAAACGGAAGACCAAACAACGCCGCGCATTTTGCAATGTGGAAAAGCTTTTATTGGAACGAATTTGAAGCGAGAGTATTTTGGAGCGAAAAGAAGCTTACGCCGAGTATGTCAGGAGTCATGCGCCTGACTGACATACTGATTCCAGCTGTCAATGACGGTCGCAAACTTGGCGTTGACACACAAAAACCAATTTATGGGATGAGCGGAAGGGGCCGGGAGGGGGGTGCTAACGGAAGAAGGACTGGATGGACATTTTCGATTATGAAATTCCATAACGTTCGTAGATTTAATGGGCGTGAACAGCAACGAAAGCGGTAACAGAAACAGTCTGTCGCGGATACTCGTTGAAAGCTGTTCTCAGAGACGTGGAGAGTTACATCAATACGGGACAAAATGACAGTACGAATCAAGCGGGCGCGATTGATCGATCATTGTTTCGAAATGGAATATTTTCAAATCATTCGGGAATAATGTTTTTTCCTTGGGAAAGACAATTTTGAAAACAAGGAACAATTGAATTAAATATAAGGATAAAATACAAATATGAAAGCATCAAAAGACTAAACCAAAGCATTTATAATTTTACTGGGAAATACGTAAAAACGTGAAAAGAATTTTGAAAATTCGAAACTAACAAATTTAATTAATTTGAAGAAGTTTAAAGAAATTTTAGAAAAGCAGAGCGTTCGTGTCGATGGAAATATCATCCAATTCAGTGATAATTACAAGTGGTCGGTTTATCTGTAGTTCCGTTTTGAGTGTGATTGAATCCTGCGAGGTCTTCCTAAAAAATTCTGTTGGCAGAATGCGCTCTAGATTTTAAGCGAAAACATGAAATCGAAATTAACTTTGCAATATTAATAATAATAATAATTACAATTTGTTGCTGCCGAATAATCTAGTGTGTGCGTTTGGGCGTGTGTGTGAGTGTATCGCTTACAAAATATCAATCTTAGAAAACAACAACAACACGGTTCGATATCAAACAGTTTTACACTCGCTGTCAAATTAAAGTTCTTTAATACATGCCACGGTCGCGCACACAACCAAAGAATTATGTTAAATTCAGCTCACTCTAAATCACTCCGTCAGATCAAACAATTGTCTGCCTGTCGCCGTAAGTGATTGGTTGTCCGATTGAATGATTACCCGGTTTAGTGACAGTCTGAGTAATTGGCTGGCTGCTCGACTTGAATGCGCTAGGGCAACCAACCGCAAAATTTTAGTTTGACGTATAGCCTCTTTTCATTTCTTGCGTTTCGCTAACGAAAAACAATTGCGTTGCTTGCTGTCATCAACGAACTATCAAGGACTTGTCAAGTAAGAAGGGCTCCGGTGGATAATGTGCACGCTGAGGATAATAATAAAACTTCTGTAAGAATTGAAGGACTGAAGATCAGTCGATCAAAGACACAACGCCTTAGTCAAAAGTCAACGAAAAAGAGTTTTATTTTGACAAAAATCGCCGAAGGTACGAGTAAGAGTTTTGTAAAAATTGATGCATTATAGAAACAAATGTGGGCGGGAAAGGGTTAGAAACTATTGTAAGGATGATTTCTGATTCAATTAATGATTGATTTTTTCACAAAATTCAAGTTTTTGCATTATTTCGTTTATCTCTATACCCCGATATCACCCTATTTATTTCCATTTAGCTGTCTTTTTCTCTGTCTTGCCTCTGCTTCTTTGTTTGTACGCACATACATTGAATTTCTCTGTATTTATAATTGCTTTTAATTTTATTTCACAATCACAAGTTTGGTGTCGGATTTAAAAGATTTGAAAACGAAAACGTTTCCAATTTATTTTGGTTTTAAGGTCATGAAGTTATTGAACTTTTTGAAGTTTATTAAAATTGAAATTTTGACTTTTATTATATATTGCTTCGCAGATTGTCCTTTCGAAGTAATATACATTCAAATATCTTTTCAAACCTTTACACATCAGAGCTTACAAAACCTACCGTGCCGTGCCGTACCGTGCGTTGGCAATAATTTAAGAAATACGTAAATGCGTCAAAGAGTTCCGCTTAATTTGCTTTACGAGTTCTGATCTTGGGATCTCGTAGATCAAGGTCTTGCCAGACTATCCTAACCGCTTCTTTTGCACAAAGATCGAAATCCAAGACGTTAGGCTTGAGTTCAAGGAGGAGACTTTATTAAGTATTTCAGATACAAAACAAATAGAAAGAGCGGCATGCATATAAAATCTAGTACGTATCCATTTTAAGTATTTTGTTTTTGGGAAAAACAAATTCGAGCTCTCTCAGAGAGTCTGAATGTCAAATAAGAGATTATTATTTTATTCCAAAATGTTCATCAAATATTTATCAGAAAATATTAAGCAAAACAATTTATGGGGAAATTTATTTTTTCCTTTTATTCGTGTAAAAAGAAAGATAAATGCATGCGATGTACTTTGAACTGACATCCATTGTAGTAAACTATTTGCTCATTTGTTTTTGTTTTTTTATCTATTCTTTTATTAAAAGTAATTAAATCTAGCGCGTCACTCAAACAGTTATTACGCTGCCATCATTTTGATGTTTGATATATCACGTCCTACGTACTCTGTCGCTCAAAATCGCATAAATGAAAAATATGATACCATTTTTTGGCACGCGCTGTTGGCAAGTGAGCCGCTTGTTGCGGCGCGGTGGGTGTTGACTGATGCCGTGTGTAGGCGATTTGCGCCAAAAGTGAAATACAATGTCACGCTGACAACGAAAATAATATCATTTTTTTGATGACATCTTACAGCACGGACCATTTATCAATTTTTTGATAAGCGACGTCAGGGGCGTAATTCAAAATAAACTCTTTAGCTGGGATTTTTTATTGAGACAAAGTTTACTCGAAATTATGGTGTGAAATAAATACAAATATTTATCAACAAATATAACAATTTGGGAAAATTTTTCAGAAGCTTATTTTCTTCCCATTTGCGCCCCCCTTGAAAAATTTCATTAAATACGCGTCTGATGAACGTACACACAAAAAAACAAATACAATTATTTGTAAGAGAAGCAGGATTGCGAAGACCTGTTGCCATGACAATTGATTGCTGGTTATTATTTTTGTTGTTATTGTTCGCTTTAGTTATATTTACTTGACATCACCCCGTTGTGTTTCTTTCATCACCCCGTTGTCATTATTCCTTTGATGACTGTAAGTTGTGTAACCTATTGCTAACCGTTAATTTTTCTAAGAGAAAGAAATTAATATAAAATGTGATAAAATTGCTAAATGAAAATAAATTTTTAAAGGAAGCGTTAGCTAATAGAAAAATAATAAAATTAAATAATAATTTTACAGGGAATTCATAACAACATTTTAAGAGAATTTATGAGAGAATAAAAGAAAAATTATTTGGTTTTGGCGTTAGAACAAACTTATAGGGTCTTTTATTTCTTTGATTGCAGATTGAAGCCAGTATAATACTTCCTTCATAAAAATATGTCACCAATTCATAATTTAATCTGGAGCAGTTCATAATTTAATCTGGAAATATAAAAAATTATGCAATATAAAAATTCTCCAAAAAATGTGTAAAATTTCTCAAATTTGAAAATAAAGAATTTCAGAAGAATCCCAAAAATAAAAAGAACTTTGAACTCATTCATAAAGTAGTGTAAAAAAACCAAAAAATAGAAAAAAATTAAAGAAATTCAAAAAAATAATACACTACAAATAAAAACAAATAACTAAATGTAAAAGTAAATGAAAATCGGTTTCCTGAATAGATTAAAACCGTGAATGATCTTGACCTCGAAATAATTAAACAGAAATTTTAAAGAATTAATACTTATTTTGGTAAAATTGTTAGCGATTGAAATTAGAATTAAAACTTCAAATTAAAACTATATCAATACAATATAAATCGGTGGCAATTTTTTGAAGAAGGAAAGCGAAACAAAATCCATTAAAATTCTATTTTAAATTCTCGTTAAAAAATCAAACATTCTAAGAAAACGAAATGGTTGTGGCATAATTTTGCCCTCATTTGAATTCCAATTCTAATTTTGGTAATGGTTATACGAAGCTAAAAGATTTATTCATAACTAAGAATTCATCGAAGCCAAAACTTAATTAGTGCTGAAATTTTAATGAGATGGGAAACTAATTATCGACATATCAGTATCACGGTAAGTCGAAATTTCCACACATTTAAATGATTCATCGTAAAATTCAGAGCTTGCATTTACATTCTCAATATTTTATTACAAGTATATATATTTCAAATTATCAGAACTCTCAGAGAATTTACATTAATTAAAAGTCTTTTATGTTTCAAAGCGGATTTCGATCAAAATATTTATCTCTCGAAAATATATATAGCTGGAATTAATTGTGAATTTTGGTTTTTAAAGGAAATAGCTTTTCTACTCTCTATAATTTTGCACCCAGCCCAATAGAAGTCAATGGCAAAAGTTAAAAGAAATTAGAGCTCACTTCACATTTTAATTCTTCGCTAGAGTGAGCGTTAAATTATTATTAAGGCCTGAAAAAATGAGTAAATTTTTGACAGAACATCAGTATTAAAACTAATTTCTTACAATTAGTCTGACCCATTTTCGCTTTGTCCAAGCCTTGATTGATGTAAACCGTAGAAGACCAACTAGTAAGATACTTTACAAGTTAAGTTGATCGTATCCTTATTTCTTGTTTTTATACTTTCATTAAGGGAACAATCCAATCATGCGAAATTAAACTGAAAATAGTCAAAATGAGACACGAAACAGTCGAATGGTATCCCGAAATTATAATAATAACAAAAAGTTAATAAATAATAAATAAAAACCTCGAAAGGATTTTCGATGAAACGGCTGTAATATAGTGGAATATATTTTGTTGTTTTTCCTTATTTTTTGTAAAATTTTTTCATCAAAAGAGAGCCATTTTCACCAGCAATCAAGCATTTTCACCAGCAAGCATAGCTTTAATAAATAAGTTAATGAGTTATAGCCGTTTGTTATAAAAAAACAAAAATGAATGAAGAATTACTATCAAAAGGACACACAAAATTTATGCATTCCTTCTTGTGGTCTCTATTGGTTTTTGAAATAATCGTTGCGGCAATTTCGCTCTCAGCAATATTTGCTGAAATAAATTTATCACGCATAACCGCAACGTTGGCAAAAACCAAAAAAATCAAATTTTTGTGATTGTGAATATAAATAATAAAAAGGCACAATAACTATAAAAAATATTTGTATAAAATATTATCGTAACGAAAGGCGTCATCTAAATATTCTGCCTCGATTTTTTTATTTGGGACCACAAAAAAAGTTGGTTGGTCGGTGCAGTAACTTTTGGCTTCAACGGATTCGGGGGAAAAAATGTATAATAAAAATAGGAAACAAAGAAATAATGAACTGTGTTAGGGTGAGGGGAGTGGCCTAGAAAAAGAAGAATATATAAATAATAATAGAAAATAGAATGTGAAAGTCAAAGGAAAAGAAATATAAATACGAAAATCTTCGAAAATCGAAATAGTGCCAATTCGTTCTTGTGGGCAACTTGAAGATATTGCAAATTTGGCAATTATAAGAAAAGAAGGATGGGAGGGAGTGAGAAAGAGAGAGGGAAAATTGGCTTAGGCCGAATGAGTAGAGTAAGGAGAAAGTAGAAGAGACATTGGCAGCGAGAAGCCAGGAGTGGGTCGTAAAGAATAAAGAATATAAGAAAATCTTTCTGTAAGAATTTATGCGACAGACAACGTACGGAGAGGAGACTGAAGACTACTTTTTACACAAAGAAATAAATCGTGGGAAGTAATCGAGGGAGGGAATAATCACGATGTTTATTATCCAAGGCCAATAGATAATAAAAAAAAACAATTGTGACCGCAAGTATAAGAAGATAAATGGCATAAAGCTTAACCATATCCCCGAACGGAATTTAATATCGTGTCTACTACGCCTACTCCACAACGACGGGTCGTATTTATTAAGCCTCAAACATTAAAAACAAGCTGGGCCTGCTAAAATAATTTTACGAGTAGTCAATTTTGGGGAAAATTGCTTTTGCTTTATGAAGCTATTCTTGTTATTTTTGTTCTTAGCTTTTCTATTTTCACCTCCTGCCAATTTCTTAAATTATTTTTCTGTTTTTACGTGATATTCAGTCAACTCGTGGATAGGTCGAATATTTGGCATGACGGATTGAGTAAAACAATAAATAAATCTCAGATTGAAGGACAATTTGTAACCCTCATCAAAACTCCATCCTCACAATTATTCAGACTTAATTATTTTCTGTTCATCTTCCACGGAAATATGCTATCGGTTCTATTAAAGTCAAATTAATGACACGATGTAATTCATTCGCGGAAATGGATTCATGACTCTAAATAATCGCTGCTATTTAATCGTCAGTTAATTATTCATCCCAAATGGTCCATAAAATCAATAATAAAGTTAATGAACATAAATTTAGAAAGGACTTACACGTCAATATTGATTGTGGAAAATCTCCTCCGCCAGATTTCCAAATATCGGTTTTCGTTGTTTCCATAAAAGGGTTTTTCTAACGAAAATTTCAAACAAATAGTTTTCACACGATTTATCCCAACACTGTTTAGAGCCTTTCGTACCAGGTCACAAAAATAACAACAACTGCTTCTGCTACTACGATGGAGCTTTCTCTTAGAAAGGAAGAAATTAGGAAATAAAGCTTAATGAGATGGAAAAAAGGATTAAAGAATATAGAAATTATTTTATGGTTTTGGGGTGCATTCATTCAGGGTAATGATCTTAGAAAGAAAACTTTTAAAAAAATATACAAAATTCTTCAGAAATCTGGCCTTCGTGCTGACGGTGCTCTTGTAGTTTAGTTCAACAGCGGGTTAAGGGAGTATTGTAGATACATAATGTATTTATCTGTTGTGGAAGGATTATATATTATAAGAAGCATTTAGTAAGCTTTTGTGAACGCTAAAGAGCAAAAATAATTGCATAAAGATTGAAAATTTCATTAAAAAGTTGCGATATACTCCTACCCGACTGGATCTTATTGGGAAGTTACAAAATGCAAAATTTTGTTTAAGATACGTTTGCTAACCTATTTCTTACCTTTCCTCCGCTCTTCTTTGCTCTTCCTTGCTCTTCATGTTATCTTTCGTTACTCCCTCCAATCTTCCTTCCAACCTTCTCTCACATCTTTCTTCCAATCTTCCCTCGTTATTCCTTTTCCTCATTCATTAAATCCTTTTTCAATTCCCCCTTCTACCTCCTACCCTCTCGTCTTACTTCTCCTCTTACTTCTTAACCTTCTTTCATGTCGCCGCGCGAATTCTTAATGATTTCATGCTTTCTCTAAATTAATTTCATCAATATTTTGAGCTTCGCATTCGCAATTTTTCCCGCGCATTCGACACGGTTCTGCATCACTTCGGTTACGCTTTAATCAGCGGAAATTAAAATTTCATTAACGTGTAAGGAGACGAATACGTAACGATTTGTCACACTGATTGACAGGAAGTCATTTTACAAAAGAAAATTTGTACTTTGAGCAGCATTTCCGTTTGTCGCTTTGAAGCGTATAAAGAAAGTGTGTGTGTGTATGTGTGTGTGTGTGAGAGAGAGAAAGGCAGAGAAAATGAGAAAGAAAAAGGGAAATGAAAAGAAGCGTAAGGGTAGGAAGGGAAAAGCAGAACATCTCATTTGTTCCTGTCAAGAGATTAATTGCGTGAGATCCTACCATTAAAATCATGCTAAATTATATTGAAGTCAATGAAACATTTTTTCTTAAAGGGAAAATTCTTGTAGAGAATATTTTAATTGAAAACAATCTGAAATCTTTGCTTGTGTAAAACGATAAATGAATATGGATTTACGCAAAAATTAAAACAAATAGTCTTAAGCGACCACTGTCATTACTTTATAAAAGTGCTTTATATATTACACAAATATTTATTTATTTACCTTCCCTGACATTAATAATAAATATTAAATAGTCAGTCAATAATAAACAATTGGTTTTTCTAGAAAATTCGAGAATCTCTTCAATTTTTTGGGACTATGCATTTATTAAATTAAACGATATCTTATTCGCGACGAAGAGAATTACGATAAAAAGGTCAAAATTTATTTCTGTTTTTGAAAATGGCACTAGCGTGACTATTGGCAATATTAATATAAATAATTCAAAACTTATCAGTCACGAAAAAGCTTTTTCAAGATAATCATTATAATTTTGTGGCAGTGGGTGACCACGAGGAACTGTTTCGATATAACTTTCAAAAACCTTCACAAAGAAGAAACCCTTGAGAATCACTAATACTACGAAAAGAAAATGTTCCAACATTTTTGGTACATTTTTGGTACGAAAAGAAATTGTTCCAAATGTTGTTACGGTCGAGGTTAAGCTGCAAGGTTTGACAACAAATCTGTTTAATTTATATTTCGGTTTCCGCAACCCACCTTTCTATATAGTCAAACACAAAAAGTGTTGTTACAAAAGTCTTAACAACAATACATGCGTGCGTGAGTGTGTTTGTTCGGGTATCCTAGCTGTTGACTAATGGATTTTTTGCGTATCATATAATGCGCTAATGCTTTTTAATTTCAATTAAATTAAGTAAATTATATTATAAAATAAAAATAAAAATTCACACGTATTAGTCACATTCCGCGACTGTACCAAATATACAATGATGCACGAAGGTAAACTCTTATTCTATTATTTTCAATCTCCAGTCAAGGCAATAAACGAAATGATTTTTTTAATCTTTTTTTTAAACTTGCAAGACCTAATTACCCTCCTCGCACCCCTTCTTAGGGGAATGATTATTAATTTCCACCTGGCGTTGATCGATCGTCGAGAAATGGTTCCTCATGAATTCAATTCTAATAAAAACTTTTTCCATTTTTCCATCATTCACTCACTACAAAAACTGTAAAATAAAAAAAATCCGGAGAAGGTAACTTTTGTTTTCTACAATATTAATGATTCGTGATAAATCAAACGAGTGATAGTATTCGGCTACAAAGCGTTAGTATAGTAAACCATTCAATGTATATAATACAAAATAACCTAACGGAATGGTTTCGATCTAACTTCGAAAAAACTAAAATAAAAATTACAAGAAGTTAGACGGTAAGGTTGAAAATTTTAGTGGTGTTCTATTCCTGGTTAATTTTCATTATAAATTTCGTTAATATTTCAATATATTTTTATTATATTTTCAATATATTTTTCTAGCTTTTATTATAATTTGTTCAAATCTTTTTTTATAAACTTTTCAATGAATTTCTTACCATTCGTTCGTCATGTTTTTTACAAGCTAGTGGATATAGCAGTAATCACGCCTTTTGTCTCCGTTACGAATAATAGAAATTGCTTTTCTACTCGATACTCTACCTCCACCGTTTCGTCCTTTCATGCTTTCCACCATTTCATTGTGTGGCAACGAAGATGAATATACGAACGTCAAACACATATTTTTCCCGATTACAAGTCGTGAGTCATGAGATAAACAACACAGCTTCAGGTCATAGGCCGTCTTTAGGCAAGGCGACAATATCCTTGACACTTGGCTTCATTTAGGAGTCGCATATAAAAAAGTCAGAAATTTGCAGCCTCAGGGAAGTCGTAGAAATACAAAGGACTTGGCACAATACGATTTCGTGCAGCCGGTTAAAAGAGATGGTGTTGGTTTGAGAGAGAAGTGGTGAATGTATTTGAATGGCTTTCATGGCTTAGATGTCAGTAAATAGATGTCAAACAGATGAAGACACGAATATTTGTGTGTATGTGTATCTGCGTCGGAGGATGATCAATGAAAATGTGTTACCAATTGAGAACGGGGTGGAATGGAATGGTGATTGAGAATATCTTGGGGCGGTTGTGAATGTGAATGAGTTTTCTAATCCCAATAGACTACAAATCGTTTATTGACAATCATTTTTCGGTTTGCTCTATTACACACGCGTTCACATACACACACAAACAAACACAATCGCTGCAGCACGAAACGGTTTGGGCTTGGGTCAAGATTTTACCCGAATGTTAAAACATACGATAATGATGTTCGATCAGTCAGACACTGGTGAGGTTGTTTTGACGATAATGCGATAATAAAAAAGGCACATGGTCGAGCAATGATCTCGAACGCAAATTTTATCCGACGTAAAGTCAAGAAGTTGAAAATAAAAGGAGCAGCATTTTTTACTTGTGAATGAAGAAAGAAATGAAATTTTGCTAAATCCTTTAATTTATTTAAGAAGAAAATTCTTTTGAAACATTCCAAATGAATTTATTATTAAACATACTAAAGAATCGAAATGAAATGGAAATTAATAAAATGGAAACTCAAACAAAAATTGAAGAAAGAAAAACCCAAACAAAAAATTGTGTAAACTAAAGATTAAAACCTTCGTAGACAGCATGTCGTATCTCTAAACGACAAAGACGCGTTTGATCAAAAAAATCAAAATGGTTCAAACTTTAATATCTTAGGTAGAACGTCTGCTTCGCTGTTAACGTCATTACGGTATACCAAGATTTTGCATAAATAGAACGCCGACTACGCTGCAACACCGTTCTAGTAAGCCAACAACTTGCATTCAAAATCCAGATTTCGCTGCCAATAGTATTGTAAAAATTGTACTTTTATTATGATTTTTTCACTCAATAGGGTTTACCTATTAAATCGGAATTTTGTCATATCAGGAGTTTGTTGATACGGCATTTTGTCGTTTTGAAATTTTGTTCTTCGCGATTTTATTCATGATTTTTAAAACTCATCAGGATTTCGTCGGTCGTGATTTTGTTGTCTCCCGTTCGCGTAGTTGCCCTCATATAAGTGTTAATCAAGCCAACAACAACAATAGCAGGAGAAACCTGCGAATGTATAGACGTATGGAAAAGAATCTTTATGAATTTATAACAATGAGATGGCAGGAGATAAAAAGAGGAAGAAGGTAGAGGAGATAAGCCTGGCAAATGAAAAATTCTTCCTTAAGATTTGAAAAAAAGATGTAAGAAAAAATGTAGACAATGTAGAGAAATGATTGGAGGTGAGATTTTCTTACAAATTAAAGCAGAGGAAACATCAAAGCCATTCAGCCCTACCGATCTTCTGCTAAAAGCATTAAAAAAATTGGAATAGAAAAATGCTAATAAAAACCATTTATATTTGCTAGATATGAGAGATATATGTCCTACATATCTCTCGCATACAGAAAGGGGGAAAAATTTAAAAGCCCAATGGCATTACTTTTGCTCCTCATTGGCTTCATGTTAGGCATTGAATGAACTTCAATTCTTTTGTAATCCATATCTTTTGATTAATATACTCACACCATCCATTTATCAAAAGTTCTTAACATACAAAATATTCTATTGTTTATCCTGCCAGAAGGTATTCTGCATGATTCAATAACACCGATATCAATGTCTTTTGTGTATCCTTGAAAAAAAACCAAAAATTAACAAAAAATTCCAAATAGAACCTAAACAAAAACCTGTCAGAATTTTTTAAAATAACTACCTGTTCACCGCGCCTACACCAAATCCCTCATATTTTCCATCGGACTTGGGGTGAGAGTGTGATTGAGTTACGGTATTAAGAGAAGAATTAAAGAGGGTTTGTTTTTTTAGAGTCGCAAACTGACTTTCAACTGAAAATGACTTTTCTATTAATGGTTTTAAAAGAATATGACAGTATAGAAAATTAGAAAAATTTTTAGTTTAATTTGCTTATTACTTCCGTATTCATTCCCCGTATTTCATACCTTCTTCCTCTCCTCCCCCTTTGGCAACACTTCAAATGAAATGTTTTCTAAATTGTTTTCTGTTAATTTACTTAGCAAAAATTTGTTAAAAATTACGCCCAAAAAATTGTGTGATTCAATCGATAATGTTGCTGCGATTTCTTATTTGATTTTATGCTGATGATGGGAAGGGCAGGAGAGGGAGAGGTTTTATGCTAATTTGGTTTTTATTCTTTGAAGCTCGAAGGACTCCACGAAACAAATTGAATAATAAATTCTTTTCTCCAGAGAGTAACGCTATAATAATTGCTTACTAATTCCTAACCGAAATTGTTTCATAAACAGCTAACGAAATAAATCATCTGCATTCGGGGAAGAATGAAGAACAATAACAAAACAATGAAAATCAAGCAGGAATCATTATAAAAGCTTGCGCAAAATTTATTGTAGCTTAAAATTTTGGAATTATTTAACCGTAAGGCTTTAGAAATGGCCAAACGTTTTTTTTTTGCAATTTTCTCTTTGAAAATCTGGCTTTGCAGAAAAAACCTATAATTAGTTTTTTATTGATGTTAACAATAAACTTTTTAGTCTTTCATAACACGAAACTCTTCCCCTTTAATCGGATCCGCACGTATTTTTGTTATTTGAGCATAGCACTCAAATCGCGATCAATTCCGTTCGGGACTCCCAAATATGGTTTTCTGCAGAAGGGTCAATTTGTTGCGGAGACGAAGAGCAAGAGAAATAGTTCCAAAAGGGATAACCAGATTAACTCCATGCAATCTCTTCAAGTGTATTAATTATGAATGAATTCGTGGATACTTCCACAAACAAGCTCTTTATATCTTCGACCTAAATGAAGAGCGGTGCGAACAGTACCTAAATTCCCCCCCCCCTAATTTTTAGTACCGTCCGCATCGTTCTTCATTTAGATCGAAGATATAAAGAGCTTGTTTATTAAGGCATCCACAAATTCATTCATAATTAACGCACTTGAAGAAATTCCTTGGAGTTAATTGAACTATTTGTGATTGAATGTTTTGCGATTGCTGGAGGTTTTGAGCTTGATGGGCTAGAAAACGGAATCTGTGAATGAATGCATTTTTTTGATGAAAGTGTATTAAGGGCGCGGAAATTAAAAATTGATTAAGCAAATTATTATGCTTGAACATATTGGTGCCTTTTTTAAATTTCAAAATAAAAAAAATTAAATTTAAAAAGTTAGAAAAAACATATACAATTTTTGACTCAAAACCCAATCATCATTTAGGGGATCACTTTAGGCACCCTTCTCCTAAGTCAAAATCATCGGCCATTTATTTACTCCACAAATAGTCGAGAATCGGAAAATTTCAAACGATGTTATTAAAAATACATACACCCTTTTTAAATTAGTAATTCTTAAGAAAAATATCTTTCGCCATTTGTTTTCTACCATTTCAGAGAAGTTTCTTAATCACCATTCCATCTATTTTTTCATTAAAAAACTCTCTCATATCTTCTCATTTTTCAGATTAATTCTAAGAATTACATTTTGAGTATTATGGAAATAATTTTCATTTTGAATTTGATTTCATTTCAACAGTCACCAAAACCATCGTTTCTATAACAAACATATTATTATGATCATTACAAACATCATCATCCTTTGTCATATCTTTCGACAAGGCAAATCTTCCGCTAAAAACATTGAGTTTGCTCGGTTGTTTATTTGTTTGAGTAAAAATGAGAAAGCGTATATGCATGGTTGCAAATTTGGAAGTGTATATGGTTGCAAAATTGTATGCGTTTTTGTGCGTGTGGATGTGTGCGTGTTTGCAGTTGCATACAGTAAGGAATTCATTTCGTCATTAATTTTTTCCTCTCCAAATGGCAATTTCTTTAACTTAATAATTGCCGATTTATATAATTCATATAAAGGTTGATTAACTGCAGAATAAAATTGCAAATATTAATGATTTCTTCGTCGAAAACCAATCACTGGTAGAGACCTGTGAATGCCTTTTATTATGCAAACTTCCAGCCGCTCATCATGCTCTGATATCACTGTCGTAATATGTCAAAGAATAAAAATAAAGTTTATTTCAATTTCGTAATGTTTCCAGTCTTTTTGATGAAACAATCCTTAATTAAAGACTCATTTGACACTTTGTCAATATTTGCCTTAATTGCTGTTGCTGTAGCATTTGTTGTTGTTGCTGCTATGAATTTACTGCTCATTTGTTGTTGCTTGTGTTGTTGTGATTGTAGTTTCTTGGTTAGTATTACTTTTCAGATTTTTCAGTGTCGTCAATGATGCTGATTTTGTTGTTGTCAATCCCATCGGCTTCGAATTTCATCCAGTAAATAAAATGCGTGTTTGACAGTAATTGCATTCGGTAATTTATTCGATACTAGATCATAAAAGCGCTTGAAACGTGTGGAAAAGTGTGGCAAATTGAGAAAGAAGAAGACCACGTTGAAAAGTTATAACTAACAACAAAAACAAGAGCATTTTTTAATTAAATCAATGTAAGCACGCACGAGAGTGAGAAATGATGAACGGCTAGCAGAAATTAACGAATAAATGACGGGAGCGATTAATGAGCAACGAGAAGTTCAAATGTATTTTTGGGTGTATTACTGATGAAATGCGAATCAGGATAATCAATGTAATAATAAAGTATATTACTCCAATTTATAGATTTGATCATTTTAATCAAACGTCCGGTAATGAATTTATTTTTTGTGGTTTTACGTAGTCGCAACTGTTTTGAAGTAGAAGGAAAATATTATTCTTTTAATGTGATAAATACTTCGTTTTGGGATTTGTTTATACTATCAGTTTTAATGAAGAATTTTAATTATAGACCTTATAGAATTATCATAAATTTTTTGAATTCGAGCATATTTTATTTATATTTTGGCATATGCTCGTTAAATAAAACCCATTTTAGAATTATTCAGATATTTCTCTCCAAAGGCGTAAAAATGACAATAAAATCAGAAATAACAAGATTTATAATATAAAGCCTTCCTTCGCTCAAAAGAGTAAACAAATTCAAATAACCACAAGCAAAGGATGCTCTTTTCTCTCCCTGGCAAATAACATTTGATCGCCATAAGTTCTATCACTTCCTCTGTGTGTTTTCACTTCATATATATTAAAATTTCTCGCGCTATAAAATTTCTTTATCGCCATTTTTATTAAATATTATAATAAAAAAATGGAATTGCCCACAAGACTCTAAATCACTAAAATCGCATTCCCTTCCAGAACGGAAACCGAAAAAACTCATCAATTTCTTATAATACGTAACGATTTTACGCCAACACGTTTTGATGATGATGAGTTAGAGATTCCTAACGTCATTCTTTTTAATCTACCATAAACAAAACTCGTATCTCGGTGCTAGAAACCAAGCCAAAGACTTCTAACAGTGGAGTTGCTCTAGAAATTATGATATCGTTTATATGCTTCCATTACATCGACATAATTTGCATAATAAATCTACTTGGCGACGAGAATGAACGATGAAAATAAAGATGAAATAGGAAAACTACGATAAGAAGGAAGGAAGAGTTAGAGATGATTTTATGGCGCACGTGACGATTGCCGCCTTGGTGTGTTAGTAATGATCAACAAAGGGGTCTCAGAGGTACTAATATGAAACTCTATTAAATACTACATAAATCTTTGAGGATGTGACATAAGCATAAGCAAGGTCACGACCTTAAGGGAAAATGTAAAATTTTGTTATGTTAAAATATACTTTCATTAATACACCCCTGCCTCCCCCTTCTCTTCCTTGAAGTATCAATTTTAAATTTTGTATAATTTTTAAATGAGACAATACCCGAGCGTAATGGTCATAAAATAAAATAAAAATATGTAATTTCAGTGTTTTAAGCAATACTTTTGTAAATATCTCTCTATCTCTTTTTCAAATATGTTTGTCAGCTTTGAATTTGATAAGCGAAACTTTTAATATTGTTTTATTATAAATTAATATTAAAAAATTCACAGCAATAAAAGCTTTCGCGTCGACAATATTATACAGCCTTCATTTTTACGAGAAACACAAGAAACGAATCTGCAGCGAAGTTCACTCAATCCTCCGAACAAGAGGTGCCAAGCCTTTATCACATCTCGGGCTGTCTAGAAAGTGGCTCTTGTTAAGCCATAATATAACATAACATGTTATAACATGTTATAACAATTTTACGAATATTATGATAATCATATTCGTTGGCGGGACATGCGTCGAATAAAATCCAAACATTTTAAGGATTTAACCATAATATCCTTCGAATGCAGAAGCATTTATTCTTTCGCTTTTATTAATGCCCTGAATGAGCGCATTTTTTTGGCACATTTTTGGAATTGCCACACATTTACTGAAGTAATTCCTTGAAATTAAATAAACTGCAGCAATCAACTTATATTTTGCATAATAATAATTAAAAAAAATATAATATCCTTTCGTGTATTCTCTGTTCGATGTGAATACTTTTAAGTGGACAAGATATAAAGAAGAAAAAGAGAGGGGTGAGGGGTGGAACAGGATGAAGAACAAGCCACAAACGAAAGGAAATTATTTCTCTCAGTCGAATCAACGGGTAGCGCACTTGAATGGTCATGAAATCAGCCAACCGTGCTTGTTAACCACAAGGACTTTTCTTACAATAAATGCTCCAATTACGAAATGGCCTGAATTTTACCATGCGTTATTGCAGTACCTTGATCCCGGAAAGGATATTTGGGATAAGAAGTAAGGGCAGGGTATTTATCTTGCCTTTTCCTTTTTCTCTTTTTTCCTTTTCATTTCCCACTACTTCTTCCCCTTACACACTCATTCAGGACTTATACCATTTATATAGATTTGAATCTACACTATATTTAACTACTAAAGGTTGGTGAATATGCTAAAATATGAAAACGTGGTAATTCAAACTTAAGTTTTTGAGGCGTTACAATAGACATAAATCAAAACTATTAGGCAGATATTAGATAGTGTAAAGTTATAGCCTTCAACGTATTAACTAGTGTAATGAAAATTATCGATAAATTCGTATGAGTGGTACTTAAAATCAAAGAAGAGAAAGAGCTCGACTCCTTTAATAATGAGAGACATGAATTTATAGCGACTAATTTTTATAGTCACAAATTACTTTCATATGCAGTAAATTATTTAATTGCTTTTTAATTTGGTTTTATCCAAATCTGCTCAAGAATTAATATTTCTCTCACGGCTTTACGCATCCGCTGCGTTTCGTTTACGCTCAAACTTTTACGTCACGTTCAAAAGCAAAAAAGAATATAATTAAATTTAATAACTTTAAACTTATTGAATTCAGTAATTTATACAAAAACGTTTTTGTGCTATTCTGATGTTGCTTCTTGGCAGCTCGGCTGTTTTCTGCATGGAATACAAATTGGATAAATCGCTACGACATGTTGTATCGCTTCAACGAACACGGCACGCAATTCATATACGAAGGACAACGCTTCATATTTACTTTATAACCGAACAGTACGTGCCGCACGTGAACAATTATTTCTTTTTTTCGAAAATACAATAAAAGCAATAGTTGTAAAATACGCAGAAGAAGAGGAAGAAGGAATAATGAAAATCAAGAGAAAATGTAAAGAATGATGTATATCAGACGATAAAAATAAATACGATACGATACAATACGTATCCAAAAGAGACGGGAGTATAATGCTCGTAAGATCGGAAAATCAGTTTAATTGAAAACGAGCAGATTCACTCGGCGGTGGCAAATGGCTAGTGTGGTCGAATTGTTGGAAAGAATACGAATTTTATTATATGTTTTAATGGAACAAAATAAAACCTTAGTATCATTTTTTTTACTTTTATCAATAATAATAAAATAATATTTTCATATTTTTGTTATTTTTATAAAATTTTTGTTTAAACGATTTTTGATCGTATCTTTATATTACTGAAATTTAACCCAAGATTAAATACAACGCTTCCACAAATTTGGTAATTTAGTTTTTCGCGGAAACCATGCACCAAATATTTTTCGCTCAATCCATTGTTATCTAGAACTCATCACTTTTCTCACTGTTGCTCAACTTCCCAAAATACCCCTTAGATAGTTTACTGATATTTGATTAAAATGCAGCAACCCCCTTACCATCAGTATCGTCATATAATCGTCGCAACGGTATATCATAATCTACACGGATATCATGCTTTTGCGTCCCGTTCTTTCGATAAATCAGGACGCTTTGCAGATGCTTAAGCAAATTCTTTTTTGATCCTTCATTGTTTTTTCTTAAATGCGTACGTGACACTTTATAGTATTTTGGACTACTAAGCCGGAAATGGGTGTAAAGGTATGTATTGTTTGCCCCACCCACCACCCAAATTCTTCACAACCCGCTGTGATAAATTTACAACACGATTTTGAGTTTACTTTCTTGCGAACCTTGGTGGTTTATTTATAACCCGGTAGATTTCAGAAACGACAAATGAATCGTGACTGAAATTTCATTATCGTATATCGTAACACACTGATGAGATGATGAAGATTGTATTGATGGAGATTGTCAAATGGAAAACATTCGAAGCATTGATTAAAGTATTCTATCTTTATTATTTTTAGGCGAGAATTTTAAAAAAAGCTATAATTAATTGATATAATTTTTTATGAAGGTATGAACAAAAATTTGAAAATGACAGCAAGAGTGTAAGGCACAAAATATTTAAAAGTAGCATATGTTTTTTAGTCGCTTTATATGACCGCATTATTCCCTCGGGGATTAATCGTCGATTCATAAACGATTTGTCGCGTACGAGCCTTTAGAACGACTGAAGATTTTTCTCACTCTCAAGGATATTTTGAAAGTAAATTTGCGTACTTATAGACGTCACATTATGCATACATAATGTGTTTTCCAATTTATTAGCAAACATCAAAATGAAATCCTTAGCATCTGAAGGAACAGGATTAACAGAAAAATCGGAAGCAGCAAACACTGATAAGACAGCGATCTCGGATGACTATAAATTAAGCGCGTTAAACTTCGTGCTTTCCTCTCCTTTACCTTTACTTAAGCATACAGTAAAATTTTCTTAGCAAAAGAATGGAATATAACAAAATTATTAAAATAATTTTAAAAGGTTATTGAGTAAAAAGTACTTTCATTGACAAAATTTCAATACTATTTTTGTGTACCTGAAATCTTTACACGTTCATAATTGCCAAAACAAAATTATTGAGTAAAACGACATTCCAAGGAAAACACAAGTTACTAATACGCCATGGCGTGTTTGAATGAAATAGTTCTTTGGTTTTTCTTTGGAATTTCTTTGCAAAGCACAGGTCACATAACATTCCAGTTTTACATGGCATAATCGCTGGCCATTCACGACGATAGGTACCCCAGAATATATATTAATGCAGTTTATATTCGGAAGCGTTCTATAAATTAAGACCAAGGTAATGAAGGGACAACTAACGTGGCAGTGATTAGATGAGAGTAATTAATATACCTCATATGCCATCCTATAAAACATAAATTTGCATATATTAAAAATGTCTATAATGTATTCTATAGGAAAATACATAAAATTGTAAAAAAATTAATTCTATGCTTCCAACGAAATACTCTATACACGCGTTTGTGTGTTCGAGATGCAGTTTTAGAGAAAGTCTGGCGTAAATTTACATTTACATATATATTTATTCGGGGATCCGTTACAATTTGAAATTACCAGAGGATTGTTCAAATTTAAAAACGCTCCGGATTTATATAGAAGTTGGGGTTGAAAACTATTTAAGTGTGACCCCTTTAATTTCGAAGAAACATTTCACAAGAAAATTATTTTCTATTCACACAATCCTTAATATTTTAAGACCATTTATAAAGCCCCACAAGCGAAAAAGCTCTACATAGAAAACTCGCTACTTTATATAATTTTTGTGAGAGCGTATAAAGTCCACCATGGCGTATGACTCATAATAAACTCTGTAATGGCGGTACGTTCTTTTATACCTAACGTGAAAATAGATTACTACGATGTCTAATTCAATAATACTGTGTCCGTGGATTTTAGGCAAAGCTTAACGACTAGTAAATTTTATTACATGCTGCAAAGTATTTTACCTAAATTACATTTTATTACAAAAAGTGTTTTAATCTTTAACGTGTCGTAAACACTAATCAAACAGACAACCTATACGTGACAAGACATAACATGACACGTGTACCCTAGAGATATATGATCTCGTGTAAATATATAGTAGAACCACACACACATGCACAAAGAGGAGTTTAGTATTTTTAGTTAAATTAATTACTACAGGAATTAACCGAATTTGTTCGTGATGATATTCGCCAGAAGCAAATTTGGATCATATACGAAACCTTCTACAGTAATGGACGTAAGAGCGAAACACAGGGAGCAAATGAGAGAAAGAAAGGGGCAGATGATTGCAAAATAAATGTAATTAAAAAAGTACATTGTGGCTAGAGGAAGGACATGGTGGAAATTGTTAGTCTTCTCTAGTAAAAAAAATTCGACAAAAAATCCAATGTTTCCACGATTCATTATACGAAAAAAAATTCAGCTAAGCAACGAAGGCTACCATAAAATAAACCATACTGCTGAAACCCAAGTTGAAGTTGAAGTTAACTTTAGCCAAGCCATAACAAAATCAAACAAAGTAATTAACTGAAGAAACGTTCAAATTCTTCTGAAACTATTAACAACTTCATTGCTCTAGTGCGGTTCTTGTGATAAAATTTTGGCTTAATTCAAGTTTGATAAAGACCATAAGAAAAATAACCGCTACAAAAATCGCCACGAACATCATCACCATCACCATCAGCAGTGCAACGACTAGCGGCATTATTGATACGAACGATGGTTGAATGAAAAACTAAAGTTTATCAACGCAAACCACCAAAATTTTCAACAGCCGATAATGAATGCTCATGCGCGTACATTTTGGCCGAAGAAATTTGCACATATTCAATGTTGCTCGAATGGCTAATGATGATGATTTTGGTGATGTTAGTAAGAACAGCGATGACGATGATGATAATGTTGAAAATGATAGTTAGATAAAAGTTAGAAGACTCGTCGAAGGTTGGCTATTGGACATAGATTGAAATCGAAAGTTAGCTTTAGCTGGTGGTCGTGATTATTGGGTGTGGTTCAGTTTCAGTCAATAGAGTTTTTTCTACTTCGCCTCATTCTTCTCTGTCTTCTTCTGTTTGTTTTAGAAAAATTTTGCCAAACAGCAAAAGTTTGATAGCGAAAATTTTTCGACTCGCAAAATAAATTTAGTACGTCTGTGCATGTTTGCGAATGTGTATATGTATGTTTGTATAATTGTGGTTCTTGTGAATGAACTTAATTTTAAACATAAAGTGTAATTGAAAGTGAAAAAGGACGAGCATACTCTCGAAGGTACTTGTTTTTAAATCTGTGTGCTTTCATCTCTGTGACTTATACAAAGATATGCTTCTTTGAAATCCATTGAAATGAAATTAAATAGAACATAAAAAAAACTGAAAAGGTTTTAAAAAATATATGTAGATAAAGTCTTCTTAGTGATCGCAACCTTTGATTCCTATAAAAAGTGTAACGCTATCTGGAAGATTGTATCGCATAAAATATAATTAAAATTAAATCCTAGCTCGCAGGGGGCAGGAGATACAAGAGTGACTATTTAAGTAAAGAAAATAAATAAGTAAACAATATAAAAACTGAAAAATTCTACTTTTCACTTTGGCACAAACTTCTTCGAGTCTAACCGTCAAACAAAGGTCAAGAAAAACGCCAACAGTTTACTGAATTTCGGAAAACTTCAAAAGGTTCAAATGACTCGCACGCACCGAAATTGGATTAATCAAAATTAATGAGATTTTAAGTCTGTTTCTTTCTGCGTCTATTTTTCATGGGGTCAAACAATCCTTTCATGTAGCGAAGCTAACGTTTAACCGATAAAACACTCTAAACAAATATTTGATTTTGGCCATTTTTTGCATTTAATCGTCTCGCCTGCTTCCAGACTAGCGTTAAAATTTAATGAATTTATTATAATTTTTGTTGTTACGCCTTTGTTATTGTTTCAAAATTTTTTATCAAAATGAAAAATTTTTGTTTGTTTCGGGAAATAATTTATTACAATTAAATATTGAAGTTTAAAGAAAAAATCAAATAGTATAACGAACAGCCAGAATAAGGTAAAGCAAGGATATAAAGCAAATAAAGAAACGAAAAAAGCGGAGACGAGGTAAAAAGTAAAGAAGAAAAATAGGAAGGAGGTGAACAATGGAGAAAGAAAAGAACGTTTGAAAAACATTACTAAAAGCATAAAAACAAATATTTCCCACTTGACTCCGTTTGATAACAATAACAATCATCAATTTCCACTCTCTCCTCTAATCCACTTCCTCCCCTAAGAAACCGTCATTCACTTTGATTTGTAATCCTATTTCTACCTCTTGTGTCCGTTCCTTCTGTTTAGTCCTCCGCTCTTCCTTAATAGAGTTTTCATTACAAAATGTCTGCAAAATTTGTTGATTCTTCAACGAAGTACTTTTTACGTTCTTCGACTCATTCATCATGACTGACTAATGACTGGCTTTTCTCAAGCCTTTTAGCTTTTCTCGTCTCTTTTAATCACCTTAATACATTTCTGTGTAACCATTTTCTCATTGAAATTCAATCTGAATCGACATTTCCATTTGGTGTCTTGATCGCTGGATTTAGCTAATTGCAATCGGGCATTCTCGTCACTGAATAGCGAAGATGAATACCACAGAGTTTGCCAAGCTCATTCACTCGTTCATTCCGCCATTCATTCGGTTATTCGTTCACTCGTTCGTTCGTTCGTTCGTTCACTTAATTACAATTAATACGATTGCCGCGCAAAAGCGAAAAGTTGCAAATTGAATAAGTTTGCAGCTTGATCTGTTCGCCCTGGAGTCAGATTTCGAACTAAAAACGGGGGGGGGGGGTGTCTAAGCTGGTATTTTGTGAGCCGGTGTTTGTGTGTGTGCGAGTGTTTCTGATTCAGTTCTGATAGAAAAATCTAATCGAAACGTTGGCGATGGCAACGTCGTTGCTTGAGCCCCAGACACAGATTCGCCATTTTGATTTCCGTTAAATTTGGTCGAAAACTTTAGAGAGGATAACAATGATAATTATGTTAATGGTGATAATCACAACGGTAACTATAGTGTTGACGATGAATGATAAAGTCTGAATATTTAAATGCTACTTAAATTATTTCTAGGGGTTTGATAAAGTGATAGAGGGGGAAAATGAATTAAAAGGAGAAAATAAAGAACCTTGGTGAGAAAAAATGGAAGGGAAGTTAGAGTAAGGGAGAGATTTACGAGCTGTCTCTAAATATTTTTGGAGGGACATTTTCAGTTACGTTTTTTTTCTCAAACAAACAAAAGAGAAAAAATGTTATTCAAAAGCTTTTCTTTGGAAATATATTCGAATTATTTTTTTTAATTTCAGAATTTTTCTCAATAATATTTTCGCGTCGTAATGTATTTTGACACCATTCCTTTATGTAAATATATCCAACTGTTTATTGCTTCTTCCATTTATTTATTCATTCGCTCTCGACCTGAAAAACAACGAGAGAACATATGCAGATTACTCGTTGCTGGGGACCGACATCACCGACAGCAACAATAACAATCTGACAACGAATTTATGTATTCCGTATAAAAGTAACCTAAAAACATAGTCGTAATAAAATAACAGAACACAAAATTATAAAACAAAATTACACCAATGCAAACACACGCATTGTACGCAACGCACACACGCCGCACACACACGCAGCCAGACGTCAGCATTATTTTTTTCTGCGTCGTAAAATGTAAAACGTATGCGTAAGAATAACTTGTCTGCAAGTCCGTAAACGTTCTTACATCCGTAACGTTAATCTGATTGGCTGAAAAACAAACGTTCGCATGCATCCCTTCCACCGCTGCTTTTCCTTTTTAAAGAACGAACGGGAACGGAAAATAGTAAATTGTCCTTTCAATTTGCGTGGCAGATAGTAATGCAGATAATAATCCCTTCAGTGATATTTAATTGAATTCAATACATTTTTATTCCTTTTAAGCTCAAGTTCATTCTGCAAATACAATTTTGCATAAATTCTCTCAACTTTGAAATTAGATCAAAATTGTAATTCTTTTTATAAAGCAAATGATAAAATTAATGAAATGTATCAACGAATTGATTATAAATGTAAGGAACGAGCTTCATGAGAAATCCAGAGAATAACTAGAATATATGTGTTGGTATTAAGCGAATCGTAAGGACTCTTTTAGGAGTCCAAGGATTCAGATATTCAAAAGTCATTGCCTTTAAAAATCTCGAAACAAAAAGGAAAAAAGGAGACTCAATGGAATAATCTATAGTGCAAGAAAAGTTGTTGCAAGACGAGTTCTTGTTATCACACTCTTATTGGTGGTAGTGTTCGTAGCTGATAAATTAATATTTTTTATAACTGTGCCATATTTTATTCAAAATTAGCTTTAGGAACCCCACGCAGTGTAAAACGTTGTGTGAGATCAGGAGATAGAATTAAGCCGATAGATTACTGTTGTGAGTAAGGGGTTGTGAGTAAGGGGGAACTATAAAAAACTTCGGCAGACTATAAATTTTGCAGTTTTAAAATAACATTTTCACCGTAAAACGTACAGAGGTAGAAGACTAATGTGAAAATGCATGAAAAAGTTGGAATGATAACGAAAACAGAGAAATGTTTGCAAAAAACAGAGCAATCCACTCCGATTATAATTCATACACACATACTAATACGCATACAAGGATATGCACATATAAATATATATATGTACATGAATACTACAATGATTTACATAAGCATAAGCTTTTAGCCTTCGAGTTTTGAGAGTTTCACAGATGTAGCATCATCGAGATCGCGTGAAACATTAACTCCTTTGCGACACCAAAAGGATTAAATATCACACATATGCGTGTATGCATGCAAATGTAATTGTGTGTGCATTTTATTTCACTTTTGATTCCATTTCATTCTGTTCTGTTCTATCCTGTTGTTTTCTGTTGTCCTTTGTCAATTTTTCTTCTTTTCTGTTAAGTAATTACAAGCTTCAGCATACATATTTCGTTTCGTTTCGTTCTGAAACCACGAACTCCAACAGCTGAAGCCACAACTAACCACAACATCATCATCGACATCGAACTTTTTTTTGTATTATCTACTTGTTATGTTGGCAACTCTGTTATTGACACTATCACGAATGGGAGAAGATTATTTAATAAATAAAGAATTTTACATATTCTTTCGTATACAGTTTCTCATAACTCGCATAACCCGCGGTGTTTAATATGAAAGAAATATACGTACACATATATACCCAATATTTACCCATATATGCCCATATATACCCAATATATACGGACACAATAACGTCCGATGAGTGTTCTTCTCAGTAAGTTCGCATTGCGTTCTGTCTTTTTTTCTATTGAATTATTTGCAATATATGGATTAATGTAGGAGCAGTTTGTGAAGGGAAAAATGCCGCGAAGTTTTTCACAGAGCATAAATAAATTTTTCCTTTGCACATCGAAAATATTCTCATACGTTATGAGGCGAGAAAAGTTGAATGACTTTTATTGGTTTAAAGATTTTTTTCATAAAATACTTGAGTTTAATTTGATTTCAATTCCTCACTGTCGGAAAGAGTGAATTAATTAAGTTTCGTTAACTTTACAAGGATACCATTAACATTAATATTTGTAATGTTAAAGGAAGCCGTGTGGAATACTTTACGTAAGCTTTTGTAGAACTTAGTTACTTTTTCTGGGTTATCTTCTTTAACGAAGTGATGTCGGAAAACCGGTACAGATATTTCAATTTCGCGCATATGAGAGAATAATTGAATACATTTCATCTAATTTCGTAAATAAATTAACCCTCCCACGTGAGCTTGTCATGATATGCTTGTCATGACATTTATGAAGGATTATTTATTACTAATATACGATTACGACTACAATGATATAAAAACCAACGCCTGCCTATCTTTAGCTCTCTGATGGAGTGAAATTTGTTGGTTCGGAAATATATTCAAATATATTCACCAGCATATAACTTCTAATTTTTTTAATACAATTTGAAGTCGTATGCAGAAAACCCGAAATTGTTGGATAGGCTTCTAAGCCGGTGCGTATAAAGCTGGAAGGCTCTCAAGCAGCCTCTAAGCTACAATAAGCCATACTGAAATAACAAGAGCATCTTGACGTTCTTAGCAAGGATCTCAAAATATGTCACACACTAATTAATCATAAGGGGAGATGTGTCATTCATTAAATCTTTTCAGTTTGAGATTTTTTTAAAAAACTACCGATTTCCATTAAAATCAGATAAGCCATAAAAACCTCATACACATGCTAGGCATATAAAAAATCACCACACATCACTTCTCATCATTCAAGGTCTTTCTACATTCATTCATAACCCGCCCACCCCCTTACTTCTTACCCTTGTACGAAACCCGACACATATAGGATTCTTGACGATGTATTTACTTGATGTTGTATGAGAGATAATGTGCAGAAAATGACTTTGACACGAAAACCATTAGAAAATCAGGATGACATCAGAATGAAATGACATTCCATAAAAAGTATAAGAACTGAAGTCGAAGAAGGCATAGAGATGAAAAGTAAATATAGATAGAAGAACAAAGAGCATCGAAAGCTGAAAAATTGCTAGAAATCAAGAATGTGTGAAGAATGTGCAATGGCAATAACAAACAAACGTCAAATAACGAATCAGAAAATTCAAAAATATAAAATTTCCGAAAAGAACAAGAACAATTTTATGTAAAAAAGGCAAAAAATCATAAGAACGAATGAACAAGCGAACGAAGACAGGCAGCAAAAATTGTGTTAACAAAAGCAATGTTCGAAAAGCTTGGCGTAGTTGAAAGCAGTTTGGGGAAAGCAAAAAATGAGAAGAACAACGAGAATGACATTAAAGTGACAAGTTGGCAATACTGGCTACATTACCGCCGCCCCAGGGGTTAAGAACAAGAATTTGGTTGCAGTCAGTTGTTTGGTGAAACATTTTTTCCAAGATTTTGATATACATTAAAATAAATGTATAAACACACACACAGAGAGACACACACAAACCCATACATGCACACAATACGCTCGAACACCTACAGAGAAAAGTGAGCAGGAGGTGAAACGGACCTAGTGTAAATCGCGTAAAAGTTTGTGTTTGTGCCGCAGTGACGTCTCCCCACAAGCCTTGCCGTACAAGCACTTCTCTTTGTCATCTGACGTGTTCATTGTCATCGTTATTTTCATTTTTGTGTGTGTGAGGGTATTTCTTTATTTGACAGGGGTTTACCCCCGCACGCCATGAGGATGGCGGTAATGGCATTGGTAAGAAAAATTGATTTAGAAATGCCTAAAAATTTGCCAGTGAGGAAAAAGTAAAATAAAAAAGGAAGAAAAAAAAAAGAAAAATAGCATAGGTAGAGGGAGAAGAAAAGAAGGATTTCTTATACATCACAACGAAGCGAAAGCTACGAAGCACTTCAACTAAGCATCGAACAAATAAGTTACACGCTTTCTCTTATTGTTTCTTATCCTCGGTGAAAGTCGCAACCAGGCATGATGAGGCATTCTTTAACAGAACCGTTGAATTGGAAGCCGTTTTTCACGTTGTCGACAAAAACTGGGGTGAAATGTCGGTAAATATTTTGCTTTTGTAATGTCAAAGTGGCAAGGATGTCACCCTACTAGGAGAACAAAAAGAGTGATATCCAAATATATACATCCAGACATACTCCCTCACTCATTCTACCATATATCCAACTTATATTCTACCATATATCTACCATATTCATACATATATCCAACTTCACAAACACAAACAGTACACACATGCACACAAGAACACACACAAACAGCCTGTAACTTTCACTGCTACCAACGAAAATGAAATAAAAATCAATCCTTAGGATATGGTTGATGTTGCTTGCGACCGATAAGCCCGCCAGCTAATCAAGCTACTGCTTTGACTACTCATACTAATGTCGTTGGAGATGAAGCGCATTACTAACTTCAGTTGATAGTATGACGGTTGAATGGTTTTTGATAAAATTGTCAAGCCCGGAAGTGCACTTGTTTGGTTAGTCGACTCAGATCTGTCGATCCGTCGTCCTTTTGTGCCATACTTGCCATCCACACCATTATTATAGTACAATTATCATCAGCGTCATCATCATTTGTGATTTGCGAGTCCATACAACACGCAAACGAATGGATTATGAAATAAAGTAAATGAGCTGAAGTGGTTATGATTTAATTTAAACGAAGAAAATTAAGAAAACTATAACGGAGATAAAACTTTTAAAAAATATGACGGCTAAAAAATGATTAATGGTGTATTTTTTGATGTTTTTGAATAAAATTTTTATTACGCTCTTTATGTCTCAATCATTTCGCTGCGAATAGAAATTTTCCATTTTTGCCTTTAATTTTTTTTCGTTTTTTTTTCTTACTGATTCTAAAAGGTTTTTTAAATTGATTGAATTATTGTGACAATATGAAAGCTAGTCGTAAAAAATAAATATTACAGTCATGCAAATTATGCGGATATTTCAAAAATGTTTGTCACTTTCTTAGTCTGTTAGTTACTGTTAGTTACTTCGTGACTTGATGTAATTCGGAAGAAAGAAAAATTATTGCATGAAAGGAATGAAATGTAATGAAATAAAATGAAACAGATGGCTCGGAAAAATTTATGAAGTTTCTTATTTTTATTTCCGCTCAGTTTATCGAAAATCTATTTGAGCAATTACGTTTGACTCGATAAACGCTCGTTAAATACCTTTCCTGTACTCTCTAAAATAAACCCCTTTCTCGATAGTAAGAGATGGAATTAAAACTAAATAGAGTCGATGATCCCACAAATATTATTTATCATTATTAAATGAAACTTTTTATTCCGTTTTTTGGAACCAATAGACCCAGCAATATTTTAAAATGAAATAATATGTTTGTTTTAACTTGAACACAATAGAGCATTTCCTAACTGCACTATTTCTGAGTCCCCACAATTACATAAATCTTCTTTTGAATTTATAATGCCACAGGTAAAAAAATTCAACCGATCTGGCAGCACCTAAATTTGTTGAATTCATTTGTACACGCGTCTGTGTGTGCCTATGTATAAAATATTATTATATTCGCATTTTTGTGCTTATTTGTGTGTGCGTGCGTGTGTGCGTGTATGTTTGTTTTGCAATTTGCGTGTTACCGATTTAGTGCTGGTGATCACCTCCGGTGATAACCACTGTTGGATTAAAATTGCGTGCCTTTGACGAAATAAAATCATTAATCATTTTTGACAGGCAAACAGAAAGCGAACTAATATAAACATATTTGAAAACACAAACGAAAGAAAGTCATCAAAAAGGCTAAAAAGTCAGATCAAATAAAGAGATCAAAAAATGAGCAGTAGGAGAAGTGTTAATAATTAATTATCAAGCAATAACCAACAAGCAATTAAATCGATGTGATTCAGTTAATTATGTTATTTTTTTGTCTACAAATATGTCTACAAATATGTACCAACAGTATTTAAAAGTATAGCTTAAAAATTATCTGTTTTGCCAGTAGGGACATAATAATTTTGAATTTTAATCTAAATGCAACTCTTTGGCATTCCCTTACACGAGAATCCAAGGGAGGAAAAATTTGGAAGGACTCCAATAGATTGCTAAGACAAATGCTTATATAGATATCATGGCGGAATGGCATCAGGATCCTTTCAGATTTAAAAATATTGGTTTAAAGAATCGATTAATGCATTCAAGCCTTCGTGTTGGTTAACTGAATAAAAGTGCTTATAGGGTGAAAATCTATTATGTGCTCTGTATACGAATTGAATTCTATTATATTGCCTCAATGGGTATATTTCTTATTTAAAAACTGTTATATCCTTAAAGAAAAGTCGTTAAATCGTCACCTCACCATAAATATATCATAAAATCTTTCCTCTATAAGACATCACATCCAGTAAAAGTATCCGGCTGTGAAATGTCATGACATTATGATTTTACTTCAAAATTCGTTTATTATTTGCCATATGTTTGATAATAAAAGGGCGGGGGATGACGGTGAGATAAAATAGAAATTAATTTTAAATTCGCAGACTGAATTTTATGGCCCTTAAAAACTTAGACAAAGGAATCAATATGTATGCGTGTATTAGGACGTCTATTTGTACACTTGCATATATTTATAATAATTTAATTTTGAAACAAATATACGATTGCACCTACTTGTGATCTTGCTAGTCGCAAATAAATTGTATTAAATTAAAAATCGTAAGAAAATCGTAACAGATAAAGAAAACTAAAAAAAGTACTACTTCTGTAAATTTTAATTAAATTACATTCATCTTTAAATAATTAATTTCCATTTATTTTCACCTCTTAACTCTTTGACCTCATTCGTGTTGCCCTTTTTTCATGCTGCCACATTTTCGTAACATCCGTTACTTCGGCAGCATCTCTTTCGAAATAGCATTTACTCGTAAAATTATTTAAATATTTATGAAATGGCTTAGGGATTATCCAACCAACGAAGCAACCGTTGGTGGTAGTGAGGTGAATGGTTTTTATTTCAGTTTCGGACTGATGGGGCGACGTCAGAGCGTGAGAGAGTAAAGAGCGGAATACGATTTCGGGCAACAGTTTGACTTCAATCAAATGCTTTAAGGGAAAATATTCGGAATATTTCCGGAAGCGTTGGTTTGTTGTTGTCGGTGTTAAAAAATCGATGAATACGTTAGGGTAATGCTAAAAAAATCCTTGATTTTAAGAAGTTTATCACACTCTTGCCTTCTCGTTCTCTTCCTTTCTGTCTTATTTTCTATTCCAATAACAAAAGCAAATGTCAATAAGTTGTCAGTTGTTTGCGTCATGATTGCTCGTGTTTACTTTTAAGAAACGAGTGGCATTTTTTGTTTGAATTTTTCGCGAAATTTTATTTCATTTGATACTTTAGCGCGTATGCTTGGAAAGCGTAAATAAAGGCTGGATTAAAATATTGTCTGTAAAAAGTGTCAGTGAAAACATCTTCTTATTAAAATTCCAATGACTCACCATTCAAAATAACAACAATAACGACACTGTGTGTGCCATTCATCTCATGAAAATTTCTTAGATAGCTGCACAAAATATTTTAAAGATTTCGAAACAACACTATTGCCTTCTCAAAATTACTGGAAGCAGAGAACAGGACAAAATACATCAGAAATTCACTCAGTATTTTGAACGTCTTTAAAAGGGGCGGTAACCTTCCTTCATGATCGTTTGAGCGGTGTGTTCAGGAGCTCTTATGGCAGTAATAGATTTATACAGTGAAAGACTATCTGTGTGAAATTCGCAAAGACCATAAAAGCCCAATTCGCAGTGTTTCGATAAACGTCTCACATGTGCGGGTCGTTTAGACAACATGTGTCTAACATGTGCGGCTCGACAATAACCTTTAATATTTATAATTTTTTAATACCCTTCTAGTATGAAAACCGAAAAGCAATTGTTTAGAACGTTTGAAGTTCCTTAAAAAATTGCTGAATTATTACATTTTTACTTCTTGTGCTTGTCGTGAGCTAGTTCAACACAATTTGTGTACTCAGAGAATCGCACCGTTGTAATGCTTTTGATACGACCTTGGCTTCATTGATACCCTCGTAAACGAATAGAATGATACCGAGTGACACCGAGCATGTGTACCTGTGTGCGTGCGTGCGTGTTTGTGTATATATGTGTGTTTGTTTGACATTGTGTGCTTGAGTGTCGAGTGCGCCTACCCACACCGTCATCCTAGTACATTGCCAACATGGTGACAGGAAGTGACTCTTCGCTCTAATACAATGTTTTTAATGCTGTTAAATAAACCGTAAATCATTTAGGTGCAGTGCTCTAACAGGTTTTTGAAAATATATACGTTTGTTTGGCTGTGTAGCCACAGGTGGAAAAGCCATAATCTGTGCACGTACACAGAGTACATTATATTCCTGTCACCCCCTTTCTTTACCCCTCTCTCTCTGTCCCTGAGGAACCACTTTTGCATTTATGTGCTGTTCGAAATAATCATCATCATGTTCTCCTTCTGCTGATTCAATCAGCCTGATTGACATTTTGGAGCTAACTCATCATGTATTTACATGCGTTTATTCATTCAATTTTGTCACGACTTCTTTGCCGGAATGTTAGTGGCATATCGAGAAGATTCAGGTTTTTTACAAAAATTTAAATTTTAATTTCGATTGATTCTTTCAAGTTCGTAAGAGGTTTTTTGGCACTCCATGGAATTTTATTTTTATAATTTTTTTCTTCAAAGTGCTCTTTTATATTTTTTTCCTGTTTGGGAAATCGTGATCTGTGATAAAAAAGAGCCATTTTCTGTAATGGCGCCAACTTTATAGGACGCAATTTCGCTCCACTGGGGTGGAATCAAACCTATATTTTTCTATTTTCGCCCAATGTAGAGTATCCTCGTTTTGTATCTAATCAATAGATTAGTAACAAGACTAATAGTCGTCTTCGATATTAATTTCTTTCAGTTAAATGTTCCAGGCAATGCCTGTGATTTTTCTCTTTCTGTGATTTTTCTCTTTTGAAGCCTGTGATTTCCTTTCTTTCTTTTTCTTTTTTTGTGCAAATAGACTTATGAGTTACTATTCTCATGATCTCTAAGTTCGTTATATAAATTTATATAGAATCAATTAACCAACTTTTCATGACTCGCCCACTAATAAGCTACACCATGTGTGAACATTTTTGAGAAAGGATTGTGTGTGTTGAAGGTGAGTCAGTTGATGTGTATTAATCAAGAAAAGCAAAAGGAGCGTGTAATACAAAAAAGAGCGTGTACCGCTTTTTATGCCTTTCACTCGATGGATCAGGGTATATTTATTTAGATGTTCCTTTTGTCTGTATAGAGAAGTGTATGTAGTCCCCCACTCCCCTACGCCACCACCCACTCAAACACGATAGTATTAATGGGAGTGTATATATTCTAACTTCGGTGTAAATTAAAATAGTTCTGCTTATAACGTTTTCTCACTGAACCATGAAATGGATAAACGACCTTGGAACTTTTGCGGTGTACTTAATTACGATTATTTCTACTTCGAGTACATTACGATTATCAAAATTGATTAAAATGTTTATTTAATTATTCTCTTGAAACCTGCGGCTTTTGTTTAGTTAAATTAATGAAGAAATAATATTTGCATAATTTAGTCGAGAATCAGTCAGAGACTGAACTTTGTAATCGACGAAATCGGTATTACATTATTGTCGAAATTAAGACGTGTAACCTCAAGCACCTTAAGGCACGCTTGAATAAATATGAAATCCTTTTTGCAAGGAAGTTAAAGGAATTGAAAATGAAAATATTTTCTTTAAAATATTTTATATAATGATTGAAGGCAAATATTTATAGATTTTTATAAATTTTTATAAATTTCTGTAATTAAAATAGTCGATTGAAAAGCGATGGAAACGTTTATGAATGAAGCTTCGGAGAGAAAAACGCGGACCTCTGTGAAAAGTGAGTAAATCTATCGTATGTGAAATGGCTTGAAGCAGTATTATTGGCATCTGCAACAATCCCCCTAAAGCACAACAATATACAAATCCACAACCACAACACACACAAAGGCAACAACAACCAAAAAACTAACAAAGTAAAAAATTGGTAAAGCTGCCTGCGGTTTCGATTGAGAATAGTTCGCATATTCCGTTTCTCCGCACAATAAATATTTATTTATCTTTTCCTCACTCCTACCCTCACTTTGTCCCTATGCCAATTGTTACCATGTCCTCACTTCGAATACCGATGCTAAAGAAATGATCGTCGCTACAATAAATACGATACAAAAAAGACGAAACGACAACGTGGCAAACAAAAAAAGGGAGTAATGGTAGCGTAGCAAATGCCATGAATAATTCCCAACACGAAGCAATCCAATGTATCTCATGGTTGACTTTTATTTAGTCAACGACGGGACGATTTATTAGCTTCGGGTTTCAATAACTTCAGTTATATTCATTTGTTAACGCGCCGTTCAATCAATAAATCGAGAAGGTGATTGGTTTGAGAGTGTGTTTGAGAGCATTCAGAAAAGGTTAAAAAGATGAAAACTTGGTAATGAAACTACAGAAGTAATAAACTTAAGGAGTGTGTGTGTGGTGTGTAGAACAATGTGGTGTGAAAGAAACAAGAGAGCAAATTGAGTATCGAAGGCAATTAAGTAAAAGCAGAATAACGTATATGAAGGAGCAAAAGAAAATGTTACTGAGAATCAAAGGAGGTCAAAATAAGGTTTTCAATTGGAAGGATATGATGATTTCCTTCGCAACTGAAAGTAAAAATCTCGTAGAGAGTAATAAAAATACAATGATGAAAACACCATAAAAACAGCATCTACAATGATGAAAACACCGGGATTGTTTATTTAAATGTGTAATTGTGTTATTTTTCTATTACCCAATTCTCCAGTTCTCCTTACTTTTCTCTCCCCTAATGAACTTCATCCTCTAACGAACTTCAACAGCTTGTTGATAAAACACATCCCCTCCGTCGCCACAGCATTAAACCTTGAGATTTGATTTTAATTAACCCGGAAATATGTCTAGTGGTCACAATTACTGCTCGTCAGTTTTTGTGGTGGAATGAGTGGTTGAGTATAAGCAGAACGAGGGGAAAACGGAGTGGCGTAATAAAATAATTCTCTGGCATAATTACTTGAGGGCAATTGTAAACAACCCTGCTTAGGGATATCTTGTCATTAAGTAAACTTCTCGTGGAAAGAAGATTTTTAGATTTCTTCCAAACGATTTTGACCGTTTCTGAAAACCGTGTACAGTCATCTAAAGATTAGCTCTCCCTCAAAATTGACCTTTATTCATCTCTTTACAAAAACCAAACACTTCTAACTTCTTGGTCTTCACACTTATGAAATTTGTTTGCACGATTTACCCGCTCTTAATCAATCAATTACAATTCATTCATTAGCCGCACATCCGGCAACACTACCGAAGCTACAAAGCCATCAATAATCGCAATCAGATCACGTTTGATACAAGTGAACAACCACCCGTGATCGAATCGAGTCAACGATTTATGGACAGACATTTCTTCTAGCTTAAGCAATATCTCGCAAGAATTCACAATGTGAATGAAAACACAAACAGCAGCGCGCAACAACAGCAATTAATGGGCCGGAAGTTGTTATGTTTAACCGCCTGGGAAACATTTAATTTGGATTTTTCAAGTTTGAGAGTTTGACATAAGCTTTTCGGTTGAACAAAAAAGTCTCTTCCTCTTTCACCCCCGGCCATCCACCCTTCTCCAGCACCTTCTTATCACCCTCCCTACCATCGCCACAATTGTTTCTTGTCGTTTATAAAGAGCCGATTCACGAAATAGCGAAAGAAGGACGGAATAAATGTAAAGTTATTGGAATAGTGGGAAAAATAGTTGACAACTCTAAGTTCAAATTGATTTAGTATTTTTCTTGTTCCAACTTTCATCTTTTTCCTCCTCTTCTCCTTTATCCTACGAGATTTTTCTGAAATCTTTTGTGATAATCTCGTTAAATTCCATTTTTCTTAGAGAAATTGTTCATTATCATTAATAAAATGCATTTTCTCGCTTTTTCATTGATAAATCTGATTGTATTGCACTTTTAATTCTATTAGTTTTGTATCGGAAGCAAAGTAACATTGCCCAGACTCAGAATTTTCGTTTATAATTTAAATTTTAAAATTCAAAAATATATAATCTTAAAACGCTGAGTTTTATTAAAAACGCTGAATGAAATCCTAGATTTGGATCCTCCTTAAATCTCCTCCTCGAATATTAAAGCATTTTTCGCGTCTGACTACGTCATTCTACGTGGTGGTGCCATAATGTCAAGATGATGCGTCATATTTGTTTCTAATGCTGACGCTTCGGGGTGGTAAAGGAAAAACAGGGGAAGATCCTCAAATACTTTTACTTTCATTGAACTCTAACCACCCTGACGTGACGTGGAAACTAGAGTCATTCACCTCGAACAAGCCCTAACGAAGGCTTTTCTAAAAACGGGGGAAAATATATAGAACGAGCCAGAAAAAGTAAATTCATATATTGATAGTTATCTAAATGAATTATGACAATTATTTCTCAATTCCTTCTCTTTCTTTACCCCTTCATGTTCATGCTCTACTTTATAATCTTTGATGTGATCTAACGAAAAATACTCAAGAGTTTACCATGCAAAGATTTCGTTGCCATGCAAATACTGAGAACATTTCAGTTGTGGCCTTGCCCCACGAAATCGGAAAAAGGAAATGGGAGAGAAATAGCTGGTAGGCAACGATTGTCAAGGTAGAATTTTGTTTTTGTTTTATTGCGTCAGCAAAGTTGCGATTGTTAACCTTTCAAGTTAAGTTTGTTCTGTTCTGGTTTTACTACTTGGTATTGTCCCACTTTGGATGGTATTGTTTTTGTAAGTTTTTATTTTTCCCATATTCCTAACCTATTCATGATTTAAAACCGTTCCGTAAGTTTCTTCGAAATTTACTCTTACATACCGGCATATTTTCAATTTTCTTTCTTTGGTTTCGAGGATTGAGGACTATGAAATAAATGCCAATGTTTGTGTATGCGTGCGAACGTGTCTGTAAACATATCGATTTGCCTTGCGAATGTGTGTAAATAAACGAAAAGCTTTGTGTGATAATCCTTTGTTTTATTCACACGATATCGAATGTGAATATCGATACCTTCTACTTCCAAGACTATCTTTGCCATCTACCGAAAATCGAATAAATGAAAGCCATAAATATTCAATATGTATTTTCCATTCATTGAGAGCTAAACAAGGCTAAAAATATGGCTTATTGGATGTATATGGAAAAACTGATCCCATAGTAAATTTATTAAATTGACGAATTCGGTAAGAATTTGTTGAAATATAAAAATTAGTTAAACTCGATTTAGAGAAAACTCATTACAGAGAAAGAAAAGAATGCACTCTAATCTTGTTTTGAGAAAATAATCGATTTGTATTAAGAGACAAGTTGTTTGCGAAGGAATTCCAAGAACAAATTTGAAATAATCACTTCATTATGATCGTGTTCTCTTTTATTTCTCTTAACAAATCGCGACACTGGTTATTCCACACGAACACGCTGACAGTAAAAACAAACAACTGTCAACAACAACAATAACAACAACAACTCCAATCTATATTCTTCAATTTGCATAATTTGAAAGCGAAAAATAATTTCGCTGCCATTCAATTCAATTTATTTTGATTGCAAACAAATGTGCGGCAGTGGTTGCAGATTTTCTGCAAAAATCCAAGCTCAAAACTAATTTACGCAAAATAATCGAATTTAATTGCGTCTGCAATTTGTTTTCTAGGATTTTATTTGCTGAAGGAGAGGGCGGGAGCATACTGATGCAATATCAAAATGAAATTTCAGTAATTTTGTCGAGATTTTAAACTCTAAGAAAAATAAAAATTTAATTTTTTTTTTCTAGAAAGAGAGAAATTTTTGAGAGAAATTGTTTTTTCAGATTGGTATTTTAATGGATAAATAGTTTTCTTCACTTGAAATTAACCAAAATTTGACTATGGAACAAAATGTAAAAAGTTTAAAAAATGGAATTTTTTAAAACTCGAAATTCTTTGGCATAAAATACTATTAGAAACCAATCTTCCCTCCACAAAAGGAATCTTTCTCCTACAAGATCGAGGAAGCTTGAATTTATTGTAAAATAAAATCTCTAAAATCAAAATTTGAAACAAAATTAAATGAAAAATGAAAAAAATTTAAGATCCAATTAAGATTTGATTCGAAGATATAATTCTAAAATTCAGAAAACTTCAATCAAATTTTATCCTTTTAGTGACTTCAAAAGATGAAATAAAACCTATTTTATCCTGCGTACTATAATCCTGTAAGTACTAAAAATTGGATTACATAATGATTTTTTTTCTTGATAAATCTGTCAATTTGTCCAAAAGCGAAGTCATAAATCCTTACATCCATTTTGCGAATGCAATTTGTTTTATTCTTTCTTTCTTACTAATTTTTTTTCTTTTGCTTTATCATTGGCTCTCCATTCTCTTAAAACTAAACTCGTACAAATCCTTTAATATTTCGGAAGATCATTAAAGATTGACTAGCAGAGTATTGATTTTTTAAAAGAATGATTTATTATTAAATCCCTTACGAGAGACGTATATTTATTGCCATGACCTCAATACTACTTTCTGTGGACATCGAAAAGGTTTATTTGTTCTTCTTACAGTAAATTTTTTAATGGATCGTATGAAATATTTTGAGGTGGAGAATTTTTAAATTTCATTAAAGATTTGGTGAATATTTCTAGCAGTGTGTTCTACCCAAAGGAAAATCTTTGTCGTTATAGGTGATGCCTTTACAAAAGACTTATTTGATGTTATTTTGGGGTATTTCTGCTCCGTAGACTCTTCCAAAGTGGTTTAAGAGATCCTCTAAAGTTTTTCCTTCCAAGTGTTTTTAAAATCTTGGAAAATCTTTGTCTAAGCAAGACCATTTAAAGATTCATGAGACTCAATTGTCTTGTAGTATTCCCAAAAGTAGATTTGCTTTGACGGATACCCTTACAGGCCTTTTCAAATCTCTATTTTAAAAACTTTGGAAGGCTTTACCACTTCAGTCCTTTCCTGAAAATATTTCCATAGGCTCTCTAAAACGTTTCTTTAGTAACTTCTTTAGACTTTCTCTACAAGTTGTCCGAGTAATGCCACATATTCCCGTGTATTCCCGCGCAAAAGATGAGACAAATAACTTTTGGTTTTATTCATGATTTGATTTTTAAATTTTGATTTTGTAACCATATTTTCTAAAAATTAGACCACAACCACAAATTGAAAAAAAAATTTTTATAACATAATTTTTTTCAGGTTTTAGAATTTTCATTTGGTTTGTAAACCAAAATGGGATTGAATAATTTTGCATACATCTAAGCCAACCAAATGAATAAATACTATCAAGTATTGTCTTTGTTTTTCATATTTCTATATAATCAATATTTGTGCATTTGTTGCTGTTGTTGTTTGTGTGGCATTGGCTGGAAGCTGAAGGGAATTATTTTGCATGAAATCAATTTTTATAAATTGTTTTGCATCGTTTTGTTTTGTTCAAGCAAAATGCAATCAAGATACTTCATGAGAGACAACAAAAGCAATGATAGATTACAAGAACAGTCATAGTAATAAAACAATATAACAATTATAGCAATGGCAACAACAACAACTAAATTACAAAAGAAATTTAATTTTATGACATGCAAATAATTTTCGATTTTTCATTAAAAATTCTTTTGATCCGAAATAACAACTAATGCCACTTTTGTCAGGATCACTAATGCAGTTGTTGTTATTGTTGTTGTTGTTATTATTATTATTATTATTGTTGTTGTTGTTGTTGCTTTACTATTGTTATTATTTGCATTGCCTTGTTAGTTCTGTTGTTGTTGTTGTGATTGTTGTTGTAGATGCATTTTACCAAAATGTGTAGGAAATGGTATAGAAAATAAATTATATCAGTTCAAAATTTTGCTCCTTCTCTACGATCTCCAACCCATTTTTAAACAAATTTTCGATTAAATTATATTGGATATTTGTATAAACATAAACAATAAATAAATATTTATATAAAAAGAAATTAGATTGAAAATATCTATTAAATATTTTGGGTAAAACAAGAAAATAATTTTGTTAAAAACAATAAATTTATTTTTCAAATAAAATTTATTATGATTTTTTTTTTGATTTTTAAATGAATGACACAATTTCAAAACACATAAATAAATAATTTAAATAATTCTAAATTAGAAGATTGTTAAAAATATGTTATAAAAAGACATCGAAATAGTGTGCAAGAATCGCTCTATTTAATCATTTTGGGTTTAAGGCATCTTTTAGTTAGAAAAGAATTTATTAATAAACGAGTATCAAATATTATTATGTTGACAGTTTCGAACTAAGAAATTCTTATTTTTATTACGCGCTTGTGCTTCTCATATCGATAACTTTTAAAAAAAGTTATATTCAATTAAATTTAGAACGAACTTAATTAAATATAATCGATAAATCTAACGTACTATCTACTACAGGCACGAATGAAAACTTGAAAATGAAAATAGCTGGAAAATACAGAAAGATCTTCTACAATGAAGAAGAGCGTAATCACATGCTCTAAATCAAAAAAAGGAAGGCATAAGAACGAGGAACTCACCTCATAAAAAGACAAAATATGTCGACTGGTCATATTTCTTCATTATGATCCAGTAAGAAAGCCTTTTGCTTAACACTTTTGTCTTACTTTTTATTAATTTTGTTCTGATTTACAGACTTCAACGGCTTCAAACTTTTCATTATTTTTGTTTTTTTTAATAATTTGCAAGGCTTGCAAATTCTTTACCTGACGCTTGTTATCAAAACTTATGATACAGTATATATAGTCTTCTCTCCTTCTATGTGTTTGTCTGCGTGTGAATATGTGTATGTGAGTGTAAGTGTGTGTGCGCGTATGTAAATGTGTGTAAGTGTGTGTGCATACGTGGGTGTGTATGTATGCACGTGCGAGAGTGTGTTTGTGTGTGAGTTAGTGAGCAAATAAATATGCGACCCAAAGCCGACTCTGCCGAACGTGCCTTAAGTCATTTAACTGTAACAAGTGACAAACGACTTGTTGTTGTTGTTGTTCTTCGTGATGCGCCCTTAGTCCCTGTCACTGTTAATCGTGCTACTAATGCCGTTGTCATCGACGTGGTTGTTGTTGTTGTTGTTATTGTTGTAGAATGGCGATATAGCATAGTATTTTTGCATAAATGCTTCTATTATAATTTTCACACGTACTGACACATTTGCATTGAACAAGAAGCAATCCAAAAAAATATCGAAATACAGAAAAAATAAGAGTGTCAGCACTCAACACAATCACAAAATAAAGAGCTGAAACAGTAGAAAAATAATTATATTTAAAAAATACATAATTTCCATAATGAAGGCAACTAATTATGTGCAAATTGTTTTTTTACACATAAAAACTAAGGATTCATGACATCAGAACTGTTTTGTATGTTTCGCATAATTTAGACGTAAAAAATTTGAACTTTGAGCTTTGAATTTTAAAATTCGTAATTCTTAAATGAAACTTAAATTATTGGAATTTTGTGCTACGCGAATAATTCTATTATTTGTAGAAATAAAGTGTATTGTTTTGCGTGAAACGGAGTCACGACTTGTCTTGTAGGCAAATAAATAAAAAGCATCTTAACATAATTTTTACAAATTAAATTTCATTTTATTTAAATTCTTATTTGAGTGTAATTTTATTGAAAATTTAATATTAAACATTAATAGTAATTATCTAAATGATTTAATAAAAAAATAATAAAAAAATTTTTAAAAACTACATTAAAATTGAACTGAAAAAGATTTACAAAGAACAAAAAACGTGAATGACATTCCGTTCATGAAAATGTTGTAATAGCTCTGAAATTTTCCCCTACTAATATATTTCCATAATTTACTTTCCTTTAATTGAATTTTTTTTTGAAATATTTATTTTTCATAATGTAAGAATGCGTTGAATATATTGTGGGTGCTGGTATGAAAAAAATGTATATAATGAGTTGGATATAATCTGCTTTAATCTTAATAGGTTTGTTATATATGGGTGTAAACTCTTTTGATAGTTCGACCTAATGACGAAAATTCACTGAGTGTTACCCGTATATTGAAATTGAATTTAATTGCTATTTAAATATGACAGACCTTTAATTCGTAATAAAATTTTAATTAAAATGTTAACTGTAGTAAGTATTAAACTCATTAGTAATATTTTAATGATGCGTCGATTTCAAATAAAATTAAGTAAGATTGGCTGATTCAAATTTAATTAGATTAAAACATTTTTAAACTCAATTTGATGACTATCTGACTTTTAAAGCACAAACCTTTAAATTCTCCTCCTTTCCAATTGAGTTTCACAAAATTTATCCTTTCTCGTTTAACCCTTTCCTATCTCGGGTAAAAGATTAATGAAAGATTAAGCCAATTTTATATCAAACAATAAATCTTAAATTTAAGAACTTGTAAATACACCCTAGTGGCACGCTTTTAGTTATCGTTCTTATGGATCGGGTTGTTGTCCGTCCTTCTACCGAAGAAGTCTTCCATTATTAATTAATCCTAAATTGATAAAGGAACGACCGGAAATAGAACATCGGATTCTGATTGAAATAAAATAAAACAAACAAGAAAAAAGGAAAAAGGGCAAATAAACAAAAATAACACTGAAACGTTTAATTAAATTAGACTAACAAATTGGTCATTCCGAGCAACTGAACCGAAAGTAAGGCCGAATTGTAAGCGATTGTTCTTATTTTTGTTGCTGTTTGCGTTGTTAGGATACAGTGTCATGATGACATAATGTAAAAATGAAGCAGGTTTACATCAAGGGCCATGCTGCAGCGTTTGTTTACTTCTTTGTGGGTACACGGTCTAGGAATCCAGAAAAGATGGAAACCAGAACGAAGAGAACTGAGAGTAATTGAAAATTAAACATAATTCCTCAGTTTGTATTAAAGAGAAGAAAATACTAATGTTTTATTCTCAAAGATTAACACACACACCAAGAGGAACAGGTTTGTCCCACTAAGGTGTACAATAATCACTTGAGAAGACATTTTGTATGAGTTAGTATTGATGAATGAGTTAATTGAATGAAAAGATGAATACAACAACAACAACAGCAGAAACAATAACCAACAGATTTTATACACAAAACGGTGACTACCTTAATAACAACAACTTATTACAAGGTGCATCGCAACTGTGGCTGCGATAGTGCCTGAGAGATTGCCCCATCGACAAAATACTGCACGATATCCTTCATGATCCTACGGGCAGGAGATGCTGGTTTTGAAGTGAGAAGAAATACAAAAAAAATAATTCTCTCAGAAAATGAAACGAATTCTTACTACTCTTGATGATGCTGTTGTGAGAGTATTTGTAAGATATATTTTGCTTCGTGTCGAGCTATTAAATTATTCAGAAAACAAAAACATGCCGGGAAGGATTAACGAACGAGTATGAGAGTAAGTGGACAGGTTTATATGCAAAAAGCTCAATTTAGTGCAAGAAATTGTGTGCGTGTGTGCATGTGTGAGAGAGGTCTTTGTATGGAATATTCTTGTTAAGTGATTTATATGGTATTTTCATGAGAATTCTGAAGGTCTTCTGAAAGGCTTTTTGAATATGTTCCTTTTGTACTGGTGCTGCTTCGAGCGGTGTAAGGACAAAGACTACCGCTAGAGTTGATTAATTGCTGGCACTGCCAGTGACCACATATACATGCATACATGCATACACCTACAGCAGCAGCAGATGCTGATAAAGTTTCGGAATAAAACTAATTTTGAAATAAATATATCAAAAGAATGCGTTTCGTGTGGAATTTTATTTCGCCTTCGACTTTTTTTATATGCGATATTCACTCGTCAAAGTAAAAAAAGAGCTATTCGAAGGAAGGTTTCATCCTTTAGCAAGAATTTTCAATTTAGTGCCAGGGGTTTGCAGATTTTCATATTAGGCTAATTAAAAAATTGAGTAAAACTTTGGGTTCTGAGTTGGGAATATGGTTTAAATAGGTCAATATATCAAGCAATAGGCATTTCTATTAAGCCAACCATCTTTAGCAACCACCCAACTTAAACTCTATTAAGTACTTCCTAAGTATCTACAATTGAAAGCCATCTAGACCAACAAAAATCAACAACTAAAACGTTACTTGTCAACTTTCCATAAGCCTAGAATCAATAAAATCCCTAACGCTACGCTTTTGTTTTGGTGAGTTTTGGTTGTGAAGCAAACAATCATTGGCATACGTTGGCTTCTGAAAATTGTTAAATGCCGTAACGACGTATAATTTGTATCAGCGTGTGAGAATCAATGCAACGATGTGGGAGCAAAAGGCTTAGAAAATCAACAATTGAAACAACAAAATCGAAATTGAAAAGCAATAGAGCTAATCTTGTTGAAATGACAGGAAACAAAATTATATCAAACTGGCGCACGCATGCAAATGTAAGCTTGCACGTATTTGTGCATTCACTGATGTTTCAATAAATGTACTTGACTGCGAAATCGGTGGTAGCAACAACAATTACCTCTCTATACAGTAAAGTCATCATTAAGGAAATAAATCCTTCATGTATGACTCCCTTAGAGAGAGGAACAGAGTAATGATCCTTAAATTGTCAAACGAACACTACTTTGCTTGCGATGACATTTGTACTAGAAGAAGCTGTTTTCGGTTCACCAACATTTAGGAACCATCGGGAAATATATTTGGATTGAATTCATAAAATTAAACCAATTAGAACGAATTGAATAACAAAATATCGAAGTATTCAAACTTGAATTACCTGATTTTATCTCTATTTAGTTTGTTCCGATCTGATTGTTCCGGATCTGGTCTGTCAAATGATTCAAACTCGCAAAAGATTAGTTTAAAGATCGTTTAAATTCGAAATCAGATTTCAAAATCTGATTTTATATACTTTTTATTCATTCTCGCTTCGATTGACTCGAATTCGATCTGCTGAATTTAAACTTGCTTTGATTCATTAGGGTTCGATTTGTTAGACCATAACTGTAGTTCAAACTTGGTTCGGCTGATTGATACACAGTTTCTTTTAGTTTTAGTTTTTATCAATCTGCTTGGCTCAAACTACGTTCGTTTAATTCAAAATCGCTCCGCTCATTTCAATCCGACGCACTATGTTCTATTCGAGCTCAGACTGTCTGATCGGTTTCATCTGAGTTCGATTGATTCAAAATTGATGCTTATGACTTCGGCTCCCTTAATTTGATTCATTTGGATCAATTCTCTTAATTCAAGACCTGTTTATTTGACTTGAAATTGATATATTTCATTCAAACTCGGTCCATTTTTCTCAAAACTGATCTATTCGATTTAAGGTCGATTTGTCGAAAGCAAATTTGGTCTATTTAAATCAAACTCGACATGTTTAATTCTAATCATTCTATTATTCGTAACGGGACACCGCCCGTATAATTTAAATTCCGTTTATCATTTAGTCACACGAACTTACTAACACACTCACACAAGCACATACATAATCAATCACACTTTGAACTAATAATTGGCACATCCTCAATTTACTAAGCCCGTGCAACCAGTTAATCAGAAGTGAAATGTTGTGTCGTATTGCATGCTTTTGCAATAATTCAACATTAAAGACAGCTCGATCTATAGTATTGACAACAAACATATACACTCGCCTTCCAAACAAGCTCATCCAATGACGCGCGAGTGTCGTAGTTTCAGTCACGGAATTGAAAATGCCTCAACTCAAACGAAAAGGCAAATTTAAATTATTAGAAATGCAGAAGCTACAACAAGCATTACGAGCATCATAAGACAAGATTATAATATATAATATAAACTCTGCACCCTTTTGGGGTATTCCTTTACCTTGAAAATGATATCAGTTTTATTAGTAATTACCATAATTGTTGTAATGAAGGCAAAAAATGACAAGTCGGCACAAAATAAATAACGGGCTTAATGTTCGCTGATTAAGCCAATTAGATCCAATTTTTCTCAAAACTGTTCGTCTAGTGTTTTACTCGGTGTAAAAGAGTCAAAATAGGATTGCTTTCAATGCCTTTCAATTTCTGCATCTGCTTCGGTTTTTGTTGTCCTTTCTTTTTGACCACCAAAACCGACATAGGAAACCGGAAACTCCTCTCAGGGAAAACAATCTTCTGCAAGCAGTGAACGGTATGCGCAAAGCATCGAACTAAACATAATCAGCTTGGGTTGAGAAGATTGAGAATTAAATTATTTTCAAACCATAAGCTGAAGGAAATAGTCTACAGAAGGAGATGACGACGATAATAATGAAGAGGCCAGAAGGAGAAGAAGACCTGTTGCTTTCCAGAGAAGTTTAGTGTTATTTTCCAAAACATCAACAATGATTTCATAAGAAGCTCTGAAAAGAAAAAAATAAATAAGAAAAATATATACCTAATCATACAAGCCCGGAAATACCACCAAACAACTGAGAACAAGACCATGACAAAACGGAGAACAAGAAGCAGGGCAAAGCAGAGCAGAAAAAGATGTAACCGAAGAGCTGACAACCAGAGTCCTTCCACTTTTCTTTTCAGTTAGTATTCGTGTCATTTCGCAAAGTCAGAGAAAACTACTCTTAATACTTTCCTCCTGTTTAATATCTTGTTTTTATTGTGACTTATTTCACTTTTCTCTCTTCATCATCATCTATCTTCTTGTTCTTGTTTTCGTTGTTTTTTTCTCCCTCCCTGAATTTCTTATCAGTTTCGTGAAAAATACAAATAAAAATAAACAAAAATGAGAGGAGATAGACGTGCGTTAAAGTCAAATCAATGGGGTCATCACACGATGAAAAGTAGGTCAACACCAGTCCTTTGAGATGAGGTACTGAAAAAAGCAACAAAAACAGGTGGTTGAAGTGTCAATTGCGTTGGCAGAAAGGAGAAGAATCGGTGGGTGAGAAGCAGATGAATGTTGAGGAACAGAGAACTTCAGGGAATAGAGTAAAAAAAAAATAAAAGATGACTCCCGCCAGCTTCTAGCTGCTCAGAGTTTTCCGAATTGTTCTATCTCTTATACTACCCGCCCCTACCATTACTGATCCTCTTTACCAAACACTCCAACACACCCTCTACCACTTCTACTTGAAACAAAAAATATTACAAGGAACAAAATTTTCTATTTTTAACAGAAGTAGTTTAAATAAAGTGGAAATTCTTTCGAGATATCAACTCGAGAAAATACTTGATTTTGGTAATTAGTATAAATGACTTTCTTAAAGAAAAGAAGAGCAAAATGAGAAGAAGGAAAAAAAGGAGAAGCATAAGAAGTAAAAGACGAAAACAAAATTAGTTCTAAACTACGGTAAATGTAAAACTTTTACAAATGAAGCAAAGTAATCGAATTGCGTTTATCGCAAAATCTATTTTTATTATTAATTCCTTTTTCCTCGTTTCCCTTCCTTTCGTTTATATTAAATTCTTAAATACTTTCGTAAATATATAAGAGGATAGCTTATCTTCATAATATCTTTAAGAAGTATTTTTCTTCCTTTTACTTTTATTGCTGTTCAAAAAGTCAGAAACATTTAAAAATCTTTTCGTACGATCAATTCTTTTCGTAAAGCAATCTAGGTCGAATTTTTCAAAAAATTGCTATGAAAAAGAAATTTATCATTATCAAATATAGAATAAAAGTGTTACCAGTGGCAAGGCCATCATTCTGTTGACGATGCCATTGTGCAAAAAGCGTTAAAGTCATTAATATTATTTTTGTTTTTCAACATAAGCCTCCATTATTTCCTTAAGTTTAGGATTAGCAGCTCACAGCTCTGACCTTGACAACTCTATCGTGGTATTTCCAGCGAGGTGACACCTCTCTTTAGATGCATTTTGAACTTTATCTCAACATTCCTCAGTCGACCTCAATAAAACGTATTAAGAAGTTCCTATTCGTTCAAAAGTTAACTAATTTTAGCCGAGAAGTTCTGTTTCGGGAACATTTTCGACTTTTGTCACACCCTGCAGATGCTTCTGTTTCTTTGAGATAACAGAGGTTTGTTGCGGCTACGCAGAGAATAAAGTTCCAAAAGAATCTGCATATAAATAAACCCAATAAGGCCGCCAGAGCCTCAGTTATTCTCACTGCACCTATCCCTTGTTTACCCCTGACCGTTACTTTACAAATCAATTTCAATCTATTGAGTTGGATTGATTGAACAATTTGAAATTAGCTTCCACTTGTATTTCTTTCAATCATTGCGGTTCGTATTATACTGGATTTTTTTCTGCGAGCATCTTTTCATTTTTTGAATTCATATCATTCGCATTCGCGTGTGTTCGGTCAAAAATCATTTAGCACTGAATCACTGATTTAAAATTGTATCCGCAAACAATCAATATGTCGATGCGGTCCATCACTGGGCGAATAGTTGAATTGGACGTTGTGGAGGTAGGGGAGAAAAGTGTGGTCGAAATTAACTTTTTGGTGTAGTTGGAATGAAAAATCTAATTAAAAAATGTGTACACGGTTCGGTCTTAAAGCAGGCGTGGAAAAGCTATGGCCATACAACAATGTTTTTAAGCTGCTGTTAGAAAAAATTGTAATTAAATCATTCACTTTTGATATAAAATTTACAAAGAAATATTTATCGACCTCGGAGCATATAGGTCTTCAAAACATTTTAAGAATTTTTAAAGGGCTTTTGAAAAAATTCTTAATTCCAACATTTTAATTTAAAAATTTTAATTTATTTAATTTTAATTTATTTCAATTCACTTAAAAATCAGGTATGCACAATCATATCACGAAAGGACCTTTAGGGGAGATTTTTCGAGAAAACACATCTTGCAGAAATACTAAAAAAACTATTAATATTCGTTTTAAAATTTAACTCAGACATTTTTAAGTAATAGTAAAAAATATCTAAAATCTAATAATGAAATAAAAATAAAAAATATAAACATGTATAATAATAATAATAAATTAAAATAATAATAAAGATTAAAAATAAAAACATTAATAACGTTTTTTTAACTTTTAAAAACCTAAGTATTTCAGACACTTTTTGAAATGACTTTTAAAAAGAAAAGCTACCGAAAATTGATAGTAGGGGATTAAGGTAAGAGGAGTGATTCTCTTACAATTTTTTTCAAGCTTCAACTTTTTTAAATGTAAGAGAATACAATAATCCAATCAAAATTTATATTAAAACAGTTAATGAAATTGTATTGCTGGAATCGTCGAAACGTTAAACGTATATGCTTTATTGGTCTATATTGAACTATATCAACGAAAAAATATATTGCACACATACAAGCCTAGAAACGTGAATAAAATCTAGAAATGGATTATAATGCCCCTGAGGGGTAGGAGAGCGGAAGTGAGAAAATGAAATACATAAATGAATACCGCATGTAGTCTTTTAACTCAATGAAGACCGGATAAGGGACGATAAAATTTAATTTAGGTCATATAAAAAGGAGAAGGAGTGAACTCTATTTTTTTGCTGTTTGCTTTTTATTTTCTCCCTTTTTACTTTGTTGGAATACGATAAATTTGATACATTTATTTGATTCCACTTTATCAATTTAAACTCCCTTTTAGAATAGAAACACGACACAACAATTATCTACACCCATTTGTAAACAATCAACCACAAATATATACACACACGCACATAAATTGTATACTTATAAATTTTTAAGAACTGCCAATTCAATCCCTTAACTGTCAACTGTCAATTGTGGTTTGTCAGAGAAGGAATTGGGCCTTACTCCAGGTGGTTTTTCTTCGGCGTCTAGGAAGCCCAAATATTAAAAAACTCTGGGTGGAAAACCCTGCAAGCTCTTCTATAAATTCAGCCAGAAGGATCATCAAGAAGGAAGCGTCTTCTTTCTTTTCTTTGTTGAGGCGGTTCATAATTGAAAGGATTCTAATAAATCTGATACGATTAAAAACACGGACACGAGGTGTCAAGCGAAAAGACAGAGTAGGAAAAAAGGTTAATAGTTCTTTAAGCAAAGTGATAATAATAGAATGTTATCATAAGATTCCCCAATATTTTGAAGAATGTAAAGCCTCTAAAATTTTATTTTATTTATTATATATATTTTCGTGAGATTTTAGAAGCCCAAACCGAAATGCTAAAAAGAGAAATCGAATTCGTTTTATTGAATCCCTGAAGTTATGATCATTTTATGTAAGGCAATGTAAGAGATACCCAAAATCCATAAGTAAAGTTAAATCCATGACTGCATCTAGTATTTACTATTTATTGCCGACTTTCCAAGAAATCGATTTATGTCTGAATAAAATATGAAGTCGAAGAATGAAGCAAACGATCAGCAATTGTCGGGGCAAACTGATTGTCATCTAAAAGGATGTGATAAATTTGGAAAGACGTAATAAATTTAGAAGCGGATGATGCATTTTGAAAGGATATAATAAATTGTATAAATTTATTTCATTAAGAATTTTCATGAAGATTAATGTTAATTTCGTAACATATTTTATATTGTCTCATTTTATGCGAATAAAATAAATGAAATGTGTGTAAAACAAATAATGTACTTTCCCTCGATAAAATAGAAAAAAGACACGTAGTAAAAGAAAAGGCAGATGAAAAGGAAACGGAACTACAGCAACAGCAAGAGCAAAAGCAACAACAGCAAAACCCAAAGACGAGAACAATGAAAATGAAAAATGATGATAGCGAAATAGTTTTGAATGATTAAATGAATGAGTCCACAGCTGGGATGGTCACCAACAGCAACAAATGTCAAAACGCTACTGCTGCCATTGTCACTGCTTTTCCGTTGCAGTTTCATTTTATGTATAGTTATCTTGTGGACATGGACAGGATCTGCAAGGATGTGAATGCTTGAATATTATATAACACGTTGACATCTAGAAAATGTTCCAAACAAATGTGACCATAAGAAGAGAAAAAAAAAGATAAGAACGAGAACGTAAGTGTGACCATCCATGAAGTTTTACTAGTGCTCAATCTAGAGTGGGAAAGAGAGAGAGAGAGACAGAGAAGGAGAAGGAGAGTTACCGACACAATGATTTGTCATTGAGTTAAATAAAAAATCTCGAAGAAAGTATAAAATTAAATGAATTGCCCTACCATGAATTCGACAATGAATTACACTCGAGAGTTTTAAGTAAATTAAATCAGTCTCTAAAAGTATTTCAGAGTGCTGTAAAGGTAGTCATAGTTAATCCCCATATCATACGTCATTTATATTCTAACCAATATATGTAAGGCTTATTTTATGAAATTAAACAAAATATTCAAAGAGTCAAAAAAGAGAACACGCTTTAAATAAAAACAGAAATGATTGAAACAGCAAAAACAACGCTATTATACGCAATACAACCACAACAACTTTACAATCACAGCAATAACAATAGTAATGATAACAAACGAATAATCAACCCAGTTAAATCCTACAACGGAATTTAATTTAAACTGCGTCAACTACGTGTACCGTCTCTCTCGCGACACGAGTTAATGAGACGTTATTTTGCAAATAACATGCACAAAGGCCAAAAGGACAGCAGCAGAATGCATGTACAGTATGCGTGTATGTATGTCTATGCACTATTCATAGTTTAATTATGCCATGATGGCATTTGTGTCATGTCATTTTAAATATTAGGAATGCTCGCATTTAAATCTTTCAGGCCGAAAATTATATATACTCGCTATCTGAATTTCCTCTATTAAAATATGAACTGGCAATTAGGCGAGATATAAATATATATTAATACTATACGCCACCACAAATACAAACTGAAAAACACGCAGGGAGTCCTGAAAAACTCGTATTAAATTTCAATGATGGCTGATTGTGATCAAATTTTCGTTTGATAATTATTGAAAATCATTCTTTGTCAGGAAGTACGAAATAACAGGCATCTGCTAAACAAATTTAAGGTAAACAAAATTAGTTCAACACCATACTACTATTAAATACGGCAAAGACATAAATTGAAACGAGAACGAGGTATCATTACCATGAAGGTCGCCATATTCGTCGATATTTAACATAATATTATCAAAAGGGTCATCAACAGGGTAAGTGTCATCATCATCGTTATCGATTATAGAATCATATATGACCATTTGTATCAAATTTAATTTGTCCCAAACAGCAAACAGACTTTTTTCTAATTCAACCTCGATTTTATTTTCGGCGCAATAAAAAAAAGTAATTTAGACATTCCTAATCCATAGTAATCAATTCAATAGAAAGGGATTATCATCATTTATACTCAGTATAAAAAACGTATTATTTAAATTTAATTTCTCCAAATTTTATTATTATTTTTAGAAAATTATTTATTAAATTAATTTTAAAATTTTTCTATCATTTTCTGAAAAAAATTTCGCTTCTGGGGAAATAAATCAAAACAATTTTCCATTTAATTAATAAAATTAAATTTTTATTAAGAGTTCCAGTTTTCGGAATTGTTTGCAAGGTTTGCATCTCTGCGAACGAACAACTTTTTTGTTGGAGGGAAACTATTTTGAAAACAGAAAATAAAAAAAAATTAATAAAAAGTTAGGAAAAAAACATAAAATAAATTCAACTGACAATACCAGTTTTCAAACTTTTTTTGTCTAAAAGTGATGGAGTTTTTTTATAAAAAAAGCAGAAACAAAAACGAAACAAAATTGAAGAAAAACACAAAAACAGGAGAAACAAGAACAACTAAAACTAAGCTTCTTTCTTTTTTTATTAACACAAATACGCAAAAGTATTCACACACTCACACACACGTAAAGGAAGTAGGAGGTTTCGCTCGTATGATTCTCATATACACACATAAGCGTACACACAACACCTTCCCACACATGGACAGATTTGTCGCTTATAATTCGTTCTTTATTCTTTAACATCCCTCGCGATATTTTATTACGCGTTTGTGTGTTTAAGAGCATAGAAATGAGAGAGCTTGTGTTCAACTAAAATAACAGCTGCAACAACAAATTATCAACAATCTACAGAATAATATCTCGAGCTAACGATTCCGTCGACTTGAAAATAAATCTGCTAAAGAAAGAAGCAAAGTAGAAGCGTTGACGAAAGTAACAGTAACAGCAATACCAATAACGTTGATGTTAGAATCCGTATAAGCAGGAGCATCAGCAAGAACAGCTGCATCCGCCGCAACACTCCGATGCCTTGCCGTCCGTATCGTCACTGCCAAGTGTAATAGAATAGAAGTTACCTTAGCGTGCTGTCGGCAGTATCGTAAGTGTGCCCGAATTAAGCGGAGCAACAGCAGGATAAACGAGTACAGGATGTACACGAGCGCGTTTCCAACCAAGCGTGATCTTTACTAAAGACAAAAGGTGAATAAAACAAAGAAGGAAAGTTAGAAACAAAAACAGAAAAACGAAAACAGAGATTAAAAAATCGATGGTAAAGCAGAAAACTGTAGTAAAAAATTATGATACAAAACCCAAAGAATATGGAAGAAAAATAACAACAAGAAACGATACGTAAAACGTGACATTGCAGTTACTGTTGCTATTGCTGCTCCTGCTTTTGCTGCTTCTTTGAAATGATGCCGAGCTGTTGACGGCGACTTCAATTCAGCGCAGCGAAACGAAGCATAGCAAGCTAAGAGTTAAACTTATCTGGTGAGGTGATATGCATTGTAAGTTTATGTTGTTGTTGTTGCTGTTATTATTATTGCTACCGTTATCATCGCTGATGCAGTTTTTCTCACAAAAAATTTCATTAAATTAATGTTCAGCAGTTTGTTTTAATTAAGTTGTTCCAGTTTTACGCCCTCGCACAACAATGGTGTTCATTCGTTCTTTCGTTCATTCGTTCGCTCATTCGTTCTTCCGTTCGTTCGTTCTACATGCGATCTCTTTTGTGTTTAATGTATTTTTTTGCCATTTATATTTTTGCTGTAGTTATTGTTAATGTCGTTGTTTTTGTTTTTATAATTCTTATTATTATTTTTTTAATATTCTTCCATTCTTTCAATGTATTCGAATGTATAAATATTCCTTCATTCTCCATTCCCGTTTTTAACGAATTTAATAAGGTGCGCTAGTTACGCAAAATCGAGCAATAAGCCATCTCTCAATAGGATCGTATTTAGAATCATTGTTTTACCGGTAATCCACAAACAGCTGAAGACATTTAAAAATATTAGTTCGTTATATTGCTGAAATTTCAAAACTCGCCACGAATTTTGAGTTAAGGGGGTACTAATTAATTTACCCCCCTCTCTAATATTTGCTTATAGAAAAATGAATATCACAATTGTGTCCTTTTCGCAATCATGTCTGATTCCTACCGTATGTCTCGATATAAGCGGCAATATAGAAACAAATTCTCATACAATTGTTATTTTCTTGACAATTTTATCAGTGGCGTTTCTCATTTTCTTTTTAAAGCGCCAAAGCCTATTATGGTCTTGACAGTGTGACAGCTGTTGGTGCTTTACGTTTGATGTTTTTACTCTTGCAGCTATTTTTTTCCTCCCTTTTTAAATGTGTTCACTATTATAAAAATGTCTGCGGCCGTTCTTTTTACGATCGTTATTGGGGTCATTTTTTTATCTCCTTTTTTCAAATTATTTCATATTTCTTTTTCTTGCTTGTGCTTCGTCATTTTTTGTATTATATCAATATCAATCAAATTGATTGTAATTTATTGTAATATTATTTTTTGCTCCTTTATTCTTTAGTTTCTCTAATTTCTTTAAAACACACTGCTTGCTCGTTGACGTAAAACGAACGACATCTTCTTCAGCTCAATTTCGCTGATTATTATTTCACTTACGGTTATTTTGTTGCTTTTTTGTTGTAGCTGATGTTGTTGTCTCTCTATTTGTTGTTTCTTTATTGTTATTTTGGTAGAGGTAAAATGGAGTTTGTCATCGTTAAAAACGTCATGCATTTTCTTTTCACAAAAAATCAAAATTTTCTATTTAATTTATTGCATTTTTCGCATTTTTTCTTGATTGAACAGAAAATAACATAAAGCGGAATCAAAGGAAAAACGAGCAGCAAAAGATCCTCTAAAATAGATTTGCTTTTCACGAGATATGAGTTTTTTCAATTACTTTTTTGAGATTTTTCATAGTATTTCATTGCTTTTTTAAAATATGTTCGTCATGGTTATTGACAAAAACGGGTGTGTGTATTTGTAATTTATAAATAAATTTCTTTTGTGAAACTTTGTTTATTTTGTTCCTTGTTCATTCGTTTTTTTTTTGTTTTTGGCGATGGCGATGCCGCGCCACTGAAATGGATTTGTCTTCAGAAGCAAGGAAAATATCGTGGTTATGAAAGTTTGAAGAAAGTGAGGTTGGTGTGGAGGTTGGTGTGGAGGAGGGAATGAATATCAGATTGGATTCATTTGAATATGAAATTTGCTAAAATCGTAAACCTTTTGTGGATGAGAAAAGCAAACTAAATCGTGTGTTTCGAAAAATGATTGTCACACAATTTACATTTGTACAAAGAACTTTTCAGTTCAATAAATGTTTTTAAGCAGATCACAGTTTTCTTAGTATTATAATGACTCTTATTCAACTTCTTCCTAACTAGCGGTCTCTGAAATTATTTATCGTAAGTTTTTTCGTTATTCTTCATTGTTTTCTTCAAAGTTTTTCTATTTCCTCTAAGCTGTTCAAAAAATATTAGTAATTTTTTAGAGTGTGTGTGTTTTTTGAGTGTGGTGTGATGAGTTTTTACTCTAATTTGGTACTACTTATACTCATAAATGAGATGGGTTAGAAATGACCGTTTGAAAAGCTCTCTCTTTTATGATATGCATAATTTTCAATAAGCCTTTTTCTACATGCAAAAGGAAATATTGAAGGAAAAAGAATTCACAAAAAATAACCGCAGCAAATTGTTTGAAGTGAAAGATTCAATTTAGTACTAAATCGACGGGAAAAGGAGGAAAGCCTTTGATCTAACCGAGGATAAAAAAATTTCCATTTGAAAATTTGCGTCAGATAGGCACCAAATCCTCCAGGGTCTGATTATCGTCTACACCGTAGATACTTTCCACAGAAGCTCACTCGTGGCCTCTTTCATATCTGATGACGATATCTGATGGTTAAATTGAATGTTCGTGTTGGGGTGGAATTTAGTTGAATCTGTAAAATTAACTCTTTTCTATTTTTCCCGAAAATCAAAGAAAACTTTTTCAATTCTTGAAAGAGAACAATGTTTTTATTATACCGCTTCCAAGGGATAAGACTATGATCGAAGTACATCCAAGTACAGAAGTATATCGAGAAGAGCGGCAATCTCGGGGAGTGTAAAACATTTAGACGTCAAGAAAAAAAAATTTTAAATAAAGAAGAAAGGGGACCCAGAGGTATGTAGGAACCACAAGGAACAATCACGCCTTCTTCAATAACATTTTCCACTCTGACTCATTTCCTCCCATTTTGTTCTTACAAACAAAAGAAAGGAGTGATAGTTGCAAGGAAGGGAGGATATATCAGCGAGTTCAACATCAAACGGACTGTAAAAACAATATCTTCATATCGTGAGATGCATTTTTTTCATACAATGCGTTCACTGACCGGTGGCCAGTCCGGCACATGAAAGCCGTTTGCGAAGTGCAAGTTACCAAATAGGATAAAAGTCTCAAAGTGCTTAAAGGCAACATATCGCGCCTCAATGAACGAACGATACGATAGTGTTTTGATCAATATTATAGTCAGAGGATTGGAATGGTTTGGTGAGAAAGGCAATGCATGCTGTTTTCATGAATACGTTACGTAGAATAAAAACGCACAACTATCATAAACTATTAATGTTTAGTTAAGGATTATGTGGAGGAGAAAATAAAATAAATTTATTTTTTTTAAATCAAAGGATTCAAGAAATAACCAGAAAAACTTTATTGAAAATCATTTTCATTCTTAAAAGGCATCCTCTAAGGCAATCAGAAAGTGTAGAGGGTATATGCTTGAATGTGTGTGTGCGTGTGTGTGTGCGTGTGTGTGTGCATGGGTGTGTACATGGAAGATTAGTTATTTTCATTTTATTAGTGATTATCCAGCCCATTTGAAAAGGATTTTCTTCGGTGAATTTACTCTGAGTTTAAAATAAATTCTATTCCTGAAATTCGTTAGAAAAATTTGAGCTACACACCAAGACGTGGTCAATATATTGAAAACGGTATACTTTCATAAAATATGCGATAAATTTTTGAACAAATTTGAAACCATTTCGAATCAAAGGAAGGCATTGGATTGTCCTAGAAATCTTTTCATTTATTTAAAGCAATATTTTATCAATTTAGAAAAAGAAGAGTCCACTGCATTCAATTCAAATTATCTTTTTTCATAAGCTCGGTCCTATATTTTCAAACTGATTTGAGCCCAATGAAGTAAAAAATCTATTCAACAAAAAATATTAACAAAAACAAATACTCGAGAATTGTGATGTAGTCGAGAATGATGAGTATGCCATATCAATATATTCTTCTATACTTTACTAAATTAGCTACAGCCACTACTACAATAAAATATCGGAAATGTTAAAGAAAAGTCATGAAATTGCCAGAAAAATTAAATAATAAATGAATTCGTAAAGGTTAGAATAAATGAATGTATAAAAGAATGAATAAGCTGAAGGAATGTATTTAATTTAAATTTTTTCTTCAAAAAGCAGAACAGAAAAGAAACGAGCCGGAAATATTAAAATCATTCTTCATTTCCTCTCACTTCTTTCATTTGTATGAATAATTAATAAATTACGAATATTTCCTCTTTTTACTTCCTCTCAATTTTGCAATTGAAATAAAAGAAAAGTCTTGAACTTTTTGATTCATGTTTGCAAAATTGCCTTTCTCTGCTTTAACGCCCTCCCCCTCCCGCCAGCCCCTTGGCCGAGCCCCCTTCCGAGTGTTTCGTGGCAAAGCATGCGTTGAAGTGATAGCGGTAAACAAAAGGCTTATTTGCTTTGAAAGGAAAACTACTGGAGGAGTTTTTGAGAAAGCATGAGAACGATATCTAGAATGAATGACAATGAAATGCAAAAATGAAATGAAAGTAAGAAGGATTTCCTCTAAATTATTTAAGACAATAAATGGTTTACTTTTCTCTTTTTTCGATTATGTTCTGATCTGGGTATGGCAGCACTTATTCGTCATACTCGGGAAGCACTTTTTTTACTTAAGATTTTCTTAAGTCGCCACACGTGAAATTGTTTTAATGTTTCATAAGCGAAGTATGTATAAGAGCCAAGTCGATGCATTAACTAAATGTCCATCAATAATTGTTGGAAAAAAGGTGAAAATTAAGAATGAATTGATTTGACCGAAATCGCAATAAAAGGGTTAATAAAAATGTTAGTTTATTTTAAAGATTTATTTTAAAGATTTATTTTAAAGCCTTTATTAATTTTTTATTCATACCTTTTACCATATTTTGGTTAATCGGTTTAAGTTTCGTTAATTTCAATAATTCTTTAATTTCAAGACTTCTTGCGAAAATTCACCGCCTCATTCCTTTTAAGAGTCTCTTTCCCTTTTACATAATCGTTAATAATTTTTCTGATAAATTTGCAAATTGGGCTTGTGGTAAAATAGACATGCTCTTATCGAAGCATATTATATAATTCTGTCTGATCCCTAAGCAAGCAAAACCGCCTTTATCAAGTACTAATGAGAATTTTCAAAATAAAAAACATCGACAAACAAAAGGACATTCTAAGAATTCCCTTTGTATTTTAGTCAAGCAGATCCATTTGTAAAACTTTTAACCTGATGGTACCCAAAAAAAACCACTCAAGTAAATCCTTTAATTGATTTATTCAATTGCTTGGTGTTTGTCGAAAGGACGCCATTTTGAAAGGAATTCAATTGGGATTTTATTTATTTTTTCCCTCGCAATTGATGATATTTCAAATAAAAAAATAAAATGATATTCGAAATAAAAGTAACAACAACAGCAGGACTAGAAAAATTTCAAATTGGTCCTTACTAATTCAAGGACCAACAAAGATCGAAACAAACGAAACGAAAAAATTACCGAAAAGATTTTTATCCGATTTGATTTTTAGGGGAAAAGATTGGATTAAGATTATAAGTTTTTTTAATTACTAGCTTTTTTGTCTTTTTATACGCAGGGATACTTAATGCAGAGGTCCTTGTTTAAAGTTCGAGGGGCCATAAAATGGTTTAATCTATTTCTAAAAGGATGATTGAAAGAGATGAGAGGAGGGAGACAGGAAGGGATAAATCTCAACAGATTTTTTCGCCTTTATCTCTTTGGCTACAAAGAAATTTTGAAAGTAATGAAAAGCCAATGGAATATAATCGTAAGCAACTACAGGAAAGTAAGTAAAAGAGATTTGGATTAATTTTCACACTCGATTAAATTCAATGCAGTTGGCCATTTTTCCGGAGGAAGGACAGGGGGCATGAGTACGGACATTATTTTTGCTTGCTTTAAAATGGATTTCGTTCTTTTTTAGTTTTCAGGATTATGCAATGACCCTTTAAACGGTTGTGCAGAAAGTAACTTTGTTCTTTTATGAAAAATTAAGTAACACTTTTTTTTCTTTAATATCTGAATATTTGATATTGAGCCACTCGATGGCAACGCGTACCATTAGCAATATAATCATAAACAAAATTACGAAATTACTTTTACAACGTCCCTCTACTTTTTCTCTAAATCTGTTAATAAATATTTAACTGGTTTTTTTAATTTCGTAAATGATGCCTATGATTAAATTCTAAAGCTCTAAATATTTTCAATTAATTTAAAATTTTATTCATAGATTATTAATTAATTCAACCAACGTTACCAAAATAATTCGCAACCATTTCTGCGATTTCTTTTTACCCTTATTTCGCTATTGTTATTCTTCCATTCGCATCGCTTGCCATTATTCGTTAGAAAGACATGCCGGTACCACGGTACCCATTATTATATATTGTGGTCACGATAAAGTGCTCTGCACACAAAGTTCGCAGCCAATTAGTAAAAAAAGCCACTCTTACAATTTCTTTTGTATTCAAATACTCTCAGGATTCTTTTGAATTATTCGAAGGAAAAAATTCTCTCTACTCTTACTTTCTCTGCCTGTTTGATTTATTTTCACTACACTTGTGTTTTTTCTTTTGCATCTTTCCTTTTTTACTGATTGTCTTTCCGGAATCTTTGAGTGAACGATCTTTCTTCATCTACACTTCACTGATCCACTCAATTAGTTCCCTCCTCCCTCTCCCCTTTCCTTCCCTTTCTTTGTTTTTCTTCCAATTACCTACCTCCGACTAATACCATATCTCGAATCCTCTCTCTCCCCTTTCTCTCCATACATCTTCCCCGATTTTCCTCTACATCTACGGGCTGAACACTCATAACGAGTAGAATTTCCTTTACCATTATTTTATTTCTTCTTCTAAAGGACCACAACTAAATCGAAAATGATAAAACAAGACCAGATAAATAGTAGTAATAACAAAACAACAACAATGATAACAATCTCGTCGACATTGGAAGTAACGATGTCTTTCATAATAAAAACTGAAGTGAAGAGATTATATTTAAGCCTGCAGCAAACTCGAGGTCCACCTCGTAGTATCGTTGCCTTTGTGTGCATCTGCAGATCTGCCCCCACCCCAAAGATTCTAATTGTTTGTTTATAATTGTTGCAACTTCCAAAGCCCCGTGACATTCGTACAACATTGTCCAGAATGTTAATGAATTTTGTTGCTATCAAATCCATCCTGTTGAATTAAAAAAAATCCTTTTTAGAGTCACCATAAAGAAAGAAAGAGTACTTTTGTGTAATAAAATTTAATTTTTGATATGATTGATTTAGAATACCTGCCTGGAATATAATTCAGAATGACTCCGATTAACCGATAAGGATGAAATGTCGTGCATGATTCGTTTCTGATTTGTTCTCACAAGCACATGCATTTCAAACTCACCGCACAAATACTTTGTTGTTGTGTTATGTTGTTATTTTGTTATTGTGTTAATGTTGTAGTTGTTTCTACTGCTATTGTTCGTCTGTTTCTTCCTCTTCTATTTCTTTTCCTTTTCGTACTTTTTATTGTAATAGAATGAATAGATAAGTGATCATTGTTGTCGCGATAATTTTTTCTTGTTTATAGCTTTCGTTGCGATTGCACTCGACTTTATTAAAACAATAACGAAAAGGGCCAGAACTTGAAATACAAAACTTTTTTTATTTTCTCTTTCTTCGTCGCTCTCTAACACCCTCTCTCTCTCTCTTAAACTCTTTATACTTTAGGTTTTGTGCCTGAAATAGTGCCTCGTCTTCGTTATCGTAAAAGTAATCAGGGTAAAATTTCATCCTTTTTCATGCAATTAAAATTAAAAATCAAACTTTTCGCTTAAGTAATTTAAGATCTAATTTCATTCGTGAGTTTTCCGTGGTAAGTCCGGAAAATAATACATAAATTCCTTGCTTTTTCAATTTTAATAAAATGTAAAAGGATTTTTTACTCTTGACCAAGATCGACATTACTGGCTTATGATTGTTTTTGTTGGTGTTGTTGTTGTATGTAATTCAACAAGACTTTTTCCCCATCAAAGAAACCTACCAAGTAATTTATTCATTTAAAGAAAAACTTTTTAATTGCTCGAAAGCCCGTGCCTGAGTTTTTTATAAAACTGTGTATGGATATTGAAAAGGATAAAGTGCAGAGATAAAAAGCAAACAATTAGAAACTGTATCTCTATGACATCCCTTAGGATTAAGCTAAGAGTTTCATCCGTCACGTCACGTCGGTCACTAACGCTGACAACAGAAGCTAAAAATAAATTTATGTAAAAATACAAAGGGCCGAACGAGTACAGTCCAGTAATAAGTCTAGTAATCACTGGCACCGATGCACCCTCTGCACACCGGTACAGCACCGTACCGCCATAATCAAGTGTTAAATTATGCATGAAGCCGTTCCGCAGGTACCACATGATAAAAGAACTGCTGCAACAGCAAGTAATTGAGTCCCAAAGAAAAATGTTAGCAGGAAAAAAAGTGGAAGAGAGACTGTTGTGAAGCAGCCCAGGAGAAGAGGGTGGTGAGAGGGAGAAAGGATAGTTATGTTGACACTATAGAAACCTCAAATATATTCTAGTTTTGCCAGCGAAACCTTTTGAACCCAGTATATACGAAAAGGACATATGAAAGATACTAACACCTCCTTCCACCCCCTCCTACCGTAAATCCGGGTTAATGACCAAAGTATCTACTTTTTAATAATCAACTAAAGGGCCCTACATGTTTCGTTGACTGATGTCTGACTAATCCAGAGCCAGTTACCCTCCTTATCCCCCTCCCCATCACAATTCCTCCCGCCCTTTTCTAAAGCGTCGCTCAGCCTTTTGTTCTTAATTCAACATTCTTTCATTAAAAATTGTTTGCTCGTTTGCTGGAGCTTGTATTTAAAGCACCGACCAACCCACGGACTGACGGGCCAGCCGCTTATCCCCAACTTTCAACAGTTCTGCTTTAGTCCGTTTTTCCGTTGCTTTTTCCTCGCTAAAGCACATTAGTCCTTTCGTCGCCTTCATCCATTTCTTTCTCCTGTTCGTTGTCAATTTTCTCCACCTGGCTATATCCCCAAGGCAATTGCGGAAAATTCGTTCGGTTATGCAACCTGATTTTTATAAACTTATGAAATTTCTGCTGGTGCTATTACTGATTTTTTTCACCATCCTTCCGGATCGTTGGCAGTAGCTTCTTCACCAGTCATCCGAACGTACTTGCAATTCATGAGCAGTATTTTTCCTATTCGTTTTTTCTCTTCTTCACGACAAAAAAAATTATCATGAACAGCTAGGAATGCTAGTTCCGCAACTACTGCGACCTGGCCCTGCACCCTACACACTAAAAACTCCGCAATAAAAATTCATTCTTTGATACCAATAATCAATGGGCGATGCACGCACTTTTTATCTTTCTTTTTCTATGGTTAATTTGGGTCAAGTAGCTCCCAGTCTATAACGCGACTTGTCAAAATTTTTTTAATTTTTCCCCATTCTTTCATAGATTTGCAATGTCCAACACTGTCATCACGCCCATAAAATAATATATAAATATATATATATATATATATATATATATATATATATATATATATATATATATATATATATATATATATATATATATATATATATATATATATATATATATATATATATATATATATATATATATATATATATATATATATATATATATATATATATATATATATATATATATATATATATATATATATATATATATATATATATATATATATATATATATATATATATATATATATATATATATATATATATATATATATATATATATATATATATATATATATATATATATATATATATATATATATATATATATATATATATATATATATATATATATATATATATATATATATATATATATATATATATATATATATATATATATATATATATATATATATATATATATATATATATATATATATATATATATATATATATATATATATATATATATATATATATATATATATATATATATATATATATATATATATATATATATATATATATATATATATATATATATATATATATATATATATATATATATATATATATATATATATATATATATATATATATATATATATATATATATATATATATATATATATATATATATATATATATATATATATATATATATATATATATATATATATATATATATATATATATATATATATATATATATATATATATATATATATATATATATATATATATATATATATATATATATAATATATATATATATATATATATATATATATATATATATATATATATATATATATATATATATATATATATATATATATATATATATATATATATATATATATATATATATATATATATATATATATATATATATATATATATATATATATATATATATATATATATATATATATATATATATATATATATATATATATATATATATATATATATATATATATATATATATATATATATATATATATATATATATATATATATATATATATATATATATATATATATATATATATATATATATATATATATATATATATATATATATATATATATATATATATATATATATATATATATATATATATTATATATATATATATATATATATATATATATATATATATATATATATATATATATATATATATATATATATATATATATATATATATATATATATATACTTTTACTTTTACTTATATTATATACTTTTCAATTCTTGCCGCGCCTCCTTTAATGCGTTACAAACGAAGGAACAAGCATAAGATATCCCAACCATTTGTGAGTGTAGGGTATAAAAATGACAATTATAATTATTTTCTCTTCCAGTGTTTTTGTTTCACTTGAGAATTCTACGCTGAAACAGCAGACGTCCTTTAGAAGATACCAATTGGTATCTCTTTTCCTTTCAGCAGATTTTTTTCGCACCAAGTTTTGCAGATAATTTTTCTGGCATTACATTAAAAAATAATAATAATCGTGATGATAATTTATTTATTACTCTCATTTTTTACAATTATTGCAAAGTTTTTCCTTGAGGTCTCTCTTTTGATTTTCTTTCTTTAGTTCGTGTTTCGTTTTGAAGTAATTTAAATAAATTAGCTTTCCGTTAATTCGAGATTTCATGGAATTGGTTTGTTTATAGTTGTTGTTTTTCTCTAATTCCATCTTCTTCTTTCCTTTTTCGCTGTCCTTTGCAGTGAAAACCAAATTCGTAAAATATTCGTCGTATTAAAATACAAAAGTCGTATTAAAAACTAAAAGAAGAAGAAGAAGTGAAAAATAAAGAAATAGCACACGCAAATATTAAGTTGTTGTTCTATGTGTTTTGCTTGAACATTCTGATGAATCGTCGTCGTCATTGCTTCTGGCACATTATAAATCATTTCATAAAAGCAATGAATTAAAATTATTTGCATACACGTCTGCAAGCTGTTCTCATGATTCATTAATTCCTCTCTTACTTCATTTCTTCTTTTGTTCTTTAGCCGTTTTCATAATTTTGTTTATTCCTTGAAGTTCTTCTGGCACATTTCAACATTTCCCATTATTCCCCTCCTCCTCCGCCTGCATCGTGTTTATGATCTCTGTATTCTATTCTACCTGCCTTACTTTAGCAACCTAAATAGCTCCGGCTTTCCCACTCATCTCTTTTTTGCCTCCTTCACTCCAAAAATCAGTTATTTCCGGGTCTTGACCTTGCTTTATACGTCTCTCAGGCTTTCAAGGGGGTTACCAAAGTAATTTCGAAAGCAAACGAATGATCTAACTTGCAAATGCTCCCTCAAATCCTCTTTACCCAAAAGTTTTTCATTATCCTCTTGGTATTTCTCAGCGAAACTACTAAACTATAGTTTTGCCAACATTAAAATTCATTACGCTTCAGCCCAAAAATTCTTGCTGTAAGTATCTATTATCCTCTTCGTCGTCATCTTCTTTTTTTCTTTCCCACTTCCTCTCCTTAACGCCCACACTTACCAACTTCTTACAGTCGCTCACCGTGTACACATTTTTTACACATGAATAACTTTTAAACTCTATCGTGGAGAATTACAAAATTTTGACGGTTTTGATTGCAGTATTTTGGGCAATTATAAAATTTCCAGAGAAGCTCGAAAGAGAGAGAGAGAGAGGGAGAAAGAGACGGGTGTATACATAGAGCGAGAGGGAGGGGAGAAAGTCAAAAGCAACTGAAATTGCATAATTATACAATTACCAGCCTTTCTCTCTTTTTTCTTTCTTATTTTGTCATCAATCTTGAATGAATGAAATTTGAACCAGCACAAAACCAATCTGGATTTTGTGGCCGAAATTTTGCGTGTAAGAAGAAAATGGGAAAAAAATAAAAATGTTGACCGATAATAGACTGCAGTGGTTATAGAAGAATTCTGTTTGAAGTCGAGTTTTCTAAACGATTTTTTGTTAGTGCCTGACATTTTAATGAACAGACGTTTTGGTAAAAATATAAAAAAGAAGAAGTGAACAAGAAGAAGAAAAATGGGGATCAGATATTTTGAATGCATAAAATGATTCTCGCAAAAGTTATTTCGAAAGTCTTCTAATGTCATTTATCTTCGAAGTAACCTGATGAGTTCTTAATTTCCAATTTTGGGATCCGTCTGCGTCTCTATCCTGATTGAAAGCACTTCTTGGTCACTCTGCCTGTGATATTTATTCAGTAATATCGAAAATAATTCTTATTTTTCACTGAAAACAATAACGCATTCCCACTTTAATGTTCATACCTTGGTGAGCTCAAGAGTTATTCTATAATTTATAGTTTAAGAGTTATAGCGTTTCAATTCTTTATTGAATTATAAACGGCGCGAGCCCATTAAAATTTTTCAAAGCGATTTAGTAAAATTAAAATAAATGCGGCCTTGTAGCCAGGAAACATCATCTTTCATATCGTCCCATATACTCACTCCGTCCGGTTTTACTTAACAGTTTGTAACGAAATACCACAGAGTTTTAACCACGGTCTCAAAATTATACATGCTTAAGCCTGATGGGCCCCGGACCTCTGGCTCTGTTTTGACATTTATTTTTATTTCTCTTGCATGCATGACAGAGTAGATCTAAGTCATCCGATTGCCTTTTACTTTGTTAACATTATTTGTTTGTTTAAGTAAAATTGATGCGTATGAAACGCCAACCAACATTCAGATTACGTGTCTCAATATGGTGTATACAGTCCACATGACTAAACACGCACAAAGCCACATCGAAACAAACACACACACACGCACGCACACATACACACCCATTGTGCATTAAAAATATGTCATCATGAGTATGAAGTTTTCTAATAAAAAGCGGTTCGAACGCAAACCACAAACTGTTCTCGAAACATAAATTATTTCGGTTCTGGTCTTTTGGTTTGCTTGCCACTACCGCAACAAGATCAACAACAGCAACAACAACAACAACAACAACGACGATAACAACGATAGCGACAACTACCAGTAAGATGGCAAAAACATAAACAACAACAAGAAGAAAACATTTACAACATTCCACCATATGAATATGGTTTCCCGTTTTCCTTTTTCAATTTATGCAAATTTCATAAAGAAACAAAAACCGAACGCCATTTCGCCTCCGCGTTTTCCGTTGTCGAGAGAAGTGATACGGAGTCAAAAAAGTGCGGCCAAACAATTTTAGACTGCCATACTTTCATAAATATTTGATCTACTGAAAGAAGCGAAGCGGACTAAACCTTTTTAAAAAGTGATTTTTATTAAAGACAATTTTTTCTTTGCAAAAAGGCTACATAATTTGGGCACCGGTAAAACTAAGAGGTTTAAAAAATTATTTTAAAATTGACTCTTTGAATTATTTTCAAAAAAATGCAATCATTTTATGTTAATTCACCATTCATTATTCACAATTCGTTTGGTTTTTACTTTGTGGTGACTAAATGTTCTTAACTTATAATTGGTAGAATATGGTGAGTATGTTATAGTAGTATGTTTTAACTGTGTGGCTTCCAATATGAGCTTGTGGCCTTTTACGATTAGCGAGTAATTTTACTTGAGGTATCACAATTGATAGGTTTAATTGTGGTGAGTACAAAATATCGTGTGTTTTTACAGTTAGTGAGTACCCAACATCTGGTGGATTCTCACAATCGATAAATTCTTACGATTGCATATACAACTGACAATGAACTCTCACAATCGGCGAGTATTTTTCAGAACTTAGAAGGTGCCTACCGCATTTCTCAAATATTATGCTCTTTTATTAATAAACAAAATCTGAACTTCTGGAATCTCCAGAGAGACGAAAATTTCCGTCTCAAACATATCATAATTTCTAAAAATACCTTGTTTTGCTAAAATTTTGAAATACCAAACTATTATAATGCTCGGTCTACCGTGAGCCCTTTCGCAATTTGAAAATCTTTCTCTTTCTATTTGTGCCCTCACACTACGTTGTTTCATTAGTGGTTTGCGGCCACTTTTGTACTAAATTTTAATTCCTTATAATTTTAAGCCCTTGCTCGAAATTACGAATTTTGTTTTGCATAAATATTCCCCAAAATGACAGCAACAAAAATGGACCTTGGACAATTCGCATAAATATGAAATTTTGTGCTTCTTCTATCTTATGGTTACCAGTCCGTTAGGCTTCGGCCTCTGCAAACAATTTTAATACTATACGCTTGCATTGTTTATTGTGGTTGCCAACATTGTTGGACAACTTACAAATGTTATCAATGCATGCGTTGCCGTATTTTATAAGCTGTTCATGGTGTTGTTGGTTCGATACGTTACGGTGCGTTTTAAAGCGTATTTTTTGTTGCCGCAAATGTTTCAACTGCACTGACTCCCACCCTCCCTTCTGCTTGAATTCTGTGTGATGTTGAGCAACAATGCACACAAAAAGCTAGAATTCGTGTTGGCTGCCATGGAGGCAAAAAATAGGATCTTGTTTTTGTGGTCATTATGACCACATACGAAAAGTGTCACCATCTGCTGTTTCAAAATGAAAACTATTAAAAACTTATCGATGTCGGTGGCGTTTTTTCAGGAAGAACAGAAAGAAAAATTGAGTCAAAATGTTTTGGCTGAGTTTTTAATATTCGGAAAATGGTCAAAAGCATTTGAGATGAAAGTCAATTGTGTGAGCGTGTGTGTATTTGTGTGTGTGTGTGTGTACTCATGTTTTGCCACTACAAACAATTTTTATTTTCGGGAATTTCTTTTGAGTAACGTTCCTAACGAAGATTGATTACTTTATGATATTTTAAAAAATAATCCTATTTCATTCGTAAAGTCACTTTTTAACTCGTTGCCCTTTAACACGAAATCCTTCACTCGTCGCTTTTTAACTCGATATCCTTCACTTTCGCTTTGGTTAGAGGTTTTCTCTCTCATTGATGTGTTTGTTATTGTTGTGCTGTATTGCCGCTGTTGTTGTTGTTGTTGTTATTGCACTACTAACTATCATTTAGTAATTGAGAATGAATCATTTTGTTGCGAGCAGCAAAAGCAACAGTGAAAATTGATAAACAGAATAATTTAGTTTTAAGCTTTCGCCACGCCCACTCCTTCCCCCAATTATTTTAATTAATCCAAATGATAGAAATTTATTTTAACGTTTTAATCAAATTCTATGTCATTAGTGTAAAGCACAATCATTAAATGGAGCTATTATTCAAAATCAACGCGTTTAACCTCATCGTCAGTACAATCATCATCATTACTATCATTAACTTCATCACGGAAGACGGGATATCCTTCTTTTTTTTGGCTTTTTGCAACCCATAATTTATTTTATACTCCTGGGGTTGAGCACTGCGATCCGTTATAATTTCTTATAGAAATCTCATTGGTCTGCAGAAAGAGTGAGACAGGACGTAGAGAAACGAAAGGAACGAATTAAGATTTTTCTGTTTTTTTTTTTTTGGTAGGAAATTACTTTTGCTTTCGTTTTTCTTTTTATCTAATTTGGGTTTGTAAATAATTCAGTGAGGAGTTGGTGTAACGTTGTTGTTGTTCTACGGTTGTTATTGCTAGTTTCATTGTTGTTGTTATTGCTGTTGTTTAGATTATGGTTTCATTATTCCACACTAATGCCTTTACTTTTCCTTAATGAATTTCTTTAATTCTCTTCAATTATTTATAGATAAAAGCACAACAACAACAACAACAACGCCAAATATTAAAATAATTCCGGAACTTTTTCCGTAAAATCTTAATTTAGTTTGCGTGCGTGTATATTTTTATGGTACAAAAGTCATCGTAATTTTATTTTTCTTTAATGAAATTTTGATTCGATTTTGATTCGCGTAACTTTAATTTCAACCACCTGCAGCCCTCCTCCTCCGCCCCCCTCCCACCGCTTCTCACCATCTTTCCATTTCATCACTCTCAAATTCTAATGCCTTTATGATTGATCGAAAAGGAATTATTATGGAATTAAGCTGATGTCGTTCGCTTTTGTTTCTTCACATTAAGTCATTAAGTCTTCCATTAAAAATGGATGGATAGTTTTGCAATCACAAAATTTCCATCATTCTTAGTTGTCAAGCTTAATTTGAAGATAGATCGATTGCATTACGTTGAATTAGTGCGTAGCCTTCCTTACGTACTCTTCTTCCCCCGCATACCGATGATATTAAATAGGGCTTTTTTAATAATTAAAGCAATGTTTAAGTGAATCGAGAAGTGTATTATAAATTAAACAAAATAACTTTTCAATTACATTGTATAAAATATCTTATGAAATTTATTGTAAAATATATTAATACAATTTTTATTTCTCATAAGATCCTTAGACACTTTATGACATCTATTATAGAAAACAGTCGATAAAAAATCACATAAAAGAGGGCAAGAAGAATAACAGTAAAAATAAATGCCCCTACACAAACATACATGAAACTCTTCGTTACACATATATACATACATATATGCATACCTATATCTCCATCTCCATCTGCGCGCACAAATATATTGCCGGCATTATAAAAATCATCGAGTTTTATTGCTTCGACACAATTTGCGAGAATGTTGCCGGCAAAGGAATTCTATTGAACACTTCAATTACAAAACATTTATGCAAATCAATTGGCTGATAGCCAAAAATTGAAACAACAAAAACAACAACGACAAATTTTGTTCAGCATTTCATTAAAGTAAAGAGAAAGACACGATAAAAGAGTATTTTTCTATCACAATTTGTTAAGAGAAAATAATAGAAAGTCTCGGAGATATTTGCGATTAAATTAAAGGATATAATTATATATATAAAAAATAAAGTAAAGTAAATAAATAAAATAAAGTAAAGTAAATAAATAAAATAAAGTAGAATTCAATTTAACCAATTCTATGGCATTAATTTGAAAAGGATATTTGAATTGAAAATTGCTTTTGGATTTTGGCTTTTTCTCTTTAAACAAAAATTTGAAAAAATTGAGGGCGTTCTTCTTTAAAAGTATTCCCCCACAAATATAAATTTCTTCTTTGTAAATTAGTTTAACATTCTATAAATTAATTGATATTAATTTTTTTCTTCCCCTTTTTTATTATTTTCTTTCTTGAAAAACTTTAGTGATTAATCGAAAAACTTTTTTAGAGTTTCTGTTATCATTATCAGCATTTGTAACATCATTATCATCATCATCATCATCATAAGAGATAATATCACTATTATCATTAAAATGATATTAATTAATTAAATTCTGTCTAGACAAAAACACCCTGAAGGATATAAATAAATCTTTGATAAAAATATCAAGGACCTTAACTAAAAGCAATTCACCAGGAGTGATAAAATATGTATTAGATGTATATAAAATATACAATTGATATTTCAATATAAGAATGTTTTCCAATATGAAAAATTGCAAAATTAATTGATTTCCAAAAAAGCTTTTTCATTTTAATTCTCCGAAAAGTTTTCAAGCCTGTCTATTAGTTTTCAATTATTAATGAAATTAGAAGAAGCAATTGCCAATATCCTAACATGACTGTTAACAACTAAATTAAAGGAAAATAATTTTCAATAATCTCGTTTTATAAATTAATTTTGGATTCTCTCTTTGGCGAGCCTAGTCTGGAATTATTCAAATTAATTGTAAGAATTTTAAATATTTTGCGGGGAAAGTCTAAAATAATTTTCACCCATTTTTAATTATTAAAGTGAGAATTGCCGTTTAAAATTAAAAACGGGCAAACTCTAAATATAGAACTATTTGTAGCAACAAAAAAACAAAATGTTTTAGGCTAAATTGCTTAGCTGGGATCAGCCTAAAAATACACTATACATGTAGTTTAACTTCTACACGTGCCTACGAATATCTCATTCCAACATTAACTCGCAGACACTGATTCTGCCGAAAACCGTCGTCTGCAAACTTTTATTAATTTCGAGAGCAAGCGTTGAAAAGAGTGTATTCAAAATTGCTTTTTAGAAGTTGGTGAGAGGAAAAGTGAAGAGTCGCATGAAAAAAATAAAAGACAGAATGAATTACTGAATTGAGATACGGGCAAAGGAAGCACTCACATTAGTGTGTGTGCAACTATATACAGAACCTTTTTACTATAGAAAAACGTTTTACTACAGAAAATACATTTTTTACTACATAAAAAATTGCTGTGATCATCCACCATTGAAATCATAATATATCAAATAATTTTGATCACACATCGTCAACGAATCGTGCACGAATTGCAGAGATGTAAATTTATGAATATTATCAGATTAATTAAATGAAAGAAAAAGAGGAGATAGTTCTCAAGGGGATTTATTTTGGATTTTATGGAAATAGATAAGTTACAAGTTCATTATTCATAATTTTATTATACGGGAGAAATCTTTTAAAATGGCCACAAAAGCAAGTTCAGAGTTTTCATAGTTGCGTGCCTGGATTTTGTTGTATAAGATAATGCTTATCTTTCAACAATTTTCATTTCACATCTTGAGACTCCGTTGGCTCCATTTTTTAAGCTTAACACTTTACCGTTTTTTTTTAATTTTATAAGAAACATTTATACCTCTCCCATTCTCTCTTCGCCCTCTCTTAAATGCAGTGACGCGTAATAGCAAAAACTCGAACAACACAAAATAGCAATTTCTAAGAGACCAACAAAAATACAAAGGCATTAACAAAACAAATAAAAACTAACTAACGATTGATAAATAACGAAAGCAACAAAACAACGATAACGTTTCCTACGTTTTCAATTACGATTTCAATTTTTTATTCGTTTCCTTTTCCATAAAATGGAAGAAATGTTAGCAAAGTTTCTTGCTTTTGCCCTTGTTCTCAGTAATGTTAAGTTAATGACAAAAATTGGCTCGTTGTTGTTGACAATGTTGTTGTTGTTGTTGTTTTTGTATCACGCTTAAGCGATAGATCCATTAGATTGTTGACAAAACAGCTCGACGCTAGAACGGAATTAGGCTAAAAGGTTTTTGCACCCAACCCCATCACAGTAACAAAAAACATACCAACAACGACAAACAAAGCAATATTATTGCAACACTTTGCAAAGGTGGTTTTTTTGATAATTTTTCCTGCCCGGACTAACTTTTTGCCGTTTCTGTCAAACTTTTTTTATTGTAAAAGAAAATGTGTTTATTACAAACAAAACAATTTCGATTGTTTCTTTGCTACTACCGCGTTTCCTGGTCATATCATAATTCTTCTTCTTCCACCTTTTCTTGTTCTTCTTCTACTTCTGCTTCTTACTGTGCCCTTCATAACATTAAAATGAATATGCAAATTACGTGATAAAACTTTATCTTTTGTTCAACTTTTTAGGCATTTCCTTTATTTCGTTTAATTGTTGTTGTCTTTGTCGTTGTTGGTTTATTAAAAATTAAAAACAGAGGTTTGTTTCAGAATAGTTTCTGATTTTTGAGAATATTCAAAAGAGACCTTTTTTGAATATTTTTATTTTTATTATTATAAAAATTGTAGAATGTATCGATTCCCGTAAGGTTACTCCCCGAGATTATATCGCAAGAATAGCGATAGAGCCTTTCTAGATACGCCTCCATATTTTTATTAATTTCATCAATGAAACAGCAATAATCCATTTAGAAATTTTTATTTGGAATCAAATGATGATTGCGCCATTGTTTATTTTTATAAATTTCATTTTAATAATTTTATAAAAGAAATTCACAAATTTTTACTTTTCGACCGAAAACTTTTGCAACAAAAGCAACACATTCCGCTGCATTCCGTTTGGTGATTATTTGGAGTTTAACCAAAAGGATCTAGATAGTAAAATTTCCTTCCTACCAGCTCCTGCTTCCTGTAATCAGTAAAAAAAAATTTATGTTTATTTTCGTAGACAGGTTCGAATGTAAGCCCACAGTATCGTCTTGGACGTCGACAATATTCATTGTTGTTGTTGTTTAGAAATATTTGTCAATATACTTTTCACCACAGAAAACGTTTCGCGCTTTTAGGATTTTTCTATTATCTTTTAAAAAAGCTTATGTCTTTTTCGCAAATAATTTTATTTTTGCAGTAAGTAAGAATAAAAGTTTGGCTTTAGGGTTTCGTCTGGTTTTGTTGTTAATTTTTATGGGAATTTTATAAGAATATTCTATTGATTCTTATGGGAGACTTAAGAAACAAACCTAAATTCAAACCCGGTCTATTCTCTCAGAAAATTTCGAATCTTCTCTTCAAGCTGCAATGCTCCTTAACGCTTTGGTTGACATTTTTTTTAAAGAAAATATATTGCCAACTATTCACTGAAAAGTCGGGAATACTAGGGATCAAACTGTATTTCTGCAATTCTTGATAAATCGAAATTTTTTATTTGATGTACCAAAAGCTTTTCATTCACTAAAATTGTGTCATTCCTATTCATTTGATGAAAACCGATTGGGACGAAGAGAATATGGAGAAAGTTAAAAAGGGAGAAGAAGCGTGAAAACGACTGAAAGCGAATTGTGAAAGGAAGGAAAATACATTTAGAAATAAAGTATAGGGGAGTGTCACATGCAATGACAAGAGTCGTTTGTGCTCAAGGCCATTCGTTAGATCAAGAAGCGTTCATTTCATTTTATAAATTCAAATCATAGAATCAGATCTGTTGCGATACGTTTGGAAATTGCAGAGGCAACAATAATATCACCAACATCATCACCATTACGTTTCCAGGATGTATCGAATGAGTGAACGAACACACGTACACTCGCACACAAAAGTAAGAAAACAAAAACCCATTTGACACAATTTCCCACAAACTCAATTGCACGGAAGTGGAAAGATAAAAAAACGAAACTAACTAACGACTGTCATCGTCCGGCAGCGATTTTTAGTACGTTTTGATACGAGTTTGTTAAAATTGTTGGTGCCTCGTAGCGCAAAACGATGACGATGATCATGATAATAATGATATTGGCGTAGTGTAGGGTGATAATGGTAGTTATGATGTTGATGATGATGTGAGAATATAGAAGCGTTATCTTTTCTGAACATGATAAAGCAGCTTCTTTGTCTGCTTTTTCGGGTTAGTTCCAATTTTAGAAAGCATCTCAAAAGAAAACAATTATATTTAAAAAACAAAACAAAAGAAAAACTGCAAAAAAAAATAAAAATTGGATAAACCAAACAGTTTGTGGGACCATAAATTCAAAAAAATAGCGCTTATTGTAACATGCAATGATAGACTTGGAGGGAGGAGTGGATTGAGAGGGAAAATTGTCTAATAATTTTTGATTAAACAATTGATCTCTTCGATTACGATGAAGTATTACCTGCAATAATTTCATCGTAATTCATTTTTAAAAACTTCCTGTCGTCATTCGGTTTCCTTTCCTTTCTTCTTCTTCTTCTTTTTATTCCTCCATATCTGCCTTGTCATTTTCTCCACCACACGTCCTTTTTTACTTCGAAAAATGTAGGAAAAAAATTTCTTTTTCAAGAAAATTGTGAGGTGAAGGTTTTTAATCGTTTCGCTTGTTTTCCTTCTTCTTGTTGTTTCATTTTATAAGAACGAACCAACAGACATACGCACGCACACATACATATACTCACACACGCACACAATTCTTTTACTTTGAAATTATTTTTTTTTAATTCAAATGCAAACGATTCCAATTATTTTCCGTTTTGTAGCATTTGTTTTGGTATGCATGCGTATGTGCGTGAATGGTTGCTTAAGAGAATATTTCAGTTTGGGTCAAGTCGTTTTTCTCTGTTAAATCTCAATGGAATAATTTCTGAAATGATTTAGCAAAGGCATGAAGATGATTATTAATATTTGTAAGGACGAATGTGCGCAGCAGCAGGAGGAGCGATGGTAGTGGCAGCATCGCTTGCCGACCACATTTGCAAATTGCTTTTTCTTCATTTTATATTCACAAACGTGTGTATTTGTGTGTGTGCGTGTGTTTCTGTACTAATATTTTTTATGATATTTTATTTGATTCACGACACGGTTCACTCATTATTTATCGTCGTTTTTCTTCTTAGTTTAATCTAGTTCATTTTTAAATTCGTTTCATTGAATGACGCACATATAGTTTTCAACATCAGTCTCTTAAATGTATAAAAAATTCGAACAAATTGAGCTCAATTCAATTGAATTGAATTAAAATCGCTCATACGACCCGTAGATTTCTCCAATTCATTTGCCTTTCTAACAAAATTGAAATAATTCTTCTTAATTCACGATCGTGTCAATTTGACCAAAAACAAAGGGTAATATTACTGGTATTTCAAATACTCAGATATTCGCGAGCATGACGCAATATTTTTGTGCAACAATAATTGCATATAATGTTCTCATTTTTCTTTGAAACTGGACTCCACGGCACGGCAGTATTCAATCAAAAGAAGTAATAAAGTACTAATTTCAAAAATAATCACGGCAATAGCCATCAAAAGCTTCTGCATAGGTCTTGCTCGTGACGAGTGGGCGTTTATAATGGATTTTTCATTGCTATAGAACACTTTTCAACGCAACCTCTTCCCCTCTCCGCATCTAAGTCACCGGAACACAACGGTGCTAAACGATCGTTAAATAAACACTACAAACATATTAGGAAGGTGTGGTCATATTATGCGCTCTTAATGGTGATAATAATGATGGGGTTTTATTTTGCAACGGCATAATTTTAGGCTGACATTTGCAGAAAATATTGGGTTTTTCTTTCGTATGGGAAGAGAAAGAGAAAAATCTGCAATAATTTTAAGGTTTTCTAAGTATCGATATTGACATTAAAATATTCATACGTTTCGACAAATTCTATAGCTTCCTATAGCTCAGATTTGTTTTTATATAAATTTTCCTATAAATCAGAAATTGAGTTTATGAATTAATTCCTAATTTGACCGATTAAGTCGATATTATAACAATCGCCACAAAGGCAAGCATTATATCAGATTTACTAATTTTCTATGAGGTTCTCGGTCTCTTAAGAACGCTTATATAAAAAAGACTCACACACACACTTATATCAAAATGCTTCTACTTAGTTTACGGATATACTAATTGAAAAGTTCACCCTCCGCGAAATCTCGCCAGTGATACCCTGAGAATTGACAGCCATTGTTTTCTTTACAGCGACAACCTTTGTTGTCGTCAACGTTTTTTATAAGAAAGATATCTTACAGTTGGAACGACATAGTTTGCGTCTTCAAGTTGTAATCCTTGAAAAAAGCTAAGTAAACAATCGAAATAACAAACCATCGGACTTACTAAACAATCAACCAATCAGCCAGACCTCCCGAACAAACAACCAGTTAGCCATGACCAATAACAACTAAGAGCTATAAACAATAATGACGATCAGCAACTGACTCGGATCGTTCCATATTTCATACCGTCGCCACAACGACTCGCTAGTTCAAAGAAAATGCAATAATTTTATGTGGATTATCATTATTACCATCAACATCTTCGTTATTATTAATATCTACAGCGTTGCAGATAAACTGTTTTTTTCTTTGTATCTCGTGTGTTCGGTTTGCTCCCTTTTCAAAGTTGGCCATTTTTCCTCTTTTTAAATGTCTTAATAATAATCTTATCGTGATTTTGTTGTCATAGACAATGTTATTTCATTAGCTTGTTCTTATTTTTTTTAGTTGTTTTTTTTCTTGGTTTTCAGAAAGTTATCCTAAGTGAGAATTTTTATTGCAAGCCTGTGGGCAAAACTTTTACTATATTTCTTTTTTTCATATTTTCCATTACGTTATCTACCACTGCCTGCCACCATCGTTGTCATCGTTTTCGGTCTGCCGACCACTTCGTTGCGACTGATTGCAATCGGTTTGTAGTGTTGACGCGTGCTGAAGTGTAAACTCGTTGATTTCAATTTTATGGCGAGCTGCATTTTATTATTCTTATTATTGTTATCATTGAATTTATTTTAACTTTTATATTTTATTTAATTTTCTATTCTTACATCGAAAAAAAGAAAACAAAAAAAAAAGAAAAATGTTTAATCCATACTTGGCAGTCGTTTAGTTTATGTTACAAATCAGACGCATAAAATCCCCTCAAGAGTTGTAGGAGAACTTTTCTTAAAAAATATGGCTAAAAGCGTCAAAAATTGGAATTAAGTGATAGCGTACTTTCATTAGAATTCCACCACAAATTACGAATAAGCAGGAAAATTTACTTTTTCCATGACTGGTGCTCTTTCTTCACTTGCAGGTGTCATAATCGGATAGCTGCCAGACTTGACTTGTAATAACAGGGAAATATTTTATAGTTTTATCTTGTTCATCTTTTCGTACCATTTCCACAACGGGTACGCATCGCTTTATAGTCGCAAACAAAAACTTGTTAGCTACGGGTTAAACTCTTTTTTTATACAAAAACACGAAATAGCGATACTTAAAAGCTTCGCAAACCTTTGCACACATTTCTAGAATTTGCTCAATAATTTATTTAATTTTATTTTATTTCCTTTATTCATTTTATTGCTGAAAATACAGTAATGTATTCCTTGTGCAATTGCATTTTTTTTCTATTTTTCTTTGTGACCAAAAGCTGTAAGTAATTTTTTGCCGTTTAATTCCATTAATTATGCGAGGACTTCGAAGTCTCCTCAACCTACCGTATTCTTTCCTACATTTACTTTCACAACGACTCGTTCTCGAGGAGTAGCTCGCTACTAGTGGGCGAATTTTACGCTACTCAGTCGTAAAATTTAATTTCGTTTAACCCGATGCAATACTTTTAATTAAGCCAAACCCATCACGATCATCCGCAAACCGCATCCGGGGCTTTCTGGTTCGCTCGTTCTTGCTAACCGACTTTATCCGTTCGTGAAAAAGGAGACGGCCACCAGTGGGCGGCAAATAGTGAACAGCAAACAGTTACCGGTTGGAAAATTTATTGCCCAACCGAGTGCCATCCGTTGGAATTGATAAACATTTGTTGGGGAGCGCAAGTGAAATCGTTTCGCATGAACGCAATGCAAATGTAAGAATTTTCCTACAATTTTATTTCTTCTGCATTTTATTGTAATTCTCTGACTGTGTTTCTATTATTGTGGCGTTTCTATTATTGTGCGTATTACTACTAGTATGTGAGCACATTGGAAGAATAAAATGCACTGAAAAGGCGGACAGAGAGACATACGTATAGACAGATATGAATAGATAGACCGTCATACAGACAGTCAGACCAAAGCGAAGATTATAAGAACGAGCAAAACGATTAAACCGCAAACATAAAAACAACCAACTCCAAAATCGTTGCTAACAGTCTGACAATTTGGCAAAACGACAGAATAAGCAGTAGACAGAATTCTAGACCGCCAAATAGACGAACGGAGAACGAACAAATACGAGCATGAATTGCTTTTAATGGAAACGAAAAGTAGCGTAGAGGATTGTAACGAAGCATGGACTTTTAGAAGGAAACAATGAATAGTCAATCATACAGACATGTGGTCATTTCATTCACTCATTCATTCATTCATTCATTCATTCGTACATTCAATAATTCTTTCATTTTTCATTTCCAGTCAGTAAAATACTTGTTAGACTGACAGTCAAACCGTCTTTGACACGCCTTTGCCTGACATGCACTGCACTTGGTGGTCGCCTCCGGTGTAGAATGGTTCCGGTTTGCCCCGGATATGGAACAAAATGTAAGAAACGAATTCCTTTTGTTCCAACGGTCTGCCAGCTTGTCTGTTGGCCCTTAGTGTATGGTCGGTCCACCTTCGGTGCCTTATGCTCGCAATATTATTCTCTACGGTGCAGAAAATAATTAATGCACAAAAGACGACAGTAAGCATTATTTGCAGGGCGATGTCGGCAGATCGGGGTCGGAGTCGGGTCGTCGAGTACTAAATTCTTACTGACGTTAATTTTAATAGTTGAAATGGAATCAAGAATGGGGTGTCGCACTTCCTTAAGTGGCGTTTCGCAGTGAATTTAAAATGTCGGTTGCCAGCGGGCACTTCATGCGAAGTAACAGACTTTCGTGCAATGAATTGTTCGAAGGGGAAGAATTTGTTTTATGGATTTTACTGTTAGCTATTTCTTATCGTTTTGGGTTGTGCGAATAGTACGCAAGACGCGGTCATATCATGAAATGTTTCTAATGAAATACATGATACGCTTACGAATATTTTATGCAACCAAAATGATAAAGTGCATACACGATTCAGAACGTATCTTGCCCATGAGATCGAGGCTCCGAAGTATGTATTTTTATTTCTCGTGACGATGCAACATACTGAGGTCCTAGGTGATTTTTCGAAACCTAGATTCGATCTCGTTCTCAGAGATATCTGCAACCACAACCAACACATAATTAGTGGTACTTTAGCCGAAACGAAAATCTATGAATATAAGATTTTAATATAGTCGAGGCAGGAATCCAGAGATCAATCTTAGTAAAGACTAAAACTAAAGATAAGTTGACTGGTCTTACAGACGAGTTTAAGCCTTTCAATCGATATTGAATCAAAGGCTAAAGCAATACTATAAGGAAAACTATACTTTTTGGGAATTCTTTAGCCCACATTGAGGCTTTTACCTTGCCTTTTTCGTCAAGTAATATGTCATAAACGGAAAATAGTTTTTTATTCCAGTGAAGAATCCTAACTTTGGTTCTTACCTGAGACATGAACCAATGGCGGACAATAATCATATGTTTTCTGTAGTGTAAGACCGAATTACTCATAGCTACTTTGGTCACCGTCAGTCAGCTCATTATTGTCGTTAGCATTAAGTAATCGACTTATCTTAATGTTTCAAATGAAGGAAAGCGAAGGTTTCGAAGCGATTACAATTTATTTATAAAAGAATGAAAGATACTTGAAGAAAAAGGGATAGTAGGAAAATGAAAAAGGGTCGCAGTTGTTGAAGGAGGAAGGGGAAAAGGGCGCATACAGAATCGAATCTTCTGATATGAAAAAGAGAGCAAATGCATAAAATATCTGCAGTTATGAATCTTTAGGAAGGAAGCACAAAAGGAGAAGATGAGAGAGGGTGATATACAACGATTCAAAAAGGTAGATGCAGTCACCAATGAAGCCAATCAAAAGTCAGTGAATGATTCCTTTTTTTTTTTTTTTGAATAAGATAAAACAAGGCGGACTGTCATTCTGAAGAACTATAGCGATAAAAAGACAAAGTCAAAGACAAAAACAAGGAGGAAGAAGAAAGAAGTACGCAGCAAAAAAATAGAAAAATGAATTATGCTAGCTTTGTGCGTTAGCGTTAATTTTTCTTCTTTTTCTTGCCGTTCTGCTCCTTCTCTCTCTCCCTCTCGTTTTTAAAAACGAGCATGTAAAAGGCTATTAAACTCGTTACTAAAAAAACCATTGAAGAATTCTTTGATACGATTTTTTAAATTAATTTTTTCCTTTTATTCTAGTTCGTAAGGTCGAGTCATCATCGTCGACGCTGAATGCTGAAAAAACCTATTTGATCGTTGGAATTTTTCTATGAATGCCATTGAAATGCGCAAAAGTGTCGTTTTTTGAACATTTCCCAGTGGAATCCATGATGTTTGAAGCTTAAAGGATGGAGCGTTAGCACAAAGGAAATGATGATTAACTGTCTCTCAAAATTGTCTTACGAAAAAAATTTGAAACGAAGTCGCTTTTATTGGCAGTAATTTCAGAGAAAATAACGGAACAAGCTGGAGTTTTCCTTTTTGTTAAATAAACAAAAGCTTTTTTATCAACTTAAAGCCGATTTAAGCTGCCGAAAATTAGTCGATCTAGTCAACAAGAAATGAGAGAAAGTGAACAAAAAAAGATATATCTATCACCAAAGTAGTGTTGTCACACAAAAACTATGTCAACACAAAAAGGACGACATAAGCGATTTGTCATTTTTTACGAAGGCGCGCAAAATTGTTATTAGCAAGAAACAACAACAAAACAACTGCGCTAACACCAACGTCAACATCGACATCGTCATCAACGGCACCATTATCATATAAAAAATACATTCTTGTACATCACAACAATCGAAATGATTGACACGAACAAACATGTAAAATATAAAAAACAATGGCGATGATGATCATGATAAATCGCATGAATAAGATGAAATAGAATGAATGGCAATTGGTAAATGAAATAAAAAGACAATAATAAAAAACAATAACAACAACAACAACAACAAACAAGAAATAACAGCAATAAAATGGGTAAAAATAAAAGGCAAAAATAAGAAAGCAAAGAAAAATCGTGACACCACTAAAAAACAAAATATTTTGAAAACTTTTCGAAAAAGGACGCGAAACACAATTTAATTGTTAAGTGAAATCTAACAAGTTTTTATATAAACTAAACATAAAGCGAAAGTTAAAATTAAATAAAATTGTAAAAATCATCTAAATTCTACATAAAACCATTCCGTTATCTCTTCTAGAAGAGACTCATTCAAAAATATCGAACGCAATTCGTATCGTAATCAAAATACGTATCAAATTATTTTAAAAAATCCACAGAGTTGCCAAGGAATCGTTTACGCTCCACAATCCACAATTTATAATTAATAGGCGATTTTTCAATCAACATCAAGGAATATGCTGGAAATTCGGATTATATTATTATGCCTGCCATCGATATTGCTAGCCACGACTTTAGAGCCAGGTAAGATTAAATGCGAAATTTATCGGTAGTTAAAAATATATACGAGATATACGAGATGTACAAGATACGAGTTATATATACGAGATTTATCGATATTTTAACACATGTTAACAGAATTTTATCTAAATCAGTCACTTTCGATTTGATTACTTCTCAGTATCCTAGGGAATGTCTTCTTGCCGAAATAGTAAAATTAAATCAACGTCGAGACTTTTCAACCTACGATAGAGACTTCTTGATTGATATGAAATGTTTCACTGAGAGGTGTCATTTTTTATTAACGTAAACTTTATATTTTAATAAATTTGTAACATTCTGTTTAGGTTTGATTTAAACCCGCGTGCGTGTGTTTGCGTCTGTAGAAGAAACCGCGTATATAGAGGAACGAGGAGAGGTCATGATATTTGTCTTCTCAGGATATTCGGCACTAAAAATGGCTGAAACTAGATCCGTGCCCCGCCTACATTTTGGAATCATATAAACTAGTTTGTGCTGAATTTCTTAGCTTTAAGAATGAGATTAAATTAATGCCTTCGAGTTAAAACTTAATAATACTTCTGTTTTAGTCTTAAATCTTAGTCATAAATCAAACAATTCCTTTTCTTTCAATTCGTCTTTCTTGTATTTTTCTTATAAACGTAATCATATCCAAAATAAATCAGGACCCGTCTAATCCTGTTTAAAAAAAAGTAAAAATCACTTTCTTCAGCAATGAAGCCACAAATGATCAGTTTTCTTGGTCGAAATAAACAAATTAAGCAAAAAATGTCATATACATGATACCTCTTATGGCGTTGGGGTGCGTGCGTGCGTGTGTGAATTTGGTCACGCGTGTCATATTCAAATTCCTAAAGCTATTCCTTTTGTTACTTAGGCGAGCATGACCTCATTTCTATTTGTCGTCGTCTTATCGTTAAAATATCGCACAAGAAGAATCCGAAAAATGCAATATTTCAGAAATTCGTTTTCCTCTCCTACGTTTCTTTTTCCTCCTTCCGTTCGTCAATTACTAAAAGACTCCTACGGACGTTTCTATTCTTATCAGCTCTTTTATGTATCAATCGGTTACTGCTTATTCATTTAATTATTATTAATATTAGCCATTCATTCAATTGTATTTCCAACCTCTTTCGTCTGGTTATTTGGATATCGAGACTAACCGTGAAAGTGAAAGTTCATCCGATATACGCCATCATTTTTTTCGGTCATGTCTGACAAAAATGGCCATAAGTTACCTTTCTCTTAAATTACCATTGTCTTTAATTGAAATCCAACACTAGCCCGATCATCGTGACGTCTTGGTTGAATGACTTTCCCAAAGTCGAGACATTGAGGATTAAGAATTGAAATGAAAGCGTGTGCTCGATGTGGCTGCTCAAGGGGAAAGAGGTAGGGAAAGGATTGGCCAGGCTTACTGATTATTAGGGCGAAAAAACAAAGAGAATAAAAGAGAATTATAGACGAAGAGAGTAAGAGAGAAAGAGAGAGAGAGAGGGAGGGAGAGTCAGACACTCCCCAGAGAGGCAGAGTCAGAGTTCAATAAGGTGTACTAAGCCGTAGACCTTCAAACTTTGAAGTATTTAAAACTGAAAACATGTGAAGTGTAAAATTTTGCTACTTAGAGCAAGATGAAAAAAGAAACAAACAAAATAACTTTTTTTAAAAGGAGAACGATGAAGTTCTAAAGGAAACGACGAGAAAATATTTGCGAAAGCATTTTGTTCAAAAATTTGCAAACGATGGTGAAGTACATTTAAGGACCTGACCTTGAATTAAAGACACATAGAGATACGTACCTAAACACACATACACATATACATAGTCTCTCTCTCTCTCGCACACACAAACATCACATCACACTCTTTACTGAGTACACACTCAAAAAAAATCTCCAACTGCAGTGAACTCGCATTGAATCTATAAAATCGCTTATACCAAAATCGTCGAAGAGAAATCATGGAAAGGACATGAACATCATGCGAGGAATCTTGTTGGGTGCTGCTAGAGGGTACAAAACGATATACATATGTATGTCGTGAGAAGCATATAAAGTGAAATACGAGCACTTAAAGTGGATTCAGTTTAAGCTTCAACGTGACTTTGTCACGACTTCTTGAGAGTACTTGAGTGACTGAAATTTTTTCTTTAAAAATTCTATACGAAGAATCGCACAAAATACAAGATTAGTGAATTTAGGAAGAGGTGGGGAAGGGGAAAGTGTGTTGTACGAGGCTAAAGAAACTCAATACCTTTCAAGAGAATAATGACAAAAATTTTGAAATTACTAAATTTTTTCTGTTCCTTAAATACTAGTAAACCTAAGAGAAAAGAAAAACTCGTGTCTAGAAATCTTGTAAGTCTTCTTCTGAAAAGCAAAAGAAAGCAAAGAAGGGACGAAATTCTGCCGGATTTTCAGAGCTACAAAAATTAAAGCACGTTTCTTCATTCCCATAAAAATGTCTTTAAAATCAATTTAATATTCTACTTCGTTTAATAATCGACCGAAACATTCTTCTGAAAACGGTGTAAGCAATTCTTTAGTAAAAGGAAATAATTTATTTTCATTAATTATGAAAATAAGATTTATGTTTGCATTATAATTACTTTTAAATAGATTTTAATTGCTTAATGGAATCTTAAGAAGTTAATCCTTTCGGTGACTTTGTTCTAAAAGGTTATCATTTTCGTCTCCTTCCTTATGGAAATCTATAGAGAAGCTACCCCTGGATTTAGTGACCCCGTCATAAATTCAAATCTGTAATTTTAAAGTCCCAAAAGCTCACAGGATTTATTCCTTCTACTATCACTAGTTGGTAGGAAATACATACTGAATATAGATTTCCGAAAATAAGTCCTTTCCTCTACGGTAATGCCTCCAATATCTGAATTTATTTCCTCTTCCGTTTACCATGAATTTTTATGATCTCATTATGATTATCTAAGGCCATCGCTTCCAGTTAGGGCTGGTGTGGTTACAGATCTGCCGACCGTTCGTTATTCCGTTCCCGCTTCCACTCACACTCTTGCTTCTACTCCAGTTCCTGCTTCCGGCTGCTTTTACTTACTCCCCTCCCCCTGCTTTTACTTGTGCTTTTGGTATCGAATAGTAAGATATTTTTTTTAAATATTCTTTTGAAAAAAACCATTATCCCGATAAAAGCATGTGCTAACAAAACTTTTACTTTCTCTTTTCATGTGTTTTTTCCATGCTCTTCTGGCCCTTTTATCTTTTCCGCCATTCTTATTTTTCTAAGTGTCTGCTCCATTATCTTTTTTCTTGTTTTTTTTCACTTTTCCTTTTTTTATATTTTTTTGTGATCTCGAATATGAAATAATAAAATATTTGCACGTCTGTTGGGGCTGCCCACGCGCACACCTGCTGTTCGTACTACAAGCGGTAAACCAATTATTCACGCTGTCGGTGGTGTTGGCGGTTGCTGGTAGTGTTGGTTTACGATGACCGAAGCCACAGACACTTTTTCTGTTTGGTCTTTTGTTTTATTCGAACAAAAAAGCATCATAATTTTCGATCTTTCTGCAAATATTTATTTAATACTAAGAAAGAGCGTTAAAAGCAGTTGCCGAGGGAGATGTATTTTTCATTGCATATTTTCAGGGGTCGTTCGACTATCCGTCCTTCGTTCGCAAAGGGCGTTTATTTGTTAGTGGATCTTTGTTTTCCAGAAGGGAAAATACATTTGGAAGGAAGAGAGGAATCTCTTTCCCTATATCTATATTTAGGCACTCCCTATACACACACACCCACACACTTATATTTTCTTCATTTACCCGCACGCTGTAATAGAATTAATCAATTTAATTCTACTGCGAGAAAAACTCTGCATTATTTTGACAGCAAGTTATTTGTGGATGATTTTTAGTTAAGGGTGATTTATTAAAGATGGGTCTAAAGATAAGGATTTGTTTCAAACAAGAAACAAAATTCAGTGATTTTAGAACTTTTAAAGCGAGGGAAATTAGAAAAATTTATATATTTATTATTTTCTTTCATTCGTTTCTTTTCATTTTTAGCATTTACTTAGCCGAATCTTATCTTTTTTACGGAAATACGTAGTGGGACATATGATGGTTTTCTTATAATGATAACGGTTATTCAAGGGATCTACCGTTTGTGTTAGACCATTCGTTCTTTTGTTGGTAACATTATATGAATAAAAATTAAAATGAAGAAAAATTTTATGAGAAAAAATTAGCTCGGAATATATTAAAAGGTGTTTTCTCTTTAGCGAGCAGAAAACCAACCGATGGCCACCACTAAATTATTCCTAAGTAAAGGTTTCGGTCACAAAATTTACACAAAAATTGAATTACAATTCAACTATAAGTCGTCAAATCATACAAAAATCAGTTGTTGTTTGCCCTTACGTCAAAGACATTGTCAGTTTCTCTGCCAAGACAGTGTGTTTGTCTTCAGAAAACATATCATAGCTTTCTTCTGAAATAAAGTACGGTAAGAAAGCTTTTATTATTCTTTGTTCAGTAACTTCTTCGTGCCAAATCGTGAATTCACTGCTATTGTAAATTATTTATGTAAAAATTTGCGTTTTTATAAAAGTCAGTGAAACAACGGAGAGAATTTAAATGAACATTAAGAGAAGTCGTGATTGAAAATTAAAAATAAGTATTAAGTATTACAGCAAATGAAACAGCAGTAAAAGACGATAACAAAAAGGAAAACGAAAATACGTGCTAAGAAAATGCTCGTATTAATTCGTCTTATCGAACTCCACTCCGCCTCCAGCCAACGTTAAATGAAAATAATTTGCATATGAATGTATTGGTGTGAAAGAAAAATTCTCCCGGGTAGTTGGAATAAATTCTGCCTGAGAGAAATTCAATTAATTCGCACAAAAGTCGTTCTACAAATCGTATTTCGTTTCTCAGCGGAAGAAGTTGAAGTTAACGCAAATAAACGAATGAACAAGTCAGTCTTAATTGCGTGTAATTAATTCAATGACTACTAGACATTAATTTTATTTAAAAGTTTTGGATGAGTGTGAGAAAAAGGACATTGTGAAGGGGCTGGTGATGATGAGTGTTGCGATGGGTTGGGGGTAAATAGACTAACGTCGAATATAAGTTTTCTTTTACAAGACCTAAAGCATTTGTTGCTCATTAAAAACTTCTCCTTGCTCTCTTTTAAGAAAGAGTTGGATTTGAACTCAATGTTTTGTTGGAATTGCGTCAGATTCTAAGAGAAGAAATCTAAGCTAATGAATACTACTAGTATCAAATTATTGTTTCTCTTAAATTGTATCATTGTTAAATTTTTCTTTTAATGAAATTGTTTATTTGTTTTTTCCCTTCTAGAATTTGTAGAAAAAATGTTTGCTAAATAATATATATTAATAATAATTAGTTTTAATACAGAATTTTTCTTAAAATGACGCATTGTCGTCTGCTTTGTAGCTGAAAGAATCTTTAATATTTCCTTGTCAATAAAGTTTCGTTTGTTATTTTTTGGAAGTCACTGAAAGCAACTTCTTTATTAATACTTTTTCTCATAATTTCTAATAAAAATGTGTTAACTTTACCTCGCACGTACCAACACTAAACAAATATGAACACAAGCTCATTTGTTTTTATTTACTCACGCACTCGTGAGTTTGTTCTCCATGATTTGAAATGACGGCGTCCCACGTCATTATTTATGGGCCTATAAAGGCAAGTTTAATCACATATATATATATATATATATATATATATATATATATATATATATATATATATATATATATATATATATATATATATATATATATATATATATATATATATATATATATATATATATATATATATATATATATATATATATATATATATATATATATATATATATATATATATATATATATATATATATATATATATATATATATATATATATATATATATATATATATATATATATATATATATATATATATATATATATATATATATATATATATATATATATATATATATATATATATATATATATATATATATATATATATATATATATATATATATATATATATATATATATATATATATATATATATATATATATATATATATATATATATATATATATATATATATATATATATATATATATATATATATATATATATATATATATATATATATATATATATATATATATATATATGAACGCTAATGTAAGTTTAATGGGACATGTCTTCAGAATACAATAAATATGAAAATTATTTGGGTTATCCTTATCCTGGACCGTGACTTCTTTTAAACCTAGAAAACTAATGTTATTTTTAGTTTAACATAGAAAAATAATATTATAGTTTAAAAAAGCTTCCATTGAACCCTTGATGTTTTTTTCACAATCTCAAAATCAAATGAATTTCTCTTAAAAATAATAATAATATTTTCAATTTCAGTTTTTAATTTGAATTATTCAAATAAATTTCATTGTTTAATATTTCCGGAAAAAATGTTTAGTATTAGTAAAAATAATAAGTGTAAGTGTGCATTTTTTAAAAATGCAAAAGTGCATCCACTGTGACATTTAAATATTCGCACACCTACATACTCTGCCACATACGCATAAATATGTGACACAAATAAATAATTTCAAAACCTCATAAACTCCTCACATAAACTCTCACAAACGCTCTCTCAAATTTGTGTACACTTTTATTCTCCCCACACACTCACTTACTTAATCTCTCCCACTCTCTCCTCCACACTCGCTCAATCCCAATTTCATTCTCCCTTCTCCGTAGTCTTTATTTGATTTTCGTTCCATGATTGCCTTCGGCCAAGGTTTCGGACCGAATTTTCGAAAAGCATCAGATGCGTACAGAATTTAAATTGCACACTGAATGACATCGAAATGCGTATAAACATACACATATACACAGAAGAACGAAAGGGCAAAATTTGGGTATACATATGTATATGTGCGTGTGCTTGTGAACAGGCTCGATTTGACCTTAATTAATTTTCTTGAAAAACGCAGATGACGACGAATTAGCAGGTTCTTCTTTTGCGAATTCCGTTCTTGAAAATGATGTGAATTTTATGAGATTATGATTGTACATGCCTCTTTTTTTGGCGCATATAAAATTATCACCTTTACTTGATATGAAAAACATTGTATTTTAATTTTACTAAAGCACCTTTAACTAATTAACTTTACATAAAATAAAGTTATTGTCATCAAATTTTATTTAGATTCCGCAAAAAGTATATAATTTTTAATGCCAATATGACAATGACTACCGTAAAATGCTAATGTCCCACCATGACTATTATAATATTAAATTGCTAATGAGGAAAAAACTGTGTCGTAATAACTAAAGGATGACATTTTCGAAAAATAATCGTAGAATGGCAAAATAGATTAATTGCAATTAAAACTGAATGACAAATATTATGTGACACATAAATGAAAAAATGTCACAAATATGAGCACTAAATAGTTGAATTATATAGAATACTACAAAACGCAATATCAAAAAGATTCCGTTAAAAAAACAAGGGTGGTAACCCCGGAGAGGGTTGTTGCTGATTGTCTAAAAATAGCGGTGATAATCACGATGACATCGCTAATTTGGCCATAACAATATGCGGCTAATAATGCGATTAATTAATTAACAAAATTATCATATTAAAATAAAAGGGCGCCGCAGTAAAATTGTTGGCATTTAAAATTTTAACGAATGCCTAAAGCTATGCAATAAAAAATATTGCATGGAAAAAAATTCTTACAAAATTCTTAATGGATATGTGTTTTTAATGGAGAAAGAGACGAGCTATAACGACTCCTGCCACTAACTCCAATAACTTTCTTCCACGGTTGGAATTAATCGAACTAATGTAAATGCCCTAACTCGAGAACGAAATTGATAATCTCTAAAATAACGATTCTCAATTATATTTAATCAACCACTTCTCGACACCACAAAGCGTTTCTTCTAATACCCTCCCGTATCCTTCTTCCTTTCCTATCTTCCCTTATTCTCTCAATCAATATTCATCTGGCAATTGGCGACCATTTCATTCTCCAAATTGTTGGTGATGTTATAATAAAAACAGAGGAGCAAGTCACTCCCGCTATCATTTCACGTCATTATTTTCTTGCCGGTATCGAATTGATTCCAAACCGATTGTGGATTCGGTGGTGCTGGATATTGTGCTAAATATTGTCACATTCGACGATAGGAGTAAATGTTTATTGCTATGGTTTATAATATTCTACGGCGGTTATTGCTGTAGTTGTTGTTGTTCTCCCCCAACTACAATTTCACTGTATTGACATATATTTTTTCATATTCTCTTTTCTTTCTCCGGCTTTTAGATCAAAAATCGATACTAACCGATAACGATTGGAAGAAGCTATGGATGGGAGGCGGTGTAAATACGGAAACAAAAATGGATAATAATCTCGATTCAAGTGATAGTCCAATGTTCGAAGATAACGAGGTAAGTGAATGTGGGAAATCACTACAGACCACTCCCCGCCTCTATTTTCAAATTATATCTTGATTCCCAGGAGAGCGTTTTATGACTACTAGATATTAACTTGGCACGCTAGAAATGGAAATTAGTGTAAAACATGCAATGTCTATCGTATTTAAGCAATAAAAACAGTAATCAAATAGATTAAGATCGCTAATGACAGTTAGGAAAGACTTTCCTTTAATTATTTTCTAAATACGGTACATTCCGAAACAATAACATATCGGTCATTGATAGCATTAAAATTAATTCGTATTATTTTCATTTTCGCAATCAATGGTTGAAGAAATTCCGATGCGTAAAATTATGACACGGAATTTTAAGTGAAATAATTTTACCTCTTTCATCAATCAAACGCTGATTTTTGTTTAAAATTTTTCATTATGGTGTAATAACATAATCAATCCATATTTGAAATTGAAATTAAAAACTTATTGAAGAGTTTTTATAACAAAGTAAATAGTTAAACGAGGTAAGGATAACAATTTTAATAAATATAAGACTATGACGTATTATCTCAAAAGTATGTTAGTAAATCATAACCAAATTAAGAATGAAAGAAGAACAAGTGTGGTTTAACAAACAACAAAAGCTATCAGAAGTAAACGCCCTTGCTCCCGGACCGCCAATTGATCCATATTTTTCCTCGTATAAAAGATTTGAGAGCTGTTAATAAAAATATGCTGCATACTCTTAGGCAGTTCTTACTTGAATCCTTAGAGAATACAGTTAACAAAAGCGATCTATAACTAAGCGATCATTTGTATATCCTACGTCAATTCCCCAAACGCTCTGATCTGGCCTGTGCTCCCTCGCTTTCATCTCTCTCTTTCTCTCCTTATAGGTAGCGAAAGTCACACACTCGCAAATAATTAAATTCGAATTATTTTCATTCTATCACTGCCTTTGCTGGTGCTCTTCTTTTTTTGCTTTATCTAGTAATTCCTCCTCTTCTACTTCTGCTTTAGTTAGCCTTTAATCCTGTTAATTAATTATTTGCATAATCGTTCTTAATATTTGCTAAAGTAAATTGTTTAATTGAAATGCTCAATTTATGCAACAGAAGTAAATATATACAAAATAAATGGACCATTAAAGCTAGGGCGAGAGAGAGAGAAAATAATAGCTTTTTCCTTCCAAAGATGGACACAGGAGAATGTGCCTATACATTTGAGCACGGTTACACAGAAAGGCGATGTAGAATTTAAAAGCAAACGCAAATACAACAAATAACCAATACAAATGCGAATACAGAGACAAATATTTAAGTGCATTCACAGAAAATATCAAACATGGATATAGTATATATCTTTACGAGCAACAAATAAATAAATGCAAATAATTACAACTACACGAAAAGTTCGACTTAGACTCTAACGAGAAATGATATGTTTAATTGGTCGAAAGCTGCTTTAATTTTATTAAATTTACTCGCACTTCTCAACACTTTCAAATCTGTTGTAGACCTAGAGTGTGGAAGCATAAGAGAAGCAGCACATACAGATCTATGTGGGTGATTTTGTGCCTTCACATGTTCGTATATTTGTCAGCTTCTATTCCTTATTCATTATTCACTCCTTTTAGAAATTCTGTTTTGAACCTTGTAAATTTAATGACAGGAATTGTCAATACATGAATTTTAGAAATAGAAGACGTAGATGGAAATTATATCAGAACTTGTCTTTATCTGTGTTTCCAAATAAAATCACCAAACATATTACAAAACTTTTGAAAGCTGATTTGATCGTTCGGGGACACTTTGAATTGTAATCCCAGTGGCAAAATTTTTGCATACTTTTAAGGAATAATTAATTGATTTCAAAAAGCCCTCAAATTTAATGCTCTTACTAATTCCAAGTATATTATAATTTTAACTAACAATTTAATTATATTATATTCTAAATAAACGTTATTAATTCCACTCTCATTTTTTAATTACAGATGATGGCACATAATACGACCGTCCAGTTGGGTGGCACCGCTTTTTTGGTCTGCAAAGTTTCTGGCGTGGATAGAGTGGGTGTAAATTGGGTTTGTTTTTGATTGACCGTTGTTGCAACTCACCGGAATGAACATTTTCGAAAATTTTTGGATTGCTTCAATATGTTTGCATGTTATTGTTTAGTTGAAAATATTGTTTTTAGAGCGTGTTATTACTACAATTCAGAATTTATTAGTTCGACAAATCCAACACACCAAATAGACTTTAAATTGCTGAATTCTCGAAATCAATTCTTCTTTTCTATTTGCTTGTTTATGAGTTTCATTTTGTATCAGTATCAGTGAAATTTATTACAAAATTTTATTGTAGTAAAAGGCGAAGAATAGAATGACAACAATAAGTAAAACCAGTTAAAAACTATGATAAAGTCCATCACACACAACTCAATCAAAGAATTCGGTTTGAATTTATTCCCAAAGTTTTTTAAAGGAACACTCAAAAATGAAACAACTAAAAGGAAACATCCTAAGGAAGACGTCTGGTTCGAGAATTAGAATAAACCAATGAGCACTTTATCTTAGAGAACTTGTAGTGGATTAGAAAGCGGTAAATTCCATTTCATGTAACTGCGAATTCTATGGGAATTGTATGCAAACCAGAGAGAAGTGCACGCCATCCAAAACCTTTCCCGTCAAAAGAAAATCAAACAACGAATAAATTTATATAAAAGAAATTACGCAAAACAGAAAAGTAGCCCAAACAAAATTCAAAGAATATTTGGTTCCTTTATTTCGTTTATGAAAATTGCATTCAATTTTATGAAATTTCAAAAACGCGGCTACTATTTTTTTCATAATATTCCTTCCTTTCCTGGAAAGTAAGGAAGAACAAAACCTTAGTAAGAAGATTTCATTTTGATCTACTACAAGTAAAATAAATATTTATGGACTAATACTACATATTCTATACATAAAATCACAATACAAAGCCTCACTAGAAGCACGTAAACAGAACATTTGCATCGGAGTGCCGTCATTTCTATTTGAATAATAAATTTAGAATAAATAGATGAAAATCAGAATACTGAAATTTGAAACAAAATAATTAAATTTGATATTGAATTCGATAATTATATTCAGCCAATTCGAGTAATTCGATTTAATGTGTTTATTGTATTTTTAATTCGATTTTTTCTAATTCGATAATTATATTCAGCCAATTCGAGTAATTCGATTTAATGTGTTTATTGTATTTTTAATGAAATATAATTCAAATGGACATCACAATTTTGCTTTTAAAAATAAAACAGATTAATTCGAGCATTGCCATGCAGTTTCTTGCGGTTACCCCGAATTTCGTATGGCTAATTAAAAAACTTATCCCCATAAATATTACTCTTATGGGATAAACATTTTGATGTCAATTTTCTAAAAACACCCCAGAATGAAACCTACGCCACAAGACCACCTTAACTAATTGTAGTGTAGTGTAATGAATCCGCTATATAGTTGATCTAATACCATATTATCAATAGTGGGCTTAAGTTTAGAAAAACTAAAAATTTTTCATCCCGGAGGAATACTCTTTATTTAAGTTTGTCAAATAATGTATCGATAAGTTTGTCAAATTAATGTATCGATAATTGTTTGTACTAATTTCTCTATTTATATATACTAATATATACTAATGTATACACTCCTCAACCACAAGTATAAAAATGATGGCCACGTTAGAGAACTCGGCGGTACTAGATCTCCCAAATTGATTACGGTTTTCTTGGTGTTAAATAGTGGAAATGTTATGTTCCTATTGGAAAGTTATTTAACAAGAATTCCCCTGAATACTTTATGAACACGTGTAAACGTTTATAATATACTAACACACATACATAAAAAGCTTCATATATCCTACTAATTATCATAATAATAATAAAGTTAATAATATCAAAACCATTCTTTTAACATTTTACGATTTAATTACATTTCATTGAGACTTACTATGTGTGATTAGACTTTTGCTCCCGCCAACGCATATTGAGAATATCATTACTAGACGCAAAACAAAATTTTGATACTATATATTTTTCTGGCACTAAAATTTTCAATTTTATTCTTATTAATATTCAATTAATTACTTAATTAAGACTTAATATTTTTAAAATTTTATTGAACGCTTTGATTGATTTTTTTAGAATAAACTGATATTTGTTACAATAGTATAGTTGCTCTCCTCTTCTTCTTCTTCTTCTTCTCCCTCTTTCTTTTTTTTAATTCTACCCCTTCTTTAGAATCAAATATCATGGATTCGGCGTCGTGACTGGCATATCCTTTCGTCAGGTGCTCAGCTTTATACGAACGATGAACGTTTTGCAATTCTTCATACCCCGGGATCAAATACGTGGACATTGCAAATAAAGTTTGTGCAGCGACGAGATCATGGCATGTACGAATGTCAGGTAAAGTGAAGGCTGTACTCAATAAAACGCCACATGAGACATCCTTGATCACGGAATCAAATCGACTTCTGTTTAATTTTCATTTTTAATCCTCATTTATATGGTTACAATTGCGGTTTGTTTTTTACAGCTATTGATACTAATATAGCTACAGCTCTTACATCTGCATCATCTCATCAGTTTCCCAATTTCGCTTTTGGGATATTTTAACCGGTCTACCTCTTGAATTCGTTTGCATTTATTAAATGTCCCTCAGAATGCATTCGCAATGTCAGAAAGATGGGCTGAAGATGCAGATGGTGGGGGAGGGCTACCTTTTGCCTTCATATTAATTTAAAATAAAGCAAAGATTAATAGCCTTTCCCTAATGTTCACTAATGTTCAATGTATAAATGATAGGTCTTTCAGGGAAGGCTTGTATGCATTTTTTTCTATTTTTCGCTTAGTTTGCATTTTAAATTTGTTCTACCCTTCAAAGGCGCTTCAAAAGGACGGAGAAAAAAGTAGCCCATTTTTTATTGGTAATCGATTTTCAGAAAGTTGCCAACAAAAAACTAATAATATTTTTAAGGAAATTAAGAAGTCTGTTGACTGTAATTTGATTTCCTTATCCCTTTATCTCTTCCCTGTATGTTTCCAAAATATTATGTTATGCTTAATAGTCTGATGATAGCGGTTTAAGAATCGGGCGTACATTGTGTTCGTCCCAACTTAGTACAATATCAGATCGCATTCCCCGCCTTCTACTAGGGCTATATTAAATGTAATTAATGCTATATTAAATGCTATATATATATATATATATATATATATATATATATATATATATATATATATATATATATATATATATATATATATATATATATATATATATATATATATATATATATATATATATATATATATATATATATATATATATATATATATATATATATATATATATATATATATATATATATATATATATATATATATATATATATATATATATATATATATATATATATATATATATATATATATATATATATATATATATATATATATATATATATATATATATATATATATATATATATATATATATATATATATATATATATATATATATATATATATATATATATATATATATATATATATATATATATATATATATATATATATATATATATATATATATATATATATATATATATATATATATATATATATATATATATATATATATATATATATATATATATATATATATATATATATATATATATATATATATATATATATATATATATATATATATATATATATATATATATATATATATATATGCCACATCTATCTATGCCACAAAAATAAATATGTTTATTCTTCACTCAGAAACGGTTCTCATTATCGGGAATCGCTGGCAAGGGATCGGTGGGGGACCGCTTTTTGCAGAAACAGTTCTCATTATCGGGAATCGCTGGCAAGGGATCGGTTGGGGACCGCTTTTTGCTGGTTGGTAATTTTATAGAACTTGGCGAAGGACAATTAGAACAGTGATTTTTTTGCGACGTTCGCTGCTCCATTGACAGATTCTTTGGATCAGATGCATCGGCTGGAGAAAGCTCCCTAATCAAATATAAGTAGTCTGGTATTGTCTCGTAGGCATTTACATTTATGTAACTCCCATCACTTGTGACGCTTATGGAAGAGCTCCGTCGTTTGCGTGAAGCTATTCTGCATGAAAAATAATATTTTCGTGAAGCTATTAAAAACTGAATAACGGAAGCTTTTGATATTATATATAGTCACACTTTATACCTTAAGTCTCTATTGGCCCGTATTAATTCCCTTCGGCGAAGGTAATCCTTTACTTCAAAGTTGGAGGATTTCATAATTCTCTGTCTCGCATTCTTTGTGGCAGCTATTGGTTTGTTGCATTTTAAGATCGTTGGCTTGTACCTCAAAATTATGTAGACCCCAACAAATCCCATAGACAGGAAGAATAGCGCACAGAGCGTGACAGAGACTATTACCGTCAATCGCATATCCTGCGATATCCAGACGCTTCGTCTAGAGTTCGAATTAACATCCACATGTGTGGATTTGCAACTAAACGGCGAAACGGTGTAGTGATGCCTCTGAACTACACAGAATGTGTACTCTCCCAAAGGCGGCGAACCATTCAGCCAGATGCGGTTCCAATTTGCAGGAGGGTCGGGGTGCAGAGATTGCAGGTATCGGGGAATCCATACAATGCCGTAGAAATGCTCAGCCGGTTTTCGCAAATCGACGTCAAATACAGGATATGCGTAAACGTCGAGTTGATACAACGGCCTCTCTATGAATATTGGAGATACTGGGGAAGTTTTTGTATTGTTATTACGATTGCGGCAAATCAAGGGCACAAGGTTTTCCTCGGGCTCGGGCGGCAAAGTTGAATCATCATAATCACTATTGTCCGAAGAGCACAAGTGTGTACCCAATATCGAAAAGTTATCAGGTTCTCTGCAGAAATAGGGGCCGCCGTCATGTATATCGAGAATACGAATTTCTTGGTAGAGCGCACAGGAACACTTCCATTTGTTGACTTGCAGTTCAATTCTTAAATTTATTGGCAACGGATTTTCACCGAAAATTTTATGTGAAATCGTTATCAAATTATTATGAGAAAGATCAAGATATGTTAATGTGCCGATGAGGTTGGCAAAAATATCATTGGGCAAGCAACTAATCCGTGAATGAGACAGACTAAGTTCCTTTACCGCAGTTAATTGATTGAAAGAAAGTGGTTCGAACGGTTGGCTCAGATTATTGTTACTGAGGTCGATCTCCGCAAGACTGGTCAATGCACTGCTTCCCCCCGTCAGGTTTTTAATGCAAGATATGCCAACTTGCAGGATTAACTCTTGTATTTGGTCACCCACAAGTTCAAGAAAGTTTTCATCCAACACCTGGATGGGCGTATTCAACTGATGAATTCTAAGAGAGCGTAAAACTGGTGAGATTCCTTCGAAGAAGCCTTTGGACAACGCACGCAATTTAAGATTGTTTAGTCGTAAGGCATGCAATTGAATATTAATGAAAGCGCCGCTTTCTACTGCCACTATGTGCGAATTTTCTATAAGCAGAATCTTCACCAAAACTGGAACCTTCCCGAAAATACCGCGAGTAATGGTATCTTTAGGAAATTGGTAATCCCGAATTTGTAAATTGTATGCACGCTCGGGACATTGGGCATTCTGAAATAAAAATCTTATATGAAGCAAATATTGCGCAATATATATTAATCCTTGATAGAGCTTTACAATTTTTGCTTCGGAAATATCGTAGCGGATAGATACCATCGACCCTGCAGAACAGTATATATCACATAGGTGGAAAACGCAACGCGGTCTGTTTTTGGCGGAGACATTCCACACCGGTGGGAAGAACCTAAAAAATTGCAAGAACCACGAAATGAAAAAATGCTTGAATGATGTTGAAGTGGCTACGGAGGAGAATGATCAAAAAATAATGAATGTCGTCTATCAATGATTGATAAAAGCATACTTACTTCATATTATCCTCCACCGAAGCCAGACAGAGATAGCAATAAATTGTAAAATAAAGTAATGAGACCTGTAAAACTTCCCCATGGGTTCGCGACATTTCTTTAACACTTTTCTTCTCTTTTTTCTCACCAATTCTACAGTTTACAGTTTTCAACAAGAACGTTTGTGACCTCACGTCATCACACGTATAAAGTTCCGCTTTTACTAAATAAACGACTTGTACAGGAATGTAAGATTCCTATGGTTTCGTGCTTTGTTTGAAAGATAGTTTATCAACGGATTTTTAATATTCTATTGTAAAGATAAAGTTTGATTTAATCAACCAACTAGTTTTATAGAATCGAATAAATTAATAAAGTTTATCTATGATATCTTATATCTATGAATATTATATGATAATTTTATCATATAGTATGAGATTTTTATGAATCTATGATAATTATAATCGATTTTTTTATATACTGTATATTTCGCTTTACAAAGTCTGGATAAATACCCAGGGGTGTTTTTCGATTTTTGTGCTTTCGTTTTCGATTTTTACAGGGTAATAAGTGTTTTTCAAAATTTTTGGTAAAAATGAAAAATTCAACAAAAAATGCCACTAAAATTCAAGGTGTTACAAGACTGCGCCTTATAACCGGCTTAGCTCCCAAATACCACAATATGATTCTGCCGTGCACTATCTCTTAATCTAAGCTACCCAGTTTCAAAAATGGCCGTCATTGCATTTGCAACAGGCGTTTCACTCAAGTAAATTCATTAAAATTACATTTTTTGTGTATGTTTGAACTTGTTTTTTGGGTTTCTGGAGGGAGAAATTTTCAAACGATAGAGAAATCGTGTTGTCTCAACAAATATCTATTTTCACATTTGATATTATGCAGAAATGTTTGATACTTAATAAATGATGGCATTTTTAAAAAATTAACTACAAAAATCCATCCTAGACACGAACCTTGAGTGTGAACTTATCAAACATTTTTGATAACTTAATTTCAAAACTTCATAAAATTAAGATGAAATGTTTTTATACCTTTTTCCACATTCGATTTTATTCTGTACTGAATTTTGTAATTAATTCCGTTTTATTCTATATCTATATTTTGCTTTCTTTCAAAATTTCATTCTTTCAAAATTTCGTTTGCGATATTTTGCTTCCCTTTTTCTATCATTATTGTTATTATTGCTTTTTTTCGAAACGCTGTTGATTCCTCAGTAAGGAATTTTATGCCTTTCCTGAATTAAGATTTAAAATTACTGTTGGTTCATTCGTTTATCTTATTCGGAGCTTTACAATGTTTGCAATAAAAAAGCTCAAATAATTTCAATTAAAACGCAAAATAATTAAAAAGTTTTTTATGTTTATATATAATTTGTTCCACGAAGTTTTTGCACTTCGTTTTATTGCATTTTCTCAAAATCATTATATTTTATAAAGTCCGTTCTTTCCAGAAACTTGCTAATTTCTTGTTTCCCTTTCGATATTCCTTGCACGTCGCAATTTGCACTTCATGAGTATTTATTTTATCGCTCTTTTCAAAAGAAAAAGTTAAAGATATTCCCACTTCGTGACGGCGTCTTGCTCACTCTCCAACCAATTCCTCTTCTCTGTCAACAAATTTTATTTCATCTAAAGGTCAGTCAGTCTTCTGCAGCCGCTAGCTCTTACTTCTTCCTTGGCCTCTCCTCCTTCAAATCAAACCTATCAATGCTTATTCTCAATGATTTCTTCGAATAAGATGTAATCAATTTTTCTTAAAATCTATCACTCCATTCTCGCTATTATGTCCACTTTCCTTTGTAATAAAAAATCTGTTCCCCTCCTTTCATATTTTTTCAATAAAAATATTCATTTGTTTACTGATTTAATATCGCCATTAATTCTATTCGTTGATTTATTTATTTGTATCACTCTATAAAGCAAATTATTCACTGATTTCACTTCCTTCTTTCTGTTCCTGCCCTTTTATTTACACATGGAATAACTCAGTCATCAACAACGTATTGTTTCTCGACCTTCTTCTTAAGAAACCCAAGAAGGTCGCCTCGTAATTTATAACACAAAAGTCTGTTTCATTATGAGGTGTGAATCTCGTAATGAAGTCGTTTGTAAAAGGCTACTTAATGGAATTTAGTGCTTGGGAAATTACGTCTCAATAAAAGAACCCTTTCGTGGAGGCAAATTTTTGCTCCTATTTAAAGATTGCTTTCAGATAAAACGAAGGATAAACTCGTAAGGGATTCTTTCCTGTTAATCCAATAGTTCAATGAGAGATTATATCCGTTATTTTTTTCAATATATTAATGCCTACATCCGCAGCACTAAACATCTTTTGTCATGATTGGGGGACCTTTCCCACAAAATTGATTTATTCTACCGACTTTCTTTATCCGTATTTTATTTAGGTCTCCACACCCACTGGCATTATATCGCACTTCGTGAACCTGCAAGTGGTGGTGCCGGAAGCTTTCATTCTAGGTTCCGGTGAACTGCACGTGGACATGGGATCAACAATAAATTTGGTGTGCATTATCGAGAAGGTAGGAAACGGTATCACAGCGCATAAATCATGATATTACAAAAAATGTTATCATTATCAAACGATAATCGATAATAGAGAAATGCTGTGGGAGGAACATTAAATCACTTTAATTATTGGTATGATTTCGTTGAGTTTTATTTATGGAATAATTCTAAACATTCCACAAATTATTTTCCAACAAATAAAAAATCCCAAAGCTTCATTTGGGAATGCAATAACCGCAGCCGGTAGTTACCGCAAAAATCGTGTCCAATTCAATTCCGGTGACAAAAATATTTTCTCTTCAAAACCACCAAAATGATTATGTGAAATAATTCCTGGCATACAAAATATCTATCAATCCTGCGGATAACTCGTAAACGTTACGAACGTATTTAGAATGTCAAGCACAAAACCCTCTAAAACTCAACACGATACCAAATTGCGATTATTATTTTTCATTTATTCCCAAATCAAATTCAAATAAATTCTCTTGATACTTCTCACTTTTTGTACGATGGTTTTTTTCAAAAATATTCACTTTGTTGGTGTTGCTTTTGTTGTAGAGTCCAACCCCGCCACAATATGTTTACTGGCAAAAGAATGATCGCCTCATCAACTATTACGATTCACGGCGTGACATTTCGATAGAGACGACACCCGGTACACGTACACAGAGCCGCCTCATCATTCGAGAGCCACAGATCGCCGATTCCGGAAATTATACATGCTCTGCCAGTAATACGGAACCGGCGAGCATTTACGTCTTTGTGTCGAAGGGTGAGTTTGCCGATGTAGATGGCGATAGTTATGTAAGAGCCGTTTGCACGTTCGTTACGCAACTGTTTAACTAACTCGAGTTCATGATTTGAATCAGAAAACAAAATGATAATTCCGATTATGGGCGAGGGAACGGGTAAACACGAGGCAAAGGATCTACTAAACGGAGCGTTAAGATGATACAGGAGTGTCATTAACCGCGCGTAATCACCAAGGACTATCCTTGAGAGTAAGGGTCCTACTCCTTGTAAAAGTTAATTGGATTTATTTTAAACGGGGGAGACACAGATAGAGAGAGAAAGAGAGATAGAGAGAGAGAGAGTAGGCTAATTATTACAGTTTTTTTATTTATTCAAAATAATACAAATACAAAATAATTATGTAATGCAAAAAGCATATTTCATTGAAAAATTTTAAAAATTGTTATTCCAGCAATTAAAAAATATATAAGAGTTCCAACAAAAATATTTAGCTTTTTAATAAAATTTAAAAATTCCTTTTCAAAAAGATTCAAAACTTTATTTTTCCGAAAAAACCATTTTTTCAAAATTTATAAATTTGTTTTCTCAACATTTTGAATTTGGTTTTCAAAAATTGTAATAGGATACTAAAGAGTATATAATTATTTAATAAATTAACTTAACAAATTGTTCCGAATCGCTCAAATTTTAAAATTTGCTATACTCCTCTTCTTCTTCTTCTTCTTCCTTATTTTAGGCGACAACATGGCAGCAATATCTCGTAGAAAAACGTCTTCTGCCGATCGTATTACAACGATATTCAAGAACTTTTTCGTACCGTGCATTCTTCTGAATACGTTATTTTCAAGGTGAGAAAAACAAACTCGAAAGTGCGATAACATTTTCGATTCCATTACAGATTAAACGTTGCTAAAAGACCACTAAAAACCAATAATTTCATTTACTGAAAATTTCAAAAGATTAGACTACTAAAAAACACATAAATTTTTTTTCATTCCTTTTCTTGCAGGCGATTCTTCTTAACTTAAAAGTAAAGACAGGGAAAGAGAGAGGGAGAAGAAGAGAGAGCGAGCGAGTGAGAGAGTGAAAAAAGCATTCCTGTTTAAAATAGATTATTTAAGTGATCACATTAGATTATTAGATTATTTATTTCTAACTTAAAATTTTTTTAAAAAATACTAAAAACAATAGCGTTAACAATAAATTAAAATTAAAAAATTTATTAAGATAAAATCAATAAGATTCCTAGAATAAAAAAGTGAAAAAATCAATTATCAATGAATTTACAAATGTGATTTTTTTCTGAAATGCGTGTATAATTCTGAAAACTAATTTCAAATTAAAAAAGCGCTTTTCAATTTCTTCTTAGTTAATTTAAAAATTAAATTGTGAATTAAATAACGTGATTTTTTAGCAGCTAGTGAGAAGAAATAATGGTATGATAAAAATTGTGTGTAAAAATTAATATTTGATTCTTGTGAAAATATCAAATGAGAAAAATAGCTAAGCAATTTTAATTATTTATATCTGTTAAATATCTATTAAATACATTCCTCTAATTTCCTCTAATATTTACATAGATTTTTTTATGACTTGCTTTCCTTCCTCATAAATAATTTTTAAAATATAATTATATTTAATTCATAAATATCACAATCACGCAAAATATGGAATGCCTATTACAGCTTCCAAATTAGATTGATAACTATGCTAATAACGGTTTATACCACTGCTTTGCACTACTAATACGATGATTCAAATTTTTGCTAAATATCCACTAATTCAAAAAATCAATATTATTTAAGAAAATTCTATTCGTTGATTCATTGCTTGTAAAAATTATTTTGAAGTAATTTCTTTTCTAAATTTCAAAATAAATTTGAGGATTTCTATAAAATAAATATAATAAATTCTTGATAAAATAATTTATACATATTGAACATAACTCGCAAATTTGACAGAGAAAAGATGAAAAACACATATAAATATATTATATACTAATAAATTAGTGGCAGTAGTTAACTTTAAAATATTTTCCGAAATTAATATTAAACGCGACAAATTTGTACATAAAATAGTAAAAGACTTGAGAATAAAATAAATGCATAATTAGTCAAATAAAAATTTGTAAATAAAAAGCTAATTTTTAATTTAGTTAATTTAATTTAGTCTTTATGTAAAAATAAATTCAAAGCAAAGAAATATCATGAAATATTATCCAAGTGTGAAAATGATAAGTGGAAAAAAATACAAACTCCAAAAAAATATATTTAATTTCTTCGCTTCAAGCCCTTCAAGGCCTTCCTTTTCGATTTTAGTCCACAGATAAAAGTCAAATAGCGCCAGCTTGGCGTGGTTGAATTTTGTGGCGCGCTATATTTTATATTTATTTTTTGAGGAAGAGAACATTATCACAAAATTTGTCCCATCGATTTGGTATTAAGTAGTTTATTCGAGAAGTTTATCCTTCAGAAATTATCTAGCAAATAGTTTCTAAAGAAATTCTTGCACGCTAATTTGGTTCAGAAAAGTTGAATAAATTAAAAATATTATCTGGAAAAATTAACAAATCAGAACATATTTTAGCTAATTTAATTAATTAAATTAATTAAAAAATGTATTAAATTTATTCCATTGAATTAGCAATGAATTGGAAATAAAAATGTGTATAAAATTAAATTAAGAAATATAAAGTTTAATTTGTACAAAAAAATGTCTAAGTGTAAAATAGAAATAAAAAGTTATATAGATAAATATTTAATTAATTTAAAAATCAATGTTAGATAAATAATAAATATTAAAAAAAATTTAACTTAATACGAATATCTTTTTAATTAAAAAAATTAAAGGAAAATTTTGAAAAACATGTTAATATTATTCATGAGTGTTAAACTACTAAACTAGACAAACAACTACTAAAATAAAATAAATTATGGTAATAAAATATCTAATAAGCGAAAGAAAAAAGAGGGAGCAATGGGAGGAAGGAGGGAAGAAAATAGGGAAGGCAACGAACGAAGCAAAGGAATAGTGACCGATTTATATCTGCGAATATCCAAAAGTCATCGAGAAGAACTACAGGAGTAGTTCAGCCAGTTTCATGCTCTTCTTCTTCTTCCTATTTCTCTTCTTCTTTTTCTTCCCCGTTCTCAGTTTCAACAGATGACAAACAAATCTAATGCGATATAAATTTCAATAATTTTGTCAATGTAGTTTACTTCGAATAAATAATCAATCAAAGAATATAATAGTATACATATTATATATATCGATGTCTGTAAATTTCAAACCATTCAAATTTGGCTTAAGGTAAATTCCAAAAACGGCAAATAAATTCAAAAACTCACAACAATTTCACAAAAATTTGTTTCAGTGTAAATATTATAGCTATAAGGAAAATTCTAATAATAAAAAATTTGACCACAAAATTGCAAAATACAGATAGGAAGGGTATATAAAAAAAGAGAAAAATTGAATTAAAAACAATTTTCAATAATTAAATCACATCAATGAATAAAATTCAAATTTAGAATGTTTAGAGAAACAGAAGAGTCACACAAATGATACAAAAAAAAAACAGCAAACAATAGCGGAAACTGGATCAGAACACACAAGACAAATTAAGTACTAAACTCATAATAAATCATTATAAGAGATGTCAAAGATAAGTGAATAAATAAATAAATAGTATAAATTAAAATTCATTCATTTCTGTGTTTCAAACTTCGATCGTTTTTAAGAGATAAATTTTAAGGGTTGGCCGACTTAGGTGGGGAGCGTGGGTGAAGGAAAAATTACAAACGATTAAAAGGAATAATATGCTTAAAATTTTCTTATATTAATATTCGATTGTTTTTCATTTAAAACTCTTACCGTGTTTAAGCGATAAAGTCTTTTGAAAAGGCTTTTGTTATTTCCTTAAACAAAAGTTTCTCTTATGGAAAACAAATTTTAATCAAGTACATATCGGTCATTACAATCTACGGCCTTTTGTCATTTGCCGTGTACGCTTCATAATTCCATCAGTGTCAGGCTTCTGCGGTTTATCGTCAAAAAACTTCACTCAGTAATTTTCAAGAGCACTTCAGTATCAGCCAACTTTTCACCATCCAGAGAGTTTAACAGAGAACGAAACACATGGTAATCAAATAGTACAGCGCGCGACTTATTCAAAACTTCCCAACTAAGTTTCGCCAAGTGTTGAAAAGTGTATGTGACACACATACTAGAACTTTGGCATGATTCAAATACAACTTCCTTTCTGATGGTCAATACTGGTCACTCTTTTTGGATTGCTTCGTTCAAACCACCGTGTTTGTGCATGAATGAATCGCAACCGGCAACTCTCCTCTAGAAGATTTCTAATTTCTATGACTTGCCGTTTTTAACCTCTTTGACTCAACCAATGGTAATCAAAAAGGATTCCTACATCAAAAGAAATGCTACATAAAACAATTCAGCTTCCCACATATAGCCATTTTTTAGTTATGCGGGATTTATACGTGCATACGCAACACACGCATACACGAGCAACCAACCACTAGTCAAAATAAATTCAGATAAGGCCAAAAATTCCGTCAAAAACTGAATTTAAAAACATTTCATGAATAAAATACCGGAAAGTGAAAAGAGGTGCGGACATTTTTTCAATATTTTTTCCTTAATTTCCTCGATGTTTCCTTTTAAGAAATTTTCTTAAAATGTTTTTAAAAACTTTACCCAGACTTTTTCTTATATTTTGCGTAAAATTTTTAATTTCTTTGACGTTGAAGTTTTTTAATAAGGCGCATACCATTTTTCTGTTCTTGCTTTTTTTGTATGTGTTGACAACTTTTTCCTGCCATGCGCTAGTAGTGTCCTGATTTCCTACCACAAACTTGAGAACATTTCACTTGTATTAAATAATTTTTCCTTCTACCGAAAAGAAAACTTTTTCAATTGAAAAATTTTTAATTAACCGCTAAAGAGATTTTCCGGTATTCTATTTTTTCCGAAGTAAAACTTCTGTGTAATTCTTCCTATTTTTTTTTTGTTGTCGTTTGTTTTTTTAATACTTTCAAACCGAAGACGAGGAATGCCAAATAGTATTAGAAAGAGATGGCGATATCGACGACATGAGGAAAGGAAGTAAAAATTATTTTTATTTTAAACACGACGAATTGGAATTAAAAGAATTAACTTCATCGAGCAAGAAATCACCGTCAAAAGGCGGGAGAAAAAGAATAAGATTCAGCCTTTGTTGAAATTTTACAAAATCCTTTCACGACGAACTAGAATTTTTCTTTACAAAACGAATAAAAAAACTGCACAACTATGTAATATTAATTATTTCTCATAAAGTTTTTGACTACTTCAAAATCGAAAAAAACAATATCAAAACGATACCCAATTATGATTTTGTTGATTTGACAACGAACAAAAATTAATCAACATCAACCTAAACAAAAACAACAACAGTCGCAAAAGCAGCATGTTCGCATAATAAATCCAAAACCTCGATACCTCGATTATTCTTTGCTTTACGATTTTTAACAGCAAACGTCGTAACTGTCGATAACTTTGAAAACCGCCCCGAAACAAGAAAGAGAAAACCGATCATCGCAAGCAAAACTTCAAACAACTTCGAATTTTGAAGTTTGAAAATTTCTTCGAATTTTAATAAAAAATTAATCGCATGAACAAATATTTAATAAACAATTTGACGGTATTGATTTCCTTTATTAGCTTTGGGTGAAAACAACAACAGCAAAACGAACTATTCGCCTTACTTTTGAGTTGGGAGTGCTTCCTTCCGATTCTGTAAAAAATACTTCAAAACTTTTATTTGTTTTTTCTTAGAGTTTGTTTTATTTTCGATGGGTTACAATTCAATCCGAGAGCCGTAACCAATCAATAACGTTATCGCCTGCGAAATAGCCCCTACCCTCGCCTCAACACCCAACATCGTCATCGTCAAAAGGAATTTGATACTTTTCCATTAACAAAACTTTTTTTTGAAAATAATTTTAAAATAAGACGAACTCAACACGAATTTTCGTAAGTTCATTCACAAAGTTTTAGAATTCTTTTCCAAAAAACAGGAGCAAATTAAAGACAGAGATAGATAGGTAAAATTGTTCATCGAAATTTTTATGAAGACATTTTTTCAATAAAATTGAAATTTTATTTTTTATTTAATTTTTATACAGTAGAATTTTTTTGCTTACAAAATCGACATTGACAAGGTTTACAGGTTATAGTTTTTTGTATAGATTACGTTTCTTTTGTTATCATTTGCAAAATTTAATTATTTTCAATTCCTTGAGATCATGTTATAGATCCACTGTCTACATTACTCTGTAGTGACCCCTCGTTTCACAGTCTACCACTTTACATCATTCTACATCATTTATACCATTAATTTATCGGTGAAATCGACCGCGCCTGTATTGACTTCTTTGTTCGCCAAAACTGATTTATTGATTGCAAACAAATCGGATTAATGCTAGTTTTTATTGGTTTTTTCAGTCTTAGCAATGTTTTCTTATGACCCATATTTTTGCTCCGGACCATTTCCAGAATAATGTACAAAACAATTTGCGAGTTATAAAACAAAAAATTTGAAATTGGCAAATTTGTCAAACGACATTTTTTAAATGACACTAATTTTCTCTTCGAAGGATTAATGACAAGAAGAAAGTTTTGTTGGCAAACTTTTTATATATAAAAACCAGGTGATGTCACCTTCTCTATTCTTAATCAGAATTTTTTACAAGTTTTACACATTTTCTGAAAACTCAAAAGATTTTCTTTTAACATTTTTGACATAAACAACCGTTGTCTTCTCTCTCCTTATTCCTAAACGACATATATCCTCTTATTAAATAGCCACAAATTCAGAAGAAGCACGTGAAACAGGAGGTGCCGCAGAAGGGTTATCAAGGAATGATAATAGCTTAACTTTGTAGTTCTTGTAGATTTTTAGTATTTTCCATGCGAAAGTTAATAATTTGTATTTAGAGCAAAGAGATAAATTGCTTTTAAAAATAACTAAAGATAAAAAAAGATAATTTTACTTAGAAAATTTTTCAGTATAAAACATTAATTTCATCGCCTTACTTGCGGTTTTCGAAAGGGCGATGAAGAAAGAAGCGAAAGAGAAGTAATAATATAATCCTTGTAGAAAAAGAGGCAGATGCGAAAATATATACTATGGGGACACTTACAAGTTGCAAGTGCATTAATGTTTTCACCTCAAACTTCCGGATCCCATTTCGTTCCTATTTCAATCTCACAAAGAAGAATTAAAAATTGAAATTAAGGAGAGTTGCATTTTATTCTACAGTGCCATTTGTTTCACCCTTTAATTACTTTATTTATTTAGTATGAAAAAATGAATATGAATTATAAAGCAATCTTACAATTTCAAGCACAACAAAATGAATAAGGGTTGACTTAGTGATTTCCGTCATGTAAATTCTTCTAAAAGTCAGTGATCTCTCAACACTTCCTTCCTTCCTTCTTTCCTTCCTTTTGCCCTTTTTCATTTCCATCTATTCTTTATCTCTTCCCCTTTCATCCGAAGAGTTCTTCTGGTCTCAGATGTAACAAATATTTTCCCTAGGCGTGAATTAATGAATGCAATTAATGGAAACACGCTTCCTGGGGGGAGAAGGCGAAAGACGAGGAGGAAGATAAGTTTTCAGCGAAAGGGCAGAAAGGTCAACCAACTGCTCTTAGTCGTGTTATCACCCAAACACACGCTCGCACACATACGTACTTACCACAGATAAGAAGATAAAGAAAAAACCTCTCCCTTCACTTCGCTTTGATTAAAATTTAATGATTATTATTCACAAGTTGATGAACAACTTCCAACGTAAATTTTAAAAAATAGAAAAGAATAATTGATAAGAAGAAGAAAAAGCGCTTCAGTAAAATTCCTTCGCTCTGTTTTGTCAGGCTTTAATGGGTGGCAACGTTATTACGAACATCGTGATCGTCATTAATACCAGCGTCATCAACTTCTCAACCATCATCCTCTTTACTCTCTAATCCATTCCCCTAAGCTATACTCCGCACACTTATCCCCTCCCCCACCACAGTGAAGGTAATGTTTAGGCCAAGATCTACCGCTTAATTCTTTTTTCTCTTCCTTGTTGAAATAATGTCCTTAACGGTTGGCAACACTTAACTATGAATTTCTCACTACGTTCTATTGTAAATTGCAAAGGAAAAAACCAACTAAAAAGAAGAAATACAGAAAAGTGAAAAATGGAGAAACACTTCGTGACAAATTGTCATTGCTTTGTAAGAGCGCTGACAAACGAATGAAATAAAAGCATGGGTCGGGGGAAAACAACAATGGGAAACGAAAAATGAAGTCCGTAACAACCGGCAACGTCCGAGCACTTCATTCGACTTCCGTTTTCATTCTTTTGAAGCGAGGAGAAATTATTTATAATACTGAGACCGCATTTGATTATCAAAAGGAGTCCTGCTTGAGAATCACAAAACGTCCCTTTACTATTTGTCGAGTGGACAAATGGTCAAGATCTTATTTGTCGTGTCAAAGCACATAAGTCTCTCTCTCTCTTGCCTCTTTTTAATGACTCCTTTCACTTCTCAATTAGACCGTCATCAAAGCCTCCCATCACCCTGCATCATCCATCATGCACGAATCGTTGAGCAATGGTTTGGGCGTAAAATTGCAGTCGTTCGCGAACAAATTGAAGGCTGATTTTTTATAATGCCGGAGATTCATCAAAATATCAAAAAATGATATACGCGATAAAGCTACGGCAAATAATATAAAACGAAATCGTTCAAATTTAATTCGGAAAATTAAGGACTCAAACGAAACTGACGACAGAAATTCGTTTATTCGTTCATTTCATTCTCGAGGGACTATTGATTTGGGGGAAGAAATCATACCGGGTAAATATTGTGCGATATAAATAATTTCTTTGATATGTTTTTTTAATTTATTCTGAATTCGTTGAAACTTTTAACAAAAATTAAAAAAATTGAAACAAAAATCATAGAATTACTGAAAATTTTTGAAAAAGCCAAAAAAAATTAAAATTGAAACTAGCAAAAAAACCCTAAATGGGTTGCAGAAAAATACTTTTAAAAAAGTGATGAAAAATGAGATGTTATAAAAAAAAGACATGCTATGCATTAGGTAAAACCGATTATATATCCACAGATACATTTTATCCAAAACTAGAGTGTGTTTCAGAAATATAGTTTGGACTATAATCCGTTGAATACACAAAAAAATTTCGAGAGAAAAAAGAATTAAATGTGAGGATAAAAAAATAAAAAGAGAAAGAAAGATATTGGTCATGATCAAACTCAAAATTTTTTGGAAATGAAATCATTTAAAAGGTTTTGCTGTCACTAATAATGATGATGATGGTGACGATGAATACTCTTTTCATGCGAACACGACATATTTATTGAATGAATACTGTGTAAAAAAAGATATTAATAAAAACTTTTTTATATATTTTTTTAATATCGTATATAATTCAATACTCAACAGATTTTCGAATTTGGTTCATTTTCATTGAAATTGTTTTTCTCATCCTTTTATATATTTGTATTTTTTATATATTTGTTTACTGCACAATATCGTGTTGATTTTGTGACTAATGGATGATTTCTCTTTCAATTTAATCGTACGTTTTTTAAGAGCTAAGACTGTGATTTCAACGAATTGCCCCCAATTCTTCCAAAAAATAATTAATTATTGTTTACACGTTTCTTTCTAGTGGTATTTTATTATCTTCAATTTTTTCAACATATTTTCTCGACTCTTAAATTTTCGCAACCTTGTTATTCTAATTGCTAGAGGCATTAATGACCCGCCTGAAAGACTGTGCGTCATTTATTGCTTCGACAAACACCAGTTAAAATTGTAACTATCAAAGGCGAATGACCCGAATCTGATATAATTTCACAGCCATAAGTGCCGCAGTTTTAAATGAGCGTCATCAATTGATTTCACGGCGTTCTCAGGCTTACACATTTCTACTGGATCAAATTATCCTCAGGACAAAACGACTCTTTATCATCTTTACTTTCATCATTTAAAGTCTCAAAACTTCTCAAATAATTTTTCTATTAAACGCTTCCTTAATTATGTTGTGTCCTTATTCATCTCTTCCTGAGTAATGTTCTGACCTTGTTGACACGCCTTATTCCCGGCAATCTTTAGAAAATGTCTCAACAGTTCTTCATTAACCTTATTGAAGAATCGACCCTTACACCACAAACCATCAAAAAAGGGAAAAAGTAATGATCCGTGGATGAGTTTTATCCGTTATTATTCTTCTTTTGCTTTTAACACGCAAGATAAATTACCTCTAGAGAAGTTAACAACTGTGTTTGACGTGAGCACTTGCATATCATGATAATCGTATTTTCAGACTGACAGATGACAATGCCGAGTCAGCCTCTAACGAGTTAGAAGATATTAATTTCCTTAGTCTTAAGTTCGCAAATATGTGCGTATGCGAAATAGGTTCCAAACTATGTCATCACATTGTTTCCGAAAAGCATAAAAGAACCATGCATGAGATTTCATTATCATGCGAAGATTTATATTTTATTCTAATGACTTCATATAAATGACTATTTGGCGAGCGCGTACAGATTTTTTGTGATTACAAATCTTTAAAGAAACGTAGACACATCATGCACGAAACTCCGCTCTGAGTCAAATTTTCATTGATGACACTAAAAAAATGTAATATTAAGGATATAAAGAATAATCTGATTCGCTGTAATTTCTGAAAACATAAATATTTTTGTAAAAAATTAAATATTATTAAGTAAAATAAATATTATGTAGATTTAGATATAAAAGAAAATGGGATTGGTTTAAATAAATTCTTATAAAAAATGAGAAAGTTCAAATTAATAAATTGTGAAAAATATATCATAATAAATCTTTGTAAATGAGTGATTAAAAATTTGTTAGGAAATGACCTTTTTTAAATTTACTAATCCAAACTTTTCGAACTAATAAAAAAGGTCGACCCGACCCGACACATCCGGCGATTTATAGTCAATAATGAAATAATTAAATGTAATGAATCGTAATTTGGTCTGACAATGGAAACAATTTGATACACGAACGGTATCCTTGTTTCATTAAAATCTATGTCATCATCAAAGAGACGAGGAGACGCTGGAGCGAGCGGATGGGATTAATTTACTTACAATTACAAAATATTCTTCCCCGCGGTATCGTTATGACGAATTATTTGCTATGACGAAGATAATGATGTCAATAGAATTACAGTCTTGTGGATTGTATGGATTTAATAGAAATTGATTTTGAGTATTTGATAAGATGTTCTTTGAAATATTCGAAATATTTGCTTAATTTTTAGTTGCGAGAAATTTGAATAATTTTTAAACTATTAAAACTGGAAACTACTCAGAGCATTTACGACTCATACTCTCCTGTACGTCGTAGAATAATGGAAGGATTATTGTCATTCCAAAAAGCTTCGAATTCCAATTTTTCTTAAATAGTTTCGTAGGATCCTGATACTTAATTATGCCCATCCGGTTTTAGTTAAAATAGATTTTGTCAAAAATGAAGTCTTTCTTAAAGGATGTGCAGAATTTTATATAAAGCTCAATTAGTGGACGCGTAAGAAAAGTCACCAAATTTCTTTCTGGTACTTTTACAGCTAAACTTTTTGCTTTAAGCATTTCGACGATGTCCTAATAATTCCACAAGCACACTGTTTAACCCTTATTGACCTGATAACAAGTTCGTTTATAAAATTGAAGACACCAAATAATTGCCTCTTAACTGAGCTCTCAGAATTATAACTATAAATAAGGAGCGACCCAGTTGAAATGCATTGAATTCGAATGAACTTGTCCAATACAAAATATCCTAAACGCATCACTCTCAAATCACTCTTAATAAAAGCATTAGAAATAATCAACTACAGCTCGTATAAGAAATGCTTTAAATAGATTTTAGAAATAGCACCCGTTACTCCTCTGCCTCGCTCAACCACAGACACTCGTAAATACATATTCTATTATAGCGTTGCCAACTGTCATCTTTTTAATTTATCAAATAAAATATAATTAGATTTATTTTCTATGAGAAATAAATCACTCCTTTCCTGCCTTCCATAGCATTCGAAAGACAGAGTCGTATAAGTGAGTTCCGTAAGTGGCTTCGAATATGTCACACGCAAGGGTTATTTATACTTACACTCTACTATACATATACCTCTTTTACACCCTCCCACCTCCCCCTAACTCCAACCAACACTTGTATCCTATGACCGCATTCAAATCATCTGTAAAACTGCTACTAATAAATCACTTAATTTCATTCAAAATTGAGATTTATTAAAATTTTCCATTTGAGTGATGGAGTCATTAACATGCCACGAGGCAGAGCATACGAATACACTCGTATGTACAAGTATGTATTAAATATTGAAATGAAAAATTGTAAGGTCGAAAGTATGATGAGCGTAAAGCAGTAAGAAAAAAAACATTTAAATGAATAAAAGCGTTCGAAAAGAATCACGCAGATGTGTGCAACTCAGTCAGTCGCGATGCAACAATCATTGAGATTATTATCGTCATACGCGCCATCATCATTATTATTAATAAGATTATAAACGGCATTCCTGCAATTATCATTGCAATCATTACCAATCGCATCAACATAATTACCATTAACATCATTTTCCTTACATTCATTAAAATATAAGCAGCTCACTCCTTCTACAATTGAAACCCTTTCAGAATAAAGGAATGACAGGATCGTTAATGAGAGGTTTATAGTGTGAATATATACTACGATCATTTTAAAAAAAACCAAAAAAAAATATGACAAACATAATATACTTAAGTCTGTCGCTGAACGATTGACTCGTATTGATTTGAGACCTCATTTGACATTAAAGCGCAAAAACAAGAACTTATCACGTTCCATTTAAAAATATAACGAAAAAGGAGAACAAGAAAGAAACATAAAAGGCAGGGAAAAATACTGTATCATGAAAATTTAATTATTCAAATTAATGTAATAAAATTTTTTTTCATTCAATATAAAATTAATTTAATAAAAAATTTGCAAATAATTCATTAATTCACATTTATCTATTAAATATTTTTATTTATTTGTTATCTCTGTTTTATACCTATATATAAATTTTGTTAACTCAGTAATTTTTTCCCTGTTGTGACGAATAAGTTTCAGGTTTTGTGATTACTTTCACTTTTACCATTTTAATAGTAAAGTTACTATTTTTGTGTTGCCTAATCAATTATTACCCAAATCAAAATTATTAGCCTAATCAAAAATAACCAAATATCAACGTAAAATATTACCCTTTTATGGTTGCTTTTAATATTTTTATAGCATGATAGTATTATGATACACAATAAAGTTGCAGTTTTACGGCTAGGTTCACTATTTTTATAATAAAATTCTAATTTTTTATTCCAATTTTTACTATCTCTACAATATCTTTTTATAGTAACTTTTAGCATTTTTATAGCAAGTTTACAAAGTTTTTTATTTCTGCTGTTATCGCAGTAAAGTTACAGATTTTGTGGTCGTTTTCACAAATTTAATAGTAAAGTAACAGTTTTCGTGATTATATTTTTATTATTTTGATATCAGTAAAAATATTTTTGATTTGAAAAAAAATCTAGAAATTTCCTTCTGGACATTATTTTCAGAACGAAAAAAGGTTCCGAAAATGGTACTCGTCGAAATAGGTTCCTCTCCAAAACAAACTTGACAAGAGATGACGGAAATTCGTCCCTAAGCCTTTCTTTAAATTTAATGTTTTTATTTTATGAATATCGTTTTCTTTTAAGAATTCTGATTTTTACAGTTAATTTGCACTTATCTTCTTTTTCTTTTGACATGACCACTCGATAAAATGCTGCACCGGACAAGTTAAGATTTAAGAGCATATTTCATTAACAAAAATTTATTGTTTAATTTTATTATTACCGATCCAAGCGAACATCTTTTGGATTAATAAAAAAATGATATCGGAGAATTTGAGAATTAATTGATTGATCTATGCAAACTCGTTGTGAGAAGGCCATCGCTTCTAAACGCTCGTAAACGCTCATAAATGCTCATAAATGCTCATGAATGAAAAGTAAAAGCAAAGAATATACGATTACAATTTTTCCTACTGGGTAATCATTTCATGCCTGATAACTAACGAACGACGACGACTATGAAATGAAGTAAAAGCTCTCATATGAAAATCATTTCGCTCTTGCCGTTTTCAACACTTCGGCTGCGATGTCGTGTGACGTAAGTGGAAAATTTGTTTTGTTCCTTTCTTTGAGTCTCTGATTCCCACTTTAATTTTGACTTATATATAATGATAGAATAGAAAATGAGGAGGAAGGAAAGGAGGATAATTTGGAGAAGAGGGTAAAGAAAAAGTAGAAAAAGATGATAAAGAAAATGACGGCGACATATTTTTGTTGCTGGAGTTCTAGCACGTTTCTGGTAAATGTAGTTTTCCATCGAAGTACGAGCAAAGGGGCGGTGTAAAGGGCTGGGATTGTGAATGAAGCGGGGGCGGTGGTGGGATGGCGAGTGTGCTAAATTTTCAGTTTAGGCAACACATGCAGCGTTACAACGCGGCACCGCAAGTAGTTGATTTCTTTTCCTCTTAATGACACTCTGATGGTGGGATTGTTGTTGTTGTTGCAATCGTTGTTTTTGTTGCTGTTAATGTAGTTGTTAGATTTAAAATGTATAAAACAAAATTGGATTTTGTCATTTCAATTTTAAAAAATAATAGCTTATGCAGAAACTGTCGAAACGCGCGCTGATGCGGCAGGATTTAATTTTCTGCGAAGCAAAAAAAAATTAAAAAAGAAAATTAACAAAAGAAAAAATAAACCTAAGCCGCTCTTACGCGATAATCAGGAATAAAATGGAAAATGAAAAGGATGGATATGCATGAGCTAAAGCGAAACAAATTTGGTTCAGGAGAAGCTTTGAATAAAAGCGATGGTGCAGGTCATTAAAACCACTGCGCGACAATCAACTGCAAACAAACAAACAAAAAAATAAAATAAAATAAAATAAGTGAGTAAGTAGAATAAGCAAGAACGCTAACCTCAGTGTTCCCAATGCTTACATACCCTACACCCCTATTATAAATTTATGATTTAGATCCAATACCATAGGGGGTGATGCTCCCCTTTTTATATTATATTGCCCTTTTTTGGTTAATTTAGATCTACTAATTCACTTTCTGTAGAATATTTATTAATGATGGATATATTACCCTGTGGTATAGCGTAATAAAGAGTGTGGCCTTTTTGGCCCTACACGCTATGGACTTATAATGCCAAATAGACTCAGGAACTAATTATAAGCAAGAATATATATATACTCTTCTACCACGCCTCCTTTAATGCGTTACAAACAGAGTACTTATATAAATATATAACATCCCCTCGGGTGTAGGGTGTAAAAAAGATTCCAACAAATCGAAATTTAAACATATCGCAAATTAAATCTAAATAATTTCTGGACGCACTTTGGTACATTTCCGAAAATCTACGATTCCGGTTGGTGAACGTTTGCGGTTAGCGCTAAATGAGATAAAAAAAGTGTAAAAAGATAAACGAGAGTAAACCAAAATCTAAACGCGGTTAGCAAATTGCAGCATTTAGTATATGCTTGGTCACACAAACACACGCTCAAATAGACACCCACTCTCGCACTCGCTCACACCAATTTATACAAAAATGTCGCCTCAGTAAAATCGAGCGCTCCGTTTAGTCAACCGTACGTAACCGAAACATGACCTCAGCCTATAACCCGCATACGAATTGTCGTCAGTGGTCACTGCAAAGCGCCACCGTTTTGTATATTCGATGGATTGTGGACAAAATTTTCAATAAATATTTAAAGTGATAATGCATTGCATGAAGGTTACACTTAATTTATTTAATTTTACTCGTTTTTATAGAAATTTCGTAGCATTGAAAATGCAAATAAATTTCGGACATTCTAAAGGGCAGAGTGGCGCGATGCAACATTGCGGTTATGCAGCGATGAAAATGTGCGACAAAAATAAGTACTAAATGCCTTCGTTCATGACTATATTCGTCCATGGGCAATCAAGAGCGAAGGTCAAACGATAATGACAGTTATGGTAACATAATTTTTTACGCGACAATGACACGATGACGTGCCGACAAATTATTATGCTTTCATATTTAAATTCCGATATTAAATTATTCCATTTATCCTCTTTTTGTGGTCCTATAATAATCCTATAATAGTGTTCCACAAAAGAGACGGCACATCATCAAAACGAATGGCACCTAAGATAAAATCTAATTTCGCTCCAATATGTATCAAAAATTGAAGCAACCGAAATTGAAATATTGATAATTTCTTAAAAAGGTTCGTATCCATATCGTGTTTATTGCATAGATACTGTCACCTCTTTCTAAAAACATTTTTGTCATCTCTCACTTAAAAATCCTTTTCTGTTAAATAATATTCAGAGAAAACCCCAAATTAGTAATAATCAGGACCATTTGGGCTAGCCTTTCCTGGTGAGGAAACACTCAAAAATGTCTCAGAATTTTTAAAAGCTTTTCAAATAAATCTATTTATACCACCGATATTGCTTTCTTGCTTATCTTTATTTCACTTGAAATCTTCTTCTTCGAGCAATACGATTTCAAAATAATACACACGTGAAGTATTGTATACATATCATGTATTTTATCAACTTTGTTGCAAATTTTGAAAAAATAGTAATAAATCATAACTGAGATCAAAGAAAAACAATATATCAAAAGTTACGAAATTTTCGATGTCAGTCACAGACGAAACACAATTTGTTTGGCAACGCTTACTACACATAAAACGCACATACACTCTCACACACGCACACTTCTCAACTCAAACGCACCCATATAGGTATCGCGTGTATTCACAATGATTTCAACTCTCAATCTTATCGAAGATTTTCTTCATAATCTTGCATTTTTTATCAATACTTCTCTTATACATCAAACTTTCAACTGGTTTGAACTTTTTCTTAGAAAATTATCTGCAATATTTTGCATGTCGGTCGATCAGCAAGTGTGTCTGTCTGTTTGACCTCCCATACTTTCAGGCAAATCTATTTTCTGGCTATCTCTCAGATCATTCAAACTTTATTATTTGCATATCTTTAGTACAATCTCTCCCTTTAGTTATTTCCTTTCTTCCATGAGTACGTTTTCAATAAATGAAAAAATAGAAAAAATTATATATAGCCATATACACTCGTATATATGTAGATTTTATATTCCGAAAGGCTATGAAGTCTTCCTCTTGCTTCTTGCCAATTTTCCACTTTGGCTCATACGAAAGGCATGACACCTCGCGGCATTTCATGTAACTTTTCCCTTAACCGTTTCTTTCTTCTCTTACTCTTCTTTTTTTTATTCTTTATCGCTTCCTTCGTCATATTAAAACTCTTTAAAAAAGTGCGTCGCTATTCACGGCGACGTTAATTTATTTTGTTTTCACCTGCTCGTTGGGACTTGTTCTCGACCTTTTTTACCTTTAACACGTCCTCGTAAGTTTGTTGAGAGAGCAAGAGAAGGTGAGAGAAAAGTAAGGGCGAAAGAGAAATGAAGTGTGTGAATATGAAAAAAGGAGTACTAGGAAAGTGCATAAATTTGCAATGCCGTCGACATAAATTTCTCGTATTTTTGATTAAGTGTTAAGTAGATGCCGGAAGTCCTGCAAGTGCCCGAATGCAATACAAAAACACAAGTTTCTGAAGTTATTGAATAAAGTATTTAAAGTATCATAAATGGAATATCAGACAAAATGGAACAGACCAAGAAAATAAGACGGAGAAGAAGAGGAGAAAGAAAGAGGAGTAGTAGTAGAAAATTAACGATTGGCGATTGTTTAAAGGAATAAAATAACTTAATTAAGAATTCCAATCAAAAGTCAAGCCACAATTTACACGGAATTCTAATTACACGATCTTAATTCTATGAAGAAGTGCTAAAACAGCCGTCATCAATTATTCTTATATAACCTTTTTTTAATTTCTTTCAAAAGTCGTTTCCACTAATCAATTTGTTTTAGTATTTTGCCAAATCAGAATCCAAATATTTAGGGTAAACTTTTGAACACTACGTGCCTAGCTCAAATGTCGGATGACGAACAAAATTCAAAACGAGTTTTAGGAAATAGGAAACAAATCGCAAACATTGCTCAGCATCTTAACCAAAGTCGCCTAATTTTATGTTTTTTGTCTAAATTTTGTTATCCTTACTTTCGCGTCTTGTCTCGTACAAAAGGAGCCTCAAGAATTTTCAGCTTTCGTTCATTTGAGAAAAACATTTCGCATGCTCTTTCACAAAGCACAAGATAAGAAATTGTGTATGAAAAAATATCATACAAATAAAAAGTTCATAAAAATTGCAATAAATTCGAAATGAGGTTCTCATAAATGTTGACTACCTCTAATGGATGGACGAACGAATGGACGAGGGGATGGATTGGTGAATGGACAAATGGATAAATGGATGTAGAAGTGAATGAATGGATTGTTTGAACATCAAAACGGTTGTTTTCGCATTAAATAGAAGACGTGATGCGGTGCATACGACGAAGGAGCGATGGAGTGAGGAAATGTAGCAATAAAATTCGTACGACTTATGACAGGACTTTTTTTGATTCGTTTGACATTTTTTGAGGGTTTAACGAAAGCACGATTGATTCAACATCATAAATGACCAAAAACCAGTATTGATTGATTGCCAAGTTGATAAAAATGATTGAATTGGAAAAGTTGAAATCGTATCATTACGAAAGAGATTCCGTTGGCTTTTTAGTTTGTTTTTCATTTTGTTTTGTGATGACATGAAACATTTTATGAAAATGGGAAGAAATTAAGCATGACGAAGCATGAAAAGATAAAGCAAAATACGACAGCATAAGGACGGATTTATAAGAAGTGGGCGAAAAAACAAGGGGAGGATATAAGAAAGGACAAAAGGAATAAAAAGGTACAAATCATTGCAATCAAGAAGAAGGCAAATAAAACACTTGGACTGATATAGACCTCTGTGGATTATTCCTCGAAAACTCCTTCCTAAAACGTCTTTTTAATCGCTCATTTTAGCGTCTCCACGACTGCATTAATACGTCACTAATACCCAGTTTTTTAACAATTTTTTTAATATTTATTTTTATTTACTTCATTTGCTCTTTTTGATGCTAAAATCTTATCCATGGAATTGAAAGTGATCTAAAATATTATAAATTACTCCGTAAATGCTGTCAAGGAGACAACAACATCACGACGCACACACACACTACACCATAGCACAGTTCGTAAACTGGACCATATAATATTTTTAAAACGAGCTAGTTGCGAAAATAATACCCTTATTTATGCTTTTCTACCTCCCCAACCATCGTTTTTCCACTCTTTCTGCCTGGTTGTTCACCTTCCTGTTTTTCTCTTTATCCTAGACCAGCTTTTCAAAACACTTTCAAGAAGGCAATGGGACCTCTTTTCCAACAAACAAACGTACAAACGAGCAAACGATTCATTTCCTTCGACTTCAAAGCAATGAAATCGATTCCGCCTGTAATCAGTCCATCCCCCCCTTCATGACTTACTGACTGAGAACACTTTTACTCGGTATTCTTCTTCGGCTTGCACCAACTAGTGAGTGAGTTTACGTGTGTGTGTGTGCGTGAGTAGGGGTTAGTAAATGAATGAGCGTCTATCAATGCTGCCAATGTTGCCAATGTTACCAACTCAACTGATAACGATTTCATAATTGATGAAGCGAATGAACGAATCGGAAGCTGTAAAGTTTGCAACCGACAGAAAGAGAGAGAGAGAAAGAATGAGACATATTTTCTAGGTCTTTCTTTTTGTGTTTGTTTGGTTATGTGTCCCGTAATGCCTTTGAATGCCTGTGTGTGCATGGCTATGAATTTGATATCATTAAGTGTTTGTGTAGAGTTTATTAAGAGTTATGAGGAAAACACTTGCAGCAAAATAAAAACCTATCAGTGCTTAATTTTGGATTCAGAGTGAAATGAAAAAATGAGACACAAGAAATGGGTACTATTGAGTGTTGTTTTAAATGCTGGTTTCGAATTAGGAAAGCAAATTTTTTTAAACTGAATTGTACCTTTCGTTATTCGTATTAGGTTAGGTTAGGTTACGTGGCGGCCGGCACCCCAGCCCACTTAGGCCAAATAGGCCCATTGTGACACCACACAAAATAAGCACCCATCGGATCAAAACGTGAAAAGGTCTGAGTCACAACCCCATCTGAGCCATTCCACAGAACTACAGAGCTGCACTCCAGCCTGTGGACGCCACATATTTCCTTATAGATTTTAACTCTATGTCCCCAATCTCGGTAAGGGACCGGAAGAAAAAGGCGCCCAGGTGTTCGAATCTTCTTTTCGCCAAGGCCGGACATTCGCAGAACATGTGGAAGATATTTTCCTCCTCCTCCGGATCTCGGCAGCTCCTACAAAAATCATTGTAAGGTGCGCCCAGCCTGGACGCATGCCTGCCTACAAGCCAGTGACCTGTAGTCACCGCAACTATAGTTGAGATTGTTCCTCGACTAAATTTAAGAAGGTTTCCTGATCTCCTTTTATTATAGGACGGCCACAGCATACGAGCGGTAGCACAATTGCCCTTGTTTCTCCATCCTAAATTCGCTAGCTCAAAAGCTTTGCGAGAAGAAAGCGACTTGAACGTCGTAAAAGGCATGCTGACAAGCTCCATAAGAAGGTTATCGCATGTCGTTCCAGCTCTGGCCAGTTTGTCTGCCTCACAGTTTCCCGGTATATTACTGTGTCCAGGAACCCATATTATACGAATACTAAAGTATTCAGCCATTCGGTTTAAAGATTCGCGACAGCTACTAGCTATCGTCGACGTTAGATACACTGCCTCCAGCGCTTTTATTGCTGCCTGGCTGTCTGTGTAGATGTTGATATTTCTTGTTGTCGGTACATTCCTTTGTAACCAATTCGACACCTGTTTAATCGCTAGTACTTCAGCCTGAAATACGCTGCAGTACTCTGGAATACTTGCTGCGATCCGAAGATTCAGAGCCCTAGAGTATACTCCACAACCCACTTTTCCGTCGAGTTTGGAGCCATCGGTAAAGAAGTTCAAGTGCCCTCTCCTCCCTGGGAGACCACCACTCCACGATGACCTTGTAGGTATCAAGGTTGAGAACTTCCTATCGAACTGAGGCTGAGAAGTCTGATAATCAACAGCCTCCCCAGAGCTCATAGGATCTTGAAGAATGGCACTATGTCCATACCCTTGCTGCTTCCAATAGCCCGACTGACTCAGTCTCTTGGCCGTATTGACCGCAACCATTTTACCATAGATGTCCAATGGTAAGAGATGTAGAAGGACATCTAGTGCAACTGACGGAGTAGTTCTTAGTGCACCGCTTATTAGGATCGCCGCCTGTCTCTGAACTTTATGTAAGTATTTGAGAACCGAGCCTTTCCCCATTATTTGCCACCAGACCACAACACCATACATGAGGATTGGTCTGATGATGGTGACATACATCCAGTGTGCAATCTTAGGTGAAAACCCCCAGTTTTTGCCGATTATCTGCCTACATGCATAGAGTGCAGTAGAAGCCTTTTTAATTCTATTTCCAGTGTTGAGCTTAAAATCCAGCTTACTGTCGAAAATAAGTCCTAGGAATTTCGCCCTATCTTTGTAGCCTAGCTGAGCCTCCCCAATGACAAGAGATTTAACCTTCGGTGGTTTATATTTTCTCGTGAAAAGAACAACCTCAGTTTTACCTGGGTTAACAGAAAGTCCGCTTTTTCTCGTCCATTCAGTAAGGGTTCTCAGTACGTTTTGTATGACATCCCTTAAGACAGAAGGGAATTTTCCAGATGCAGCAATAGCCACATCATCCGCATAGGCAACAACTTTGCAACCCATTCTTCCCATCCTTATTAAAATGTCGTTCACCACTAAATTCCACAACAGTGGTGAAAGAACCCCACCCTGGGGTGTGCCTCTGTTGACCCCTCGCGTGAGGGTAGAAGAACCCAGTTGGGAGCAGATTTTTCTTCTCAGTAGCAACTGAGATACAAACCCAACCACGGCGTCATCCATATGTATAGTTTGGAGGGACCTAATGATGGCTTCCGGTCTCACTCTGTTGAAAGCCCCTGCAATGTCCAGGAAAGCAACTATGGTGAACTCTTTATGAAGAAGAGATTTCTCAATTATGCTTGTAAGCGTATGCAAGGCAGTTTCCGTTGATCTTCCCTTTGTATACGCATGCTGACTGCTCGCGTAGTGTTCTGGATCTATTTTGCCCCGTATGTACACATCAAGGAGCCTTTCCAGGATCTTTAATAGGAATGACGTTAGGCTAATTGGCCTAAAGTCATTTGGTTCCGTGCTGGAGTACTTTCCCGCCTTCGGAATGAAAACTACCCTGCTTGTACGCCAATTTTCGGGCATGTAAGACAGAGCAAGGCAGCTCGTATATATCATCTCCAGACGTGGAGCAATAACATTTCTTACAGCCTGAATCTCAATTGGAGCAATACCGTCAGGTCCTGGGGACTTATATGATTTAAAGCTATCTATTGCCCACAGGATCCTATCTCGTGATATAATATCCGAGAGATTCATTGGCGCTCTGATTTGCATCACAATAGACACCTGTTGCTGTGTATCATTAGGCGGGAAATGCGTGTCCATGAGCAGCTTTAGAGATTCTGCATTGGATGTCGTCCACTTTCCCTCACTTTCTTTATGATTGCCTATGGGTTTAGCCTCCGAGGCAAGAATCTTTCTAAGCCTAGAAGCGTCCGCACAGTTTTCTATGCCACTGCAAAATTGCTTCCACGATGCTCTTTGAGTTTTCCTCAAAAGCCTTTTATACATCTTCAGCTGGGCCTTATAATTAAGCCAGTCCTGCTCAGCTCTTGAAGCCTTGGCTTTGTTGAAGAGCCTTCCACAGGTTTTCTTGGCTTCCTTTAATTCCTGAGTCCACCACGCCGGTCTTACTTTGTTCGGTGGTCTACTCATAGGACATGTAGCCTTCATAGTAGAATTGAAGGTAGTAGTTACTACATCTACTAGGTTGTCCAGCTCTAAGCTGTCTCGCGGTTCAGTGTAGGGAATTTCTTTAATCTTCCTACTAAATAAACTTTTATAGTTGTCCCAGTTCGTCCGTCTGATATTTCTAAACGGTGTCTGTTCCTGGAAGCCCTTGCTAATATACAGTGAGAACTCTATATAACGATGGTCCGAAAAGGAGTCCTTCATAGACACCTTCCAATCATGGATCATACCAGATAGAGTCTCCGAAACAAGAGTTAAGTCTAAAGCCTCCTGCCTATTCTTTATTACAAAAGTGGGCTCACCACCCCTATTACTAATGCTAAGATTGTAAGATACTATAAATTCAAAAAGTGACTCACCTCTTTCATTTGTATCACTGCTGCCCCAGATTGTATGATGCGCATTGGCATCACAACACACCATCAATACATTGTGATGCCTCTTTGCATCTGCTACGAGCCTCAGCAGCTCATTTGTTGGTGGTAGGTCCGGATCATCATAGGGAAGATATGCTGACGCCATCCAGTACTCTGCCCCATCGATGTTTAAGACAACCACAGTCAAGTCTCTCGAACTGTAGTTGGAAAGAAGAGTGATATTAAGAACCCGCCTGGCCACCACGCAGGTCCTGAACCCACCTTCGCTAGGTAAGGCGTATGTGTAAAACCCCGGTGTTTTCAGACCAGAAATGCAGTTTTTGGAGACCCACGGTTCCTGGATGAAAACAACATCAGCCTCGCCTGCCATCAGCCGAAGCACTAGCGCCGAACTGGCTTCTCTACAGTGATGGAGGTTTATTTGTAGGCACCGAAGCATCCACAATCTCCACCACCGTGCTATTGACCTCCTCTTCGTCCGACGTTAGAGTGTCCTCATCGTTGAAGAGTTTCGGAATATGCATGTCAGACCCAGAACTAAGAAGAGTATCCTCCTCTTCGACGCTCATGACGTCGTCTGGCTTATCTGACACAAGTACTTGTGCCGTAGCAGGCTTCATTCCCGCATCCTCGCCCCCGCTAGCAACATCCTCAGTTGCATTCTCTCTGGCTTGGTCAGCTCTGTAAACTTTCAGACTGATTTTTCCAAACCCAAAAGAGATTACTCCCTTGGACCTTTCTAGAAGAGGCATTGACTCCGAGTTAAGCACGAAGTACGCATGCCTCCTCGCCCCCTCGGGCTCACCCAGCTTATTCACCCTCCAATTGCTGGTGGGTATTTCCGGGTTGCACACTCTTATTATTTCGAGGATCGACTCCTCGTCAGCTGGCGAAGCTGGTAACCAGCAGTGTGCCCTCGGACGACTGGGAATACAGTCCCTACTGACTACGTCCAGCGAGCAACCAGGCCAGACTTCTCCAGCCTTCATAGCCGCAGCCTTAAACAGATCTACAGACCGTTGATCGCCGAACGAGATCAGCTTTACTCGACCCTGAAACCAACCCGCGTCCTGGCAGTCGGGTGCAGGTCCCGGCATCTCCCGAAGAACCTGAAGAAAGGTCGAAGCTAGAGCGCTTTCCACCCATCTCCATCTGTCCTTCGAGATACTTCCGTCCTCGTCGCCCTTATCAATGACCGCCATGGTCAGCGAAGCTTTCGCCACCTCGCTGAACATTTTCAGCGGTTGGGCTCGAGGAGCGTTCGTAACAGGGACCTTAACCCTCTTAGACCCAGACGCTTGTTGGCCACCAGGAGATCGGGGCCTCTTGGCGGACTCTGGATTACCAGTCGTCCGAGCGTTCTCTGCCTCAACATAATTCTTCGCCCAAGAAAGCGAGACTCTATTTTCCTCAGAGAGAGTGGAGGAGTCTGCCTCACCGTACAGTCGGATCACTCTACGTGCAGATCTCAGGTTCTGATGGCGAATGCGGGACGGTCGTGCGTGTTTGGAGCGATTGACAGAGACACCTCTGCCCTTAGAGCTCCCAGCACCAGACACCCTTATCTCAGGAACTGAAACAGCTCCCTTAGATGTACTGGCCACACACCTGCCCCCCATTCCTACTGCCTTAGCAGCCGACCCACCTGTTACCTGGCCTGGCTTACCGCCGACACTTTTGGTCACTGAGACCCTATCTGACGGGTTAATAACCCGCCCTGAGCCACATGGACTCGACTTCTTTCTTATTGTGGTAGAGTTACCTCCAACCATACGCTTTTTGGAAGTGTTGTTACCTCCAGATTCCGGTGTTTTACGAGGACCGGCCTCAGAAATTTTTTGGTTTAAATTATCAATTTTTAATCCCACGAGTGTGGGGGAAAATATGTCCGCCATGTCATAGCCCCCTCTAACATGGCAAGGTCACCGTTACTCACTGAGGCGACCAGGTATCAGTGAGGTGTCCCGCTAGAACACAGCCTGGTATACCCCCCGGCTGCGAACCTCACATGGGCGCGGGACAAACCCTGTGTTAGGGGGAGACATGCACCGCCATGCCTAGCGAGAGGATTTCCATTGCCACGAGTCCCGCACTCCTCGTTGGAATGCGAGAACAGTTGTGGCAATCGAAGGCTCCTCGAAAACCCCGGTGAATATACCGTCACCAGATCGGACGCCAGAGCCTTGTTGGTATGAAACAGGGTTCACCACGAGAAGGTAAGGCTGACATTAGGAATGGAGAGGCTTTTAGAGACGCATCACATCCCATGAACCCCAATTATTCGTATTACTCTTTGAGAATTGAATTCTGCTAGCTTTGTTCGGTTTTCGCTTTGCACTTTAACAAAAAATTGCCCTTTGCTTCTTCCTCTTGCAAGAATTTGCCCATAAAGCATAAAAAAAGAATCAAGAACAAAATAGTTTTGATTCTTTTAAATGAAATTCTTCGAATTTTCGAAATTGATTGCCGTTAGTTTCTTCCTTTTTTATTATTTTTTGCTAATCTGCAGAGACTTATGCCAAAACCTTCTTTATCTAGAGAATACCAAACAGTCCTGTGAGTCACCCGCATACAGGATTTTATTAAATCCCTAAGACTTATCTGTACCAATTTATTGCTGTCTTTTGGCAAGTAGTATTTCTTTTTTACAGCCTCTTCTTCCTCCTCCCCCTTTTCTTCGCCTACTTTGATAAGTCGCCGTCGAATAAATCACGCTTGGCATACAAAAAGAAAGAAAGAAGGAAAGAAATCATCATTTCTCAGTGATTTCGTTTGGGACGGTCGGGGTGAGACGAGGGTAACAAATCTCGAAACGATTGACGTGATGAGCGATGAACGAATTCGAATACGTCGAATACGTCTATCGCAGGCCAAGAAACAGATGACCAAATTTATTAAAGTCAACTTATTGCTTGCCGGCTGCGTGATGGCTTTTACGCGACCCATCAACATCACTAGCACCACCACCATCAATGCCGTCAGAATCGCCATCAGTGCAACTTAGCACCAGTATTATGCTCACGCCTGCTTACGCGACCATACAACATTTAAAATCGTCACATCCGTTCTTTCTCTCTTATTCTTAGTCTTGCTTCTTCTTGCTGTGCCTCCTCCTTGATTTATAAGTGATCAGTCCTTTATAACGAATGTGACGTGACATCGTGTATTGACGATATTTCAAAGGGAAAAGGCAATAAAAGTTGTCAGAAATACTAAAGATGGCAATAAGAAAAAGAAGACGAAATGAAGAGATATTGAAAAGGAGAATGAGAAAAAGTGGGAGGTCGATTATTCTGTGAAGCCATTTGGGCTTGCAAAATGTATAGAAGACTTATAAAAAATGTAAACAGAACTATCGCCAATTAATGAATTAACCCTTCTGGAAATCGTTGTGCCATTCGTTGACCCCATTCATGACGCTTCCATTCATTGAAACCCAATTCCTTAAAAACAAAGAAGAATTTTATAAAATAATCCCAAAGTGAGTTCAAAAAAGAAGAGAAATTGCTTCCAAATTAAGGAAATACAAACATACGAAGGGTAGATAAAAGGGAAAAAGAAATGGCGAAAATGCGCCCCTACAAAATACCGTTGCCAAGAATGAAAAATAATCCTCATCAGAAATGATGCGAAGTAAAAACAATTTTTAATTCACTGCCAAAGAAAACGGAAACTGAAAGCATCAAAAGATTGTTAAAAACTTTACAAAGCGAGATCATCGAAAAGCAGCGAGACAGACCTTTTCGAAATAACAGAAATGAAGGAATTGCATTGAACTTAATCATGAAGGTCCTGCAAAGAAATTCGTTGATTAAATAACAGAAGCTTAATGGTTTTAATGCAACATTTTCCTACTTTACCGATTGTCACTGCTGCTGCTAGGTTCGCCTCTGCTGATAATCGTTACTGTTCGTTTTATCAATTGCCGTCAAGTCATCAAAGTATTAACGAGCGTTGTATTGTGAACGAAGAAGAATAAGAAAGGTGAAGATGATGAAATACAGGCTGAGATATCGAGATAATACGGATATTGCAGCAGATTGAATTGATTTTTCATTGAAACGACACCGTCAGCATTTCAATAAGGAAATATCTTCGGAATCAATCGGTTATCGAAACTCGAACTTGATATAATGCAGTCTTTTGTAAATTTTGTGTAAGGAAAATCAAAATTTTTATAATAAAGCATATAAGGTTTTAAATTGAAATAAATTATAAATAAAATTTTATTCAGTACCGCCAAAAATAATTATGAAATGGAATATAATTGATTTCATAGAAACCATAGCGGTTTTAAGGTTTTAATAAATAATTTATTAAATTTAGAGTTAACAAACAAATGCATTAAGAAATTGCTGAATCATAAGAATTAATACCTTAAATGACTTTCCATCGTCTATTTTGTCTTCTAGGTTACCTTTTTTCAACATATTTTATTAGATCTTGCTGTTCATTTCTCTCAGTTTATTGCCGATTTTATTTTACTCCTTTTCTTATTCTTCTTTATTCCTATATTATAATCTTAAGTTTGTTTTTAAATTAGTTTTTTCTCTTTTGAAACACCAACGTCATTGTTTTTTTCTTATGAATGTTATGTTTTCCGTTATATCCATTGTTTTTGTTATTCTTATTGTTGTTGTTGTTGTTGTTTTTGGTATTATTGTGGCTACTGCGTTGTTGTTGCCCTCATTATTTCACCAAAGAAATTTCGCCGGGAAATTTTATCGAGCATCAACTACAAAGTAATCCTTAAAAACCGTGCTCACGTTAAGTGCTCTCCCCTCAGCATGAGCAATACACTGTAAAAAAAGGCTAAAGACAACATCTTTAATTTATTTTAAATTCTGTTATTCTATTTCATTTGAAAAATAATGATCAATTGAAAAAGAATTATTAATGAAAGACTAGTTAAAACCTAGAGCTTAATTATAAAAATTAATTTAAATAAAAAGAAGAAAAGTAGAAATATTAACAAAAATTTGAAATAGAGAATTTATAAATGAAAAATTATGTCTCAAAGAATGTTTTATAAAGGTGACAAAATATTTCTGAATAAATAATCGAGGAAGTTTGAAGCAAGCAAAATAATAATCAATAACATTCATTTATTTGAATGAAAATATTTCGAAGATTTTAATTGAGTAAGAGTACTTTTTAATATCTGGAAGATTTTGAAAAATTTATCGATAAAATTTATCAGTTTTTTCTTTGAAAAGAACATAAGTTGTTAAGGTGTTAAAAATGTACCTTACAATAATTGATTTTTCTCAGTGAGGGTAGACTGCAATTGATACTAAAAAAAATTAAAAAGAATTAAGATATAAAATATGCCAAAATCAGACGATGCGAGATGCGATGCGATATATATTTTAAATCGATATAAAGATAAACAATTTACGAGTAACGTAAAAAGTTTATTTAAAGCAAACGTTTTAGCAAAATTAAATTTTTAATTCGATTGAGGTAAGGCGTTTTACGAACAAAACAATTTATCAGTGAACGAAAGTATCTTAAACTATAAAATTCGACTTTTTAATGTATTCATAAAAGTTATATTCTCTTCTGGAGTCTTCTTAATGAGACAAAAGGTATTTTCCTTCTACTTAATTAAATATCTTTGGGAAATATCTTTTTAAAATTTTTAAAAGATTTGCTAAAACCTTTTTTCGGCAACTAAAGGAACCCAGATTTTGCATAATACGAAGTTAATCTATTGATTAATGGCAACCGAGTCTCCGTTCCTCTTTTTTAAAATTTAAATCTCGTTTAAATATCCTCAGTTATCGTTGGATGGATTAAGTACGAAACAACGAAATCTGCCTCATTTTAATCCTTCAAATGACCGCAAGTAATGAAGCTGACACCAAAAGGATACTTTTAACACTGATGACGATATTTGATTGGCTCTTTCTCGATTAAAGAGCGAGAAAAGAGAAAAAATGCTTAAACAAAAAGTTAAATCCTTTATTCAAAAAAATCATTCATTTTCCTCAAGAAATAAGAATCAACAGAAAACAACAACAAATATAAAAAGCACGGTAAAAAGGCAAACAAGTTTTGTTGACCATTTCAAGCAATGGATGCGTCAAAATGAATGCAATGGATGATGAATGAATGGCAGAAGGCATGAAATGAATGAAAGCATTAAATGACAGAATTTTTCAATGAATATAAAAATCCAAAACGAAAAAAAACGACAAGCTAATGAGTAGAAGAGCACAATGAGGGGAAAAGAAAATAAATGAAAGAGAGAAATAGAGAGAAAAGCCTGTCTTGTTATTGAGCGGAAAGCATTTCATATTCTTTTCTTCTCTTTCTCTTCCAACATTTGGCTACAGTCAATACGATTTAGCGTCAAAGCTTAGTGCAAGGATGTGAAAGGATATGAAAGAACTTTTTTAACTTTACTAAATTATGAAATCCTTGCAATTTCATGACATACTTCGGTCATTTAATTCTGATACCACTCGCACAAACAAATATGCTATGATAAAACCTCACACACACATAAACGCACACACTCACACACACACGCACCCATATCTGTTAATACGAAGGCACCTGCATTTATTTCATTTTCCGCAAAGTGATAAAAAGGATAGCCAAAAACGAGAATGATTTCGACTTTCTTTGCAAAAGAATATATCTCTCTATCTCTATATTCCTCTCTCTTTCTTTCTCCTTTGCTTCCTTTTCCTTCTGCTATAATCTTTTCTCGTATCCGCATTTAAGGCACATAATGCGAACTCTGCATCCTGCCAAACTTCCGGTGGCGCATTTATCATTATAACTGCTACCGCCAGGAATCACCATGATAACTACGGCGATGATGATGGCGTTGATTATGATGATGATGGTAGTAACGTTGATGATGTTGGCAACTGAAAATGTAATTATTACAAAAAATTCTAAACCAGTTTTCAACGAAGAAGATGAATATTATGTTGCTAGAGATTATTATTATTATAATTGTTTCCAAATGTTCTCCCTGTTATAAGAATCACCAGCGTCCTCAACATCATCATCATCAACCTTCATCGCCACCTTTGCCGTTATTTCATTGCTTTAACGATGGATTAATCAAAAACAATATTTACAATAATAACATAATTAACAAAAACACAAATAATAAAAATAAGAAAAATGTAAAATTATATCTGAGAAAATCATAAAAATCATCATGACTTTTCGAAATTCGATTTAATTTCGTTTTATTTCGAAAGGAGAGCAATTTAATTTCTGCCAAATCATTTCTATCAAACGGTAATGATTCTGTGATTTCTGTGATTATTACTCAAATATGAGTTGCAACTATCCAAAGAGAGTTTACTTTCGACTAACCCTCCGGTCAAATTTTCAGTGATTTTATTGTTTTACGACAATCGATTCAACATCGTGGATGCCATTAGGTTTACTGAAGCGCTCTCTACATCACTTCTAATAGTGTTGCCAATTTCTTGGGCGACACCTTTTAATAATATCGCTGTTTAACGAAACTTAAACTCGAAATTATTGAGTTTACTAGCTTTTGTTTCAGTTTTCCTCCAACCGTTTTGATACTTTTAATTTCAGTTCACCTAAGTCTAAAAAGTGGAAAGTTTTAGCTTCAATACTCCTTTTTGTCGAAGCCTCACTTTTGGTATTCATAAGCGAAACCGGCCAAATTCAGGATAAACAAGTAAAAACACTAACTCCTCCTCCCTAATACTTATACTCATAATACTCCTTCCCTTTGATGGTAGGGTATAAAAATAATTGATTACTATGAAATAAATCGAAAACGTATTGTAGTAATTTTATCGAAATATATAAAAAGGAAACAAATGCAAATGCAAATGCTTTTGAGAAAATGCATTCAATCGAAAGGTGTGATAGCCATCGCCATCAATTCAATACTATTCAACCATTTCAACGATTTAGTTTGAAGAAAATATTATAGCAAAAAGATTATATTCGTGTCATTGCTCACAGATAATATTCTCAATGCGTTTTATATTTTTATACGCATATTTTTTTGTATCCTTTGTATTGCAAAACGACTAGCAGTATAGAGTTTTATAGAATGCTTTTTTTCTGAATAACAAAATTGTTACAGGAAAGAAAAGAGAGAAGCGTGAGAATAATATTTTCTATAATAAATAGATAAATGTTTTGAAATATATGCGACTTTATTCCTGTTATTTTTATAGTTAAGAAGGTTTTTCTTTGTATTCTCTTTTACTTTTCTTTATCTTGAGTATCATCGTTCGTTACTTCCTAATCTTCCTCACTTTCACAGCGACTACAACAACAATTATAAACCTTCCGTCAACCCACTAACGATCACATGAATATCTTTATTCACTTTGTATAAATTCATGCCCTTTAAAGAAATCTTCAAGTAAACAAATCCAGAATATTTCGTCACAGAATCATGCCCGATTTATCACGAATGCATTTTGTAATTGTTTAGATCACGCACACCCAATCGTAGACAGAAGTTAGCACCCACTCTCTCTCTCACTCTTTCTCCCTCTCTCTCTCTCTTCACCTACGCCAACAAAATTTGCAACAGCAGCAACCGCAACTCCAGAAGTAGCAACATTACTTCCGCTTTTACTCTCATCGCATAAAATCAGCAGCTCGTAACCACGTAATGTAACGTTAGCATATCATAAAATATTTTTAAGGGTACTTCTAAAGAAATCTATAAGAAAAGAAAGCCCATAAAATATGACTTTAACGCTCTAAAAAGGACAACAATGTTGCTTAAATTGATTTTAATTGTCGTATCAAAGACGACGATAAAAGAGGCACGCCGGAAAAAGCGTACAAAATATCAAAATCTTAGATAAAAATGTGAAATCGATATAATTTAAGTAAATATACTTATGATTCAACATGAAGAGTCAATAAAAATTTGAACGGAATGTTTAAATAGTCAAAACTCTAAACTGTCAATATAATGACGTACATGATGGCATATGGATTCCGCAAACAATAATGAAGAGATGAAAGTCTGATAAGCGCAACACTTGAGCTGACTGCGTTTCTGGCAGCGATGTTTTCTTTTTTATTATTAATTAAAGAAGTTATCTTTAAATTTTCAAAGGTCAAACATTTTTTAACGAACAAAATATTTCATTCCACGGTAAGTATCAGCGAATCATTTATAAGAGTCATACATAATTGAGTTTAGTGGTAACGCCTGCTGTGCCATCATTTGATAGCCTTACCTGCGCATACTACCCCTTTAGAACGCTGGCCCGACAAGTTATGTTCTTTTTGAAATGCTTCGTTATGAAAACGAAAAAAGTCCGTGATGAAAACGAAAAAACAATAACAATAATGTTACGTGCAAATTACTGAAATCATGAAAATGCAGGAACAGAAAAAATTTCAATATTTTCATTTCATTTTTCAATTTTTTTACTTTTTTGTTAACAATAAAACTGACCGATGGAATGAGCATGATTTATTCGGATTAACTGTGACTTTCATAAAAAAAATTGCTTTATGGTGGTCAGCCTGAAAATATGCCAAGCATCAATAAATTTCAACTCGACGAGGTCGGTAAAACAGAAGCAATGGCTGCAACAGCAAATGAACTGATAGGGTGTAGGGAGTAGCGGCTAAATAGTAATAAAAAAGCTTTTATTTATAAACTTTTGCATTTGGGTATTATGTGATTGTCTTTGGGGATTTATCTAATCTTTTTTCGAAGGAATAAAAAATTTTTGCGAAATCGGTTAACCGCATTAATGATTGTTATATGATTTCTTAAGATATATTTGCACAACTGTAATCAAGATAAAATAAAGTCTAATTTTGAAATACTGCAGTTGGGTATTATTTCATGAGACTTCACAAACCGATGACAATCTGATAAATCAGTTTATCAAATAATTTATTTAATTTTTTTTCAGATAATCTAAGTAAAGAGTGTGATCGGCCAAAACTATATCATGACGACTCAATTCATAAATCACTGACGAAATTTCATATATTTGGGTAATATTTTCTCTCGTTATTTTTTTCATTAATAATGGCCTTAATGTTTTGATGGCGTTTTCATCGTACTTAACAGTTTACGCTACAAAGGCAGTTAAGTTGTTTGATTTGAGGGAAAAAAGAGGTCGCATATGACCAATATTGATTTTCTTCTAAATCAAACCTAACAAAGAACGACGAACAAAATCGTTACAATGTCAATAATGCTCGTTTAAATTGTCATCGATAAATCGTTTCTATCGTTTCGTTTACTTTAGCTGATACATTTCATGCATGATTCTTCTGGGAATTGTTAACGTAATAAATTACAGAAAAAACAAATGAATGAACAAATAAAGGAACAAACGAGCGGCAAAAAATTACTGAATGAATGAGTGAATGAATGGAGAAAACAAGTTAACACCGTAACCAAAATTGCAATTATTGTTACTGCTACTAACCAGAAAAAGTTGTGTATTGTTCTCGATGACCCATAAAATAAACAAACGAATAGTGAAATGCATACATTTAATCAATATTGAAATGAAACTGGACTGAAAACTGAACTGTAAACTAACTATAAATTAAATTGATGAAACTTAAACTACATACAAAAAAGTTGTTTAAATATAGAAAACAATTCATAAAGGCAGAGTAACGATGATGTTGATGATTATGAAGGTGATGATGTTAATCATGTTCGAACAACTCGAAAATAATTCGTTTGAAAATGATGAGAATTAAAATTTACAAAAATTAAAATTTACAAAAACGAAAGATTTTTATGGATAGAATCATATTTATATCAGTTGCAAACTTACTGGATATAAACAAAAAATAAATCGGATCAGAATTAAGAGCTCTTCGATGGAGTGTAAACTCGTCATATGTCTGTCCGACTGTTCAGACCGTTTTTATTAATTTTTTTTGTCTAACGTTTTATCGGAAGAAGACATTATAAAAATCCAAAATCACATTTGGCAATTTTATTTATTTAAAATTTAGGTTGACAGCAAAAACAGAAAATACAAATGTTTTTTTTATTTTGCTTTGCTTAGATAAGACTTATAGTTAAATATTTTTATGAAAGGTTAAATAAATAGCAATATTTCTATCAGTTATATTTATTTCCCCAATATCACACAAATGGTGAAAAAACCACCATAGTAATCGTACAGCGAATATGCATCAAATTCACACAGTTTTTTGCTTCAAGGTTTAGTCCTGATGTTTATTCTATTTATTTTTAGACTTTTCCTGCCATCATGATTGCCATCAATGTGCAAGCAAATATTTATTTATATAATTCTTAAAACCTACACCTGAAGGGCGGAGGATATATTAATATTGTTCCGGTTTTAAAGGGGCTAACGGAAGCGTGTCAGGTTTAAATAGGTTTATACAATTCTACTCAGAATCACCTCCACAGTTCATATAGCCATGTATCTTCGTCCATATATCTGTTTATCTGTCCCACTGTCTGTGTGTCCTTTAAATTTCCATTACGACTGTAGCGTATTTGAGTTTCGCCAAAGCCGAAACTAGCGTTCTTGCTGGTTTGTGTTAAGCTGATTTATTAGGTCACCTATTTATTTATTCTTTTTATCTTTTATTCATTCTTCCTTCTATTTTTTATTTATTCCATACTTTTTTTAGAAAAAGTATTTTTTGTTTGAAAATGCTAAATATTTAAACTATTTTTAGCAGCAGTCTCTTAATGCGAAGCTTCTTTTTTAACGGATTTTACGCTCAATTCGTTCGCTCAATGGAAAGAGTTTTTATAAAAGCATTAAGAAATTTTATTCAATTGAGACCCATGAGAACAATGGCAATTAGTTACACCATATATATACTAAAACAAAATCGTACACAATACAAAAAATTACAATATAAAAATAAATTTTGGAAAAAGAAAAATTCCTTCAATCATTAATTCATTCATTCAAATTAATTATTTCTTAAATAAAACTAAATCAGAATATATAAAAAGTTTAATAAAACTATATAAAAAAATTTATTTTAACATTATTACCACTTTAAAATTGTCAAAATTTGTAACATCTATAAACAGAATTTTAAAAACGGAATTTAAAATTTTTTTTGGTTTTTAATAATATATTTGCGATAAAGACTATAAACTCATCTTTCATCATTTCGACTTGTTTGAACAATTTTAAATACAAATGGAAAAACTGAAGGGAATTTGATGGCCCTCTTGGGATTTAATACGATAATTTATTACGTTTTCTAAAGTTAAAAAATTGTTATTTTTGCAATCAATGAAATTATTTTTATCTTTTATCATCTTTATATATGATTTTTCTACTTATTTGTTTATAATATTTTTATTTATACTAAAATAATCCGCTGCAAAAGTAATAAATAAATTTTTAAAATAATAGTAAACTAAATAAATTAAATCTTTTTTTATTTCATTACTTTTGGACTTTCAGATATTTCGTTTCCTGTACAAAGGTTCCGACGAGCACGAAACTATTCGATGAATTTTTAGCAAACTTCAGTAAAATAAATAAAATAAAAATTTCTAATTTCCAATTTGGAAACTATGGAAAATTTGTAAATATAAAAATAATCCTCCGTATTACATTTCAAAACAATTAAAACATACATTTCTTAGAATTCTTCAATTTTATCATAAGAATAGTTTTATTCCTTCCTTTGTCTCGCACATCTGATTTTATATTGCGGCCAATATGCAAAAGCTCTTCAGCATAAATACCTTCACGTAACTAGATGCTCTTTTTAGCACACTCTTCCCTTTTTCCCTTATCTGTTTCTCTTCCTCCGTCACTCTCTCTCTCTGGCATTCATTTACTGTATCTCTCTCGCTCTTTCACACACACACTCTTTCTCTCCACCGCTTTTCTGTCCTGTCTCTTCCTCTGCAGGGTTTCCTTTCCCGCTTCAATCAAGATGAATATTCTTCGAGGCGTTAAATTTTTAATATTTTTATTTTCACTCTAAACTAGATTTGAAATGAATGATGAAGCGAATGTAGCGAGTCTGGTACATGCTTAAAATTAGTACACAAACACAAACAACACCAACAACAAACGAACGATAAACGAGAACAACGAATTTTTAGCAGCTACACAATTTAACGCTTCTGATGAAAATAAATAAAAGGTGGCACAAAACAAACTTATTTACAATTTCGTTATTAGACGGTAAGAAGGGGTAAGAGCAGATATGTGTGTAGATGTGGGTAGGGGTAAGGATGAGAATTTGGATGTGGCCCTAGAGTGTCCTTGTGCCTTGGTCGACTATAAGGAAAAGTTGCAGTTTATGTTGCGGTTGAACATGCGTAGAAATAAAGATCGTTTGAACTTTCTGGTGAACCCACCTAACCCCTCCACGGTCCACCCCGTTCACCACTTCAGGGCTTCAGCACTTCGGAGAACCATGACATCAACTTTCGTAATTGAAATAAATTGCACAAATTCGGTTAAACTTAACCGAACATGGAAAGGATTACTGAAGAAAGGAAAGGAAAGTGCGCTTAATGGAGCAACGTAATAATTTCAACAATTTTGTAAAAAGTTTTTTATGTTATAGTCGTAGGAGTTTGCTGTATGTATGCGGTCCGCTTTGTAAGTATAAGTATTATTACTATTGGTATCAATAATAGTAAGAGTATAAATTAAGAGTATTTGTATGTATTTAAAAACTTGTATTTAAAACTTTTAGCAGCTTCTTCTGCAGTCTTAAAAAAGTGAAATATTAAATCTGTTAAAATTAATAATACTTTGGTTTAATGCAAAACTATAATTTCTGACACTCTCGGAGGAATAGAAGAATTTTTCGTTTGTGATATAACAAATAATTTTCCTGTAAATGGCAACTTAATTGTCAATTTAAATTTAGTTTTCGCATCAAATTATTCGCTGTTGTGAAAAAATAAATCACATAAACTACCAAACAAAATGTGTTTCATTATCTGACATAATAAAAAATCGAAGTCATCCAATAGAAAATATGAAACTCCAAAAGGCTGACAAAGAGAAAAAAATTACATTGTGGGAAGTATAATGGATTTATAAATAAAAGAGAAATAATTCATTTATTCCCTTGCTAGAAAATAAGAGAAACCTTAAAAGACTCTTGATGTAATTTATTTAACGAATGAATGTATCGACGACAAATAGAAAAAAATCTTCGTCAATAAAGTGCAATCCAATTCGATTTCCGTTTTTAAAATTAAATTTAAATTCAAATTTAAAGATCAAATAAAATGAGTTGATTTTTCAGAAATCCTGGACTGATTAAATGACCACAAGATCGAAAACGCACTTTGCGTTTTCATCATTTTGATATCTCGTAGACACCAACGAACAAACAAACGAATGAGTGAACAAACAAACGAATGATTGAGCGGACAAATGGATGGATGAACAAACAAACAGACGAACGAACAAACAAGCGATTTTCAAGACCACAAATTGACTGAATTAATGCGAAGGAGCTTCAAATCAGGCTCAAAACTCGTCTGCATTGTTTCAATATACGTCTGTATTTAACGAACAATAACAACGAGAGCGGCAACAATAACACCAACAATTGCAACAGCAACCACAACTAACAAATAGAAATAGAGGCATATACTAAAATCTATAACGATTACGATGATGATGATGCGATTGATATAATATATCATAATGACAAAATTGATGACAATTATGGTAGTGATCATGACACTTGTTAAGAGGAATTAATGAAGAAAATGCATATACGGAATGCGATCGAGTGAAGAGTAATCAAAACGTCCCTGGGGGTATTCCCGTAGGTCTCAAACAAATCATATTAGGTCAAGAATTAGTCAGAATTAAAGGTCACAATTACAAAATATTTCAGTGAGAATTCAGAAGTCGAAGAAATGGAAAGTGTGAGAGAGAGAGAAAGAAAGGTGTATCACAGAAATACGGAGTGTCAATGAAGAAGCTCCTTAAATACGCCGAAATGAACCGAGACCTAAATTTGTTTTCTTTACGAACGTTTTTAAATTATTCTTTAATTTGATTTTTGATTTCATTATTAATTTTATGGCCCTTTATTTCTTTTTCTCTTAGGATATTATATCAATAGGTTTCCCAAAGTGAAACAAAGCCCAAATTGGCCCTCGCGGTTTGAGGATTTCTACAGCGGGCGGAGAAAGGCCGAAGTGTTGCTCCGTTTTCTTTTCTTAAAGATTTCTTGTTTTATTTGCTTTCTATATATTTTTGTATCAGAAAAATATATATAAAAAATAATGAAAGCTAACACACTAATCGTGCGAGAATCTTTCGCGTTCTCATTTCTTTCTTTTACTCGTTCCTTTCTTATTACTTTTTCTCTTCTTCTTCTTCCTGATTTTTATTATATTGTAAAGCAGTAAAAATAATTAAATAGCACCGGCTACACGACACGATGGTGTCACTGGGAAAAGGTGTCAACAACAAAATTTGTGGGAAGTTCAAACAAATACCGAAGAAGACGAGCCGATGAAAAATCCACAGATAAACTCTAAATCAATGATGATGACAAACGTTGCCCCTCAGGCGCGCGCGATTACACTTAAGTGTGTGAAGAAGCAGCAGATGAGATGAGGAGCGCTGGCGAACCACAGTCGCCGCAAATCACGTTTTTTAAACCACTTGTCAACGCCGTCACTCCCCCCAAAAAGAATCGAAAGAACTTTCACAACCAAATGCTCACTTTGCGTCGATTCGCGTTGCGCATGTCCACAAATGTGTTAAAGTGTTAACGACCATAATCATGACACTTTTTTCTGTTTTTGTTTTACTTTTCCTTTTGAAAGTAAATTTCTTTTAATGTTGGTTTTTTTCTTTTGTTGAAAATTTCACGCATGACTGCAATAGTGACAAAATAGATAATAATTTTAATGAGAGTAACAGTGAAAAATTGTGCAGTAAACAGCCACAACAACGACAACAACAACAGCAACAGAAACATATTAACAACACTTCATGCAAATGAAGATCATTCATTCATTCTACTGTCACGTAATGTATGCCTGACATAAATGCATATCCACACACTCACAAACTATTACATGCACTCATATATTCACACACACACACACCTATATGTGCACGTACGTACCATGCACGACCACACATTGTAATCTTGTCATAACATATGGCTCCGAAGTATTTTAGTGATATCTGTGGGAGGGCATCTTCATATCCCCCACCATTGGTATTTGCTACCAACGTACAAACCCAACCAACAAACAGATCCACCCACATATCAAGATATCGTACTCCGGTGGTTGGGAACCGCTGTCAGTGGAATAAAGCTAGCTCAGATTCTAGACGTGGTCATTTGAACCTGCTGGGTATGATAAAGCTAGTCCAGATATTTACGAAGTATCTGTGAGTTCGCCCCGAAATAGCAGTTGTTTTTAGTTATTTAGTAGTTAGTTGTTAGTTCTTGTTTAATTAGTTAGTTAGTTGTAAATTCTATCAATGCTACAAAGCATATCTGAGGAAGAACCATCTCATTAAAGGGAAATTCTTCTCTGAAAAAGAGATTCATTTCAGAATTTCATTCCACTTTTGAACTGACAAACCATAACGAGTTTTGAAAAATAATTGCCCACCACGGTTTACGCGGTGAAAAGAAATTCTTGTAGAAATCATTGTAATCGAAAGTTTGGGTTAAATTTATGAATATTTTTTATATTTTTTAATCTTTTTTTAATCTTATCTATTCTTCATTTCAATTTTTTATATTATTGCTATAAAATAAGAAAATATTTTAGCACCCTAAAAGGTGTTAGTTAATTAACTATATCTTGTATCTTTTGCAAAACAGGATAAAGTAAAAGAAGGAATATGTGAGGACCGATTAGAAAGTTTCCGGCCTTTACAATCAAATCTAGATTTCTATCCCGAGGTAACCCCCACAAATTCGATCCTATTAATAATTCTAAAAGACAAAATATCTCCCCAATTCTGTTGATGCGCCAGAAAAATGTTGTTCATCTAACCCCAATCGTTGGAAAGGGAGGCATCCAGCGCTAGCGCCATTTCGACGCCGAACAGTAGGGTGGCATAGCGTGTACAGGCTTCGATTTGGGCTGAAATTAAAGTTCTGCTTTTACCTGTTGTCTTTTCTAGTTTATGGTTTTATTTTTTGTGCGTTTTTAAATAGCGTTTCTTTTTTGTTTTTCATGTCTTTTCTTGTTAAGCATTTAAGACTTTACGAAGTCCATAAAAAACTCACCGGCAATACAGAAACTCATAAAGTACGAGTAAAGCAAGTGATGTTTTTTTACGCGACGCGTTTCTACGGCGACGAAGACGTCGAAATAGTCGTGGCTGTTCATCAAAAACTTTGATGTTTTGTGAGAAGACGTGAAATCCGAAAACCATAAAACGAAAGTAGTTCTTAACGTTAATGACAACAGAAACAACAACAACAGCAACAACAACAGCAACATCAAAAGATAACAAGTACATCAATAATTATGCAAAACAACAACAACCATAACAAAAGGAAGAAAATTGAAATGAACAAAACAGCAACTGTCGTAAAACCAATAACAACAACAACAACAACAAAACGATGACGACGACTGCGACGACAATCGCAGATAACTTATTTATTCTGTTAACGACGGTCTTAAATGTTCATTAAACACACATACGCAGATAAAGCAAAGCAACGTAAACGCCAAACGACGTATTCGCAAAAAGGCGAAGATAAAGGAGATGAGAAGTGTTAATCCCCCCGCTTGCGTTAAAAAACTTCCCGATGGTATGCTAATAATCACGATGACGAAGATAATGATGAGGATGCAAAATATTGAAGGGAAAGAATAAGGTTATAACTGCACTAAACTACTCGTACATGCTTACGAAAATTGGACCAGCAGCAACAACAACAACTGCCCGAGTAAGAACAAATCTGCCTGCCCGGATGACTGTTCCCGGGGCAACGGCCATGACTCTCAGCGAAATAAGACGAAAACTCATTCATTTACAATAATGAGTTTTTTCTCATTATTTACAGAAATAATTTACAGAAATAATAGAAATTAAAGAAAAAATTTTAAAATAAGAGAAAAGTCTGTTTTAAAAATTAATAACATTAAAAAATTTCTAACGGAAAACAACAAAAAGTAAATAAAGAATCGTTATTGTCTGGGCTTCTTTTATTTGAAGTCGCAAATTCTCTCTCTGTCTTTCACACACACTCTCTCTCTCTCCCACTCTGTCTTAAAAGCGGTTTTTTTGTTTTTTCGCTGTTGTTTTGAGTTTCTGGGTCAAATTTTGTTGCCAATACAAATGAAGAAACAAAGTCGCAACAATAACAACGACATCAAAAACGTTAAAACCAGAGGCGACAGAAATTTAAAAACAAAAAACACAAAAAATATTTAAGTCTATAAATAGAAAATAAAACAAAAAGGAAATGAAAGGTAAAAAAGCCAAACGAAACAAATTGGTAAAACTAAGAATATTATTAAACACACAATTCAAAAAGAATAGAAAAAATTTCTCCGTCATTTTTTGCCACTATGTTGTTGAGTCACGAATTTTGTCCGTTTTATTGCTTCACAAATTTGACTTCCTAACAATTTTTTTATCTGTCAGCAGACGTCTTAACGTACAGAATTTTTAAAGAGAATATTGATTGGCTTTTCGAACACTTTCCTGGTGGATATTGGAGTATTGTTGATAAATCGATCAAATGCTTGAAAAAAAAGATAGAGTCATCGCTATTAAAGTCAATCCCATTTGATCACCGGCAAGATCAGCTGATTGATCACTCTCTTAATCAACGAATCGAAGAGTCATTTGAATAATCGATTAATTCATAATAATCTTGTTTTGTTTGGATTTCTGTTGATGACATGATTAGTTATTTGATCGCTCATTTTTATTGATCGCTTAATTTTATTGCAACGAATTTTATAACTCATTAACTTTTTTTCAGACCCTTTCACTTATTGATTCAATCTTTTTGGACGACTTTTTAAATGCGAAAAATAATTAACAATTAAATTCGATTTTCTAAAAATATTGCAAAATTGTTGAAGAACCGAGTGAAATTGAATGAATACGTGCTTGGTAATTTATTATTATATACGATGAAAGTAGACATTATTATTTTGTTCAATATTTGAATTATATTACCAATCTTCTTTATCCTCCCCGGCGTCTTCCTCTTCTTCTCTGCCAAGTAAAAAGAAAAGCGAGAAAATTTATTCATCAAAACTCACTCACGCACTTGTTGCACTTTCGTTTATATCTAGGCCATGATGGAACGCATGTCAACGTCTTAGATTCGGACACGTTCTAAACGCTTTATTCAAGGTGACTTACAATGATAGTCACAACAACAACAATACAAACAGCAACAACAACGACGACAACAATGGCAATATCATTAACATTTCGAACGCCATAAGCCGTTTCATAGCTTTATCACTTTCATTTGAATACAGGCCAAGTTATGAGAAAGTTAGTTTATGAAGAAAACAAAATTTTGTGAAGGGAAAATTTTTTCTAAAATTTAAAAAAATTCTATTTCTTAAAACTTCAACTAGAATTTCTAGCATTTCACTTTGCGTATGTTACCTCATTAAAAACAAATTAAACAAAGTATTCTAAACTCCAAAACGATTCGTGTTTCGAGTTATAAATAAAAGGACCTAAAATCGTGCAACGCTTGAATAAATCTGGCTTTTTTTTATTCGGGACCATTTAGTTTTTTTAGGTCAAATTTTGTTTGGCGCAGACGATTCATTTGGCTTTGTCCGATTTTTATTTGCAGAATTTTAAAAGGTCTTCTTGATTGACTTTCACGAGGTTTACACGTACCGTTTGATTAAGTAGAGCAAACAGGTAACAGACAGCCATATGAATAAATGAATCCGAGCGTACATACGTCCGCACACACATATATACCGTCGATGCCCCTACAGCAAACGAACAGCAGGTGGTCTCCATTTATTGAATCAAATGGAACATGTATCGCAAAATCAACACTGTACAGTGAACGAAAGAGATGGGTATATTTACATAATATCATAAATAAAATTTATACTAGATATTAACCTACCCTCAGCGTCGATAACTCTAATATATCCTGGTCCATAGTTTTCGCAATTTATTGAAATTTTCAAATTTTAGGTAAAAAACGGTTTTTGAATCGTTTAATTCAATCAGAATATGTTAACCATCATCATTAGCATATTCATCATCAACTTCTTCTTCTTCCCAAATTTTAAAGAACTTATGGTACAGTTTTTTTTATGTTTTCGAGTTACTCCGCCATCGTTAAAACGAATTTACATAAATGTCATCTCAATCCCTGCCTCCCGCTCTTTCCAATTTCATAATGTTACCTGGTTGTTTTTTATTTTTGGCAATTGGTAAGGTGTTTATTAAGGTTCCTTAATGGCAGTTTGGAGAATTTTTCATTAAAAAAACTTGAAAATTGTTTACTGTTAACTGTTTAATTTTTATGCTATAAACTGTTAATCGATAAACACCCATTACTAAACTCCTCTTCTCCTAATTCTCGCTAACACAACACACATCGTTTGTCTCCGGCGAATGAGATGAAGATAGACAGAGAACGTTGTTTAATATTCGAAAACTGGCTTTTGATGATTTGTATCGTTTTTGTTGTTGCTGTTCTTGTTGTTGGTGGTATCGTTGTTATCGTATTCGTTATTGTTCTTTAGCTCGTTCATAATCATTGTTCGCTTAAACAGAATGGACCACGGTGCGCTCTAGTGGTTTCAGTGGAATACCGTTATCGCTGTTTGATTATTTTTTTTGAGCAGCTTTTCATCGACTGTTATGAACCGAACGCCCGCAGCAGCGAGTATTTGTTTGGAAGTAGATTTTTGTTGAGGGTGTAATTTTGGGATGTATTATGTATTTACATACAATTGGGTCCTCGCATGCGTCACCACCTGTTTTTATTTCTTGTTCATAAGCGACAGCTGGAATTTTGGCATAATGTGTAGCAGATTTACTTATTTGCTGTCTCTCTCAAACGCCAGAGCAACGAGAACAACTAAATGTATTCCAATTATGATGATTATATTCGTTATTTCTGACGTTGTTGTTGTTGTTTATGATGTTGTCATAATTATTGTTTACGATACTTGTGTGTGTGTGTGCTTGCGTGTGGGTGAATGGGTGGGTATATCAGTTTTCACCTGATTTATCACTGACTAAAATATTCATCATTTGTCTTCTACTGACTTAGAAATTCTGTTACTTCCTCAACAATCATTATTAAATCAACGCTTTCAATTCGGTTTTGATTATTTTTTAATTTTGAATTTTAATGCGTTTTGATGAAAGAGCTTGATTGGTTACTTAATGGCATTATTTCAAGAACTCTTCAATTATAAATGAATCAGGAAATATGATATAGTGGTTTTATATTTATATAAACCTAATACTGAGTTTCATTTTAATATTATTTAAACAAGACTGTTTGGATGCATTCATAAATAAATTTAATATTTTTATTAACTAATTTTTTGTTCTATTAGTGAGCGACAAAGGTAGAGAGAAAGTAAGAAGCAGCAGTCCTAAGGTAGGTCACCAAACGCGAAATGAGGTTCCTGTAGCAGCACGTTTTCTCTCTTAAGGACCCTACTTTTTCTTTCTCCTCCAACTTTCCTTCCCTTGTATTATTTATTTGCAATATGTCTGGAAGTCATAAATTTTAACCGACACTCTGTGAAGGAAAGCATCTTTAATCCTTTGTTTCCAAATCTTCACCCCGAAGATTATCGAATTACAGGAGACCCTAATTCTAAGTGTTTGAGATATAAAAACTTTCTGGCATACATATTTTTACATACTCGTTAGATTTAGTTCGACAATCTAAAGAGTAATCCACATAAAATTGTATCTAAGGAAATTAATTAATTTTTTTAATGATCGATAGTAAGTTGCTTTCAGGCGCCGAATCCGCAAACTAAACAAAGAGAAAGCAGAGAAGAAAATCTGATCAGGTTTCGATACAAAAACCTATAGGGAAAATATTGCATTTTTCTAGTTTTATATATATGTGCCGGTATGTGTATGTGTGTCTGTATGAATGTGATTTTATGCTTTTGTGTTTTTGAAAGCTAGATATTTAAATAGGCGATAAATTATATCAGTCAGTGAGTTAATCTTCAAGTTTCCCCGTAATTCTATAACTTTCGAACTACTACAAGATCATCATCATCATCATAGAACAACAACAACAACAACACCAACAGTACTCCCAATACTGCTACGAACTCTTAGCTTACTTCGTTCAGTAATCTGATGAATGTATGCCACATTTTCTGAATGATGCTCGAGTTCTTTATGTTACCGATAATGTTATTGGCTTGAAAGATATTTATATCGTTTACCAACATGAGCTCAAAAATACACGTACGAAAATTTATTCGCTTGAAAAAGGCTCGCTCGGAATAATAAATTGGAGAAATGATAGCTAGAAGAAATACTAGCTCGAAAAATTCTCTACACAAAGTTACAATTTCGCTCGCATAAATTATTACTCGCTAAAAAAATTATTCACTCGTATAAATAATTACTACCTGGAGTAATCGATCAAAGAAAAAGCATCCTCCCTTCCGCGAGAAAATATTGCACAAGGAAGTATTCGTCCGAATAATTTCTAGCTGGAGGAAGCCATAATTTAATTTTTCTATTAAAAAAGTTCCCCATAAAAATAACCAATTAAAAAAAATATTTTTGAAGAAGATAGCAATCCGAAGAATGGGTAAAATTTGATGAAATAGTTGTTTAAAGGATGTGCTTGCATTCACTTGAAGATCAATCATTCAACGCCGCAGAAGTAAGAAAATCTAATGATCGTTTTTCATCTTCGGTAATTTTATCTCTTTGTAGGCAAACAAACACACATGCAGACATTTCTTGATCAAATGGTGCGACCACAACCGTATCGTCGGCTACTGATGTTGATTCGTGCAGCTTGTAAGTATGACCTCTCTGCAGCGACAATCCATCAAACCAGCTATCGCTCAGAGAATCAGATGATAGAAGCAAGATTTCGATTGGCATTAAAAATATTCATTCATTCGTATAAAAAATACGATACAAAAAATATTTACTCATTCGTATGAATTCGTATATACTCGCAATAGGACAAAGAAAATGGTGGGGTAATCTTTGGCGACAATATCATTGATGCTGCAAGCGTTTCAAATGATATGCAGAACTTACCGGTCAGTCAGTTCAAAATTTACACGATCTACACGTTGGGCGGTAGCAACGAATGACTGCAGATGCCCATTAAATTTGACACCAACCATCTAACAACTGTCAAAAGAAACGAATACAAACCAACCAAAACCATGCATGACCTTTACGTTGACCTCTGCAAAACCTGCAATGCGCTGTCTAAAGGCATTAAAAAAACACGTAAGTGAATGCATCAGAAAAAAGAAGAAGAGCACGCTTTTTACATGCGCGTAGCGGGTGATGTAACGAAATAAATTACACCAACAAATCTAGCACTCGCGCACCAATACCAACAATGGCACCAACTATCGGAAAATTCTAAATTTCTAAAGGAACATTCGAACGCTCTAATGAAGCTCAATAAATTTCAATGCTTTTAGCCAAATTGCTGCAACAGACCTAGATCATTTTCTTGCCAATCGGATCGATTTCGATTCGATGTTCATTCGGTGTGTGCTTATTGATTTATTTTTCTTATTCGCATCCTGTTTAAATAAAAACGAAAGTATACTAGAGCTAATATTTCAGCTATATTACTGTCGTTGTTGTAGTTGTTCTAGTTTTTTTTAGAAATAATTAAAAACTTAAACTGAATAATATTGAACAAAAGTGCTGACAAAATTTCTTAAAGTATTTTACTTCATGTGTAGGAATAATTGCAAATATTGAAACTATTTTGTCTTAGCATTATTTGACCCAAAAAGTGAAACCTTTAAACCTAACCAAAAAAAAAACAAAAACTTATTTACAAAATTTCGAATTTATTTCTCATAGCTTTAATAGTACTCCTCACCACCTTATTTCCACCTACTTTCAAGTGTTTTCCTTGATTTCCTTTTGTGCTAGCAACACTTCATTCACTTCATTTCAAACACTTTCATAATTTTTAAACATAACGAATACCATCAAAAGTCACCGCAGATCAACGAAAATTAGTTAGCATTGCGTGGTATGTCAGACAAATGTTAACCCGTAACACAGACTCCAATCCCTCTATCTCTGTAGCCCTCCCTCTCTAACACCACCTCATTCTTTTGTCAGTCATCAAACCAGATTTAATAAAGACCGTAGCCAAGTGGCTTTGTGCAGATCATTTTAAATAGTTTCAGCATCTTAGATACACGCCTTTTTGGCTCCACTTTCATCGTCACCGGCTAACGAAACCAGATGTCGAAGATCGGCTTGTAGACGGCAGGCAACAAATTACCGCGACGCACCGGCAACGACAATGAAGGAAAACAATCGAAAAAAGATTCGAGAAAATAAAAAGTTGTTTGTTTTAATAATAATTGGAATCATTTTGGGACATTTATCATGGGGTTCGGATTGTTAACGATCGAAAATATTTGTAATGATCGATCGAGTGTATAAGGTGTTATGCTATTTTGTAAGATAATTAACTGATTAACAAGCTTATGATAAATAATGACAAGAGGAAATAATGATATCACGCCCACAATCATAAAGTCATAACGAGTGCTGCTATTCGCATTGATTTTATCTTTGACACGTAACGAATTAATCTGGTAATTTTGAAAACACTATAGGAGTCTGACATATCAAACAATGGCTCATACCAAAAGATTAACAGTAATTAACTATCATAAAACGAGCATCAAAAATTTTGTGTTTGAGAAATTTTATTCAATTATTCAAATTGATAATGATATTTAAATTATCGCATTTAATCTAAAAAGCAATAATAAATAATTGCTCATAAGATTAAGCGATTATCATGCACATTTCAGTTTACACGATCAGTTAATCATATGAAAATTATTATAAATAAACGAGTTGGAAATTATGGCAAATTAGCACGCATTGAACGCCCATTATTTAATCCACGACTAATTAGTCGTCAAGGCTTAAGCTGTCAAAACTTAAACGTTCAGGCAAAAGAATCCCGTGGGTTTAAGCTTTATTCAATTAAACAGATTGATAGTGATATTTCATTAATCGGATTTAAACTGAAGAGCGTTGCCATATAATATATTATAAAACTGAGGTTTAGTGATAGTCGAGTTAATAAATTATGACCATGTCAATAAAAGTCTATACGATAAACTGGGCGTATCTAAATTTACGACCACTAAGCGATCTCTCTCCAGTTGATAACGAACATATTCATCATTAAAACTCAAATGCGCATATGTCTATAATTATGATCATGGAGTATAAATTATTTTACGAACTTTAAGATTTAAATAAAATAATCAGTTATTGTATGAATTGTTGTACGAGACTTTATCTAAATTAGGACAAATACTTATAGTGATATATTTTCTTAACTATATATGTCATCGATCATTTAAATGATAATTGATTAAATAAACAGGATCACCATCATTATGCACAAGAATCACACTCTAAAATGCTGATTAATGCAAGTTTAAAGTTTTCTGCAAATTTTGAAAGAAACATCAACGAATTTGAATAAAAAAGTGTAAAGAGAAAACACCAAAAACTGCATGATTCTCTAACATGATTAACTACCTTAGCTTTTAGCCGATCTCTCTTCCTCTCTCTTCCCCTCTCTCACCAACTCTCTCTATCTCTCGCATCTTCTCATTCTCTTGAATTATGGTTAAAATAGAAATTCTTTTACTTTATTAGGGTTAATGGCACCTGTCTTCAGACTTCAAAATTTAAGTGAGAGGAAAAAATGAGAACCAATATCTATTATTGACTTGTACCAAAGACCTAAATTGTTTTTTCTGCGTCTTTCTTCTTTTCTAAAAGAAATAATGCCTCGGGGTACTTTGACCGGAATAGTTAGCATATCATTAAAATGATTAAACGTCGTAAATATTTTGTTCACACTTTGAATAATCTTTAACTTCTTACTACATCACCTCATTCCTCTGCCTTGCACATTATCGGTCTCTTCTTATCACCTAGAAAATAAATGATCAACTTGTCTTTCGTTTTCACTCAAACTCTTCAGAAGTATGAGAGTGACAATAACAAGAGATTAAACCAAGTTTGGCTCGAGCGCTCTTCGAAGGAATTTCGTTATTCTCTATTCTCTATCTTTCTCTCTCTCCCTTTAAATCGATTAATCAAAGATTACGACAAAAAATTGAGCTTTGTTTATAGCTTCTATAAGTAACTATTCTTCATAGTTTCGTTTGGACCAAAATAAAGCAATTTTGCTACATGAAACTCCTCGCACACTTATGCCGCTCTACCTCCCTCTCGCACTCTTTCTCTAGCTCTCTAAGATCACTTTTCAACTCATTTCGGAATTCTTCATGTACAGACTTCTTAAACCGGCCACTGTTGATTAACTCCTGTGCTGCAGATAGAAGAACCAACAATAACAACAACGATAAGAAAACCACAATCGCGACAACAACAATGATATTTATGAAGCTGGTCTTTGATGTTGGATGGATTTTTTTGTAAGAAACTGAGCTTATTTTACGTGGTTAAAAGACTTCAATGCCATCGACTGCACGAATCAGTTCGAACTTGACGCTGTAACCGTTTGGTAGTGATCCTTCTGCTTAAAAGAAAGCCAATAACCATGACAAAATACAATAGTATGTAAGAAGAAAAAGTAGAATAAGAAAAGAAAATTCAATGAAGGGATAATAAATAGAATAAATAACTAAAAAAACTGAATTATATGAAAAGTCAAAAAGCTTCTAAAATTTTCGAATTGATTTTAAAAAAATAAGTTGAAACAAGTGTTCAATAACAAAAATATAAAATAAATCTCTGTTTTCTTTTATTAGTGATAAAATTGAAAAATCTTATGCTTTTCTGGAAAATAGAAACTAAGGATTGCAAGAATTTGTGTTAGTTGCTTTTTATGAACGAAGAGAAGAAAGAGTAAAATTTAAAATAAAAGTAAAGTACTTGTAAAAAAAACTAAAAAAAGCTACTAAAATAAAGTTTTACCGAAAAATAAAACTTGGAAAAGGTTAAAAGCAATCGAAGGATTTAATTATACTTCCGGGAAGACCGAGAAGTGCATTTGGGCCAAGCTGATGAAGTTCTTCTTACACATTTTCTCGTAGCAAACAAATTGGTAAGTCTCGAAGGTTAAAGGATCGAATGGGGTTTAGTTTAAGTTTCTGGGATATATTTGGTTTTGAGGTTTGGTCGAATTTGGGGTTCGATCGAGCTAATGTTACGTTGATTATTTAATTATTTTAAAAATTATTTCGATAAAGTTCGAGTGTTGCGAAAATTTGGTAGAAATTTTTCAGTAAGTGCTTTTTCAGCAATTTTTAATAGCGGGAAGATTTCGTTCTTCCAATCAAGATCGTTTCAATATTCAAGACCTGAAATTTAATTTAATTAGTTTTAAGAGATGCATAAAATAGTGTCTAGTGTCTATCGTCTATAACTATCGCGATCATATCATCAGGAATTATTGCATCGAATGACGAATTCTCAATACAGACAAATTTGTCTTGATGCAATTGAGAATGAATTCAATTAACTCTCGATGACAAATCTGCAAAGCGGTCGAGAAGTATTGAATCTGTTGCCTGTGTCGATCGACCTCCAAACCAAACAGAATTTTCTTACCAATTCGATAATGACTTTTTAACGCAAGCGGATTTATCTTAGAGTCTGTTGTCTTTTCCAGTCGATCAGAAGTAAATTCAGAAAGGTTAATCTCGATCGAACTTAGAACGAATTTTTTAAAATCTCTACCATAACAAAAATAATTCCTAGATCTATCCATCTAATCAATTTTCAATATAAACGAATGAGGGAATGATAACTAATTGACTGAAACTTCGAACATACGGTCGAGAAAGTTTTCAGGGGTCACCCTTTTGATCGATAAATCAACTAATTAAATTCTTCTCTGACCAAAATGAGAAAGAATTCAATTGAAGCCCGGTTGTACGTTCCGGTCTTTTGTGGTGTTTATAGGATCTGATAAAAAACAAAGTAAATCCTCTCAAGTAAAACCAGATCCAAGAAAGTATAAGAAATCAAAATAATGCATTTCATTTGAAATTATAATCACAAAATATAATCAAGAAAACCATGAAAAATGATTTCTGAAATGTTCTAGAGATTCTACCCCTCTCCTATCATCTTTTTTTACGAATAAGGAAGGAATTCTAACAAAAAAACCATAACTATGGTGATGATGACAACCATTCCGAAAGGAAAGAACAAGCAGAAGAAGATGTTACCATAAGAATTTGTAGCATCATTTTATGCTTCGACATGAAAAACAGAAGATGGCAACAAACTATACGATATTTTATTACTTGTCTCTTTCTAAGCACTTAGAAGCGAAGTACCTTGGAACTCGAAATGTTCGTACGAGTAAAAGTTCTTTTATTTGCTTTTATTATTATTATTTTCTTGTCAATTCTTTCGAGGTATGAAACAATTTATTGTACATTGAGTACAAAATAAAACGATACGAGGAGACATGAAATAACTACAATTCAATAATTTCGTTGTTGTTTTGTTGTTGTTGTTGTTGTGTTAGTAGTTAGAATTACAGACTGAGGTTTTCTGCACAGGAAAAAATAGTACACTCTGAAGAAAGGTAGAAAAAGATGGAAAGCAAAGAAAGATGGTCCACCATTTAAGGAAATAGAAGGAAAAGTGAAGGAATGAAGGACGGAAGCAAGGAAAATTAGTAGCACGAATCAAAGCAATTTTACAAAGAAACGTGCTTTAATTCGTTCTACTAGAACTAAAACAACAACAAAAAGTACGACGAAGAGAACGAACGAAAACAACAACAACAACAACCGCATGTACTTCTTATTGGTCTCAATCGGACACCGAGTACATTCTTTAGTGCTATTTAATACAACGTTTATCGTGTGCGGCACGGTATGTATCTTACCTACCCCCTTCATCTCCCGCCCACCCTTTACCATTCACATCTCTTAAGGTATTTTACGCTCTTTCAAGCCATTGAAATGTTGAAGACATAAAACCTTAGAGTTTTGTAGCATTAGCAATTAACTCTACAGTGTAATGCTCTAGACGCTTCCATTAGCATCTAGTCTTTCCTGGCTCGATACATCGTCCGCAACGTTCATCTACATCTTCATCTTCAAGCCAGACAAAGAATTTTTCCTATTTATTTTTCCTTTATTTTTCCTTCCATTTCGAACGTTGAAGCGGAACAAAAAGCTAGTTCTCGAGAGAAAAGTAAAGAGTCTTACATCGAGTGTAATCGAACTATACTTCCTTCCTTTACTTATTTCTTCTATTCCTTCTTTCTTCTCTTCATGACTTCAACTACAATTAGTTTGGTTTACATTTTTACCTAATCGCTGAACTTGTTGCGGATCAAGCGGCCGAGCGAATCAACGTCGCTTCTGGAACGACGGCCCTGCCGCCCAACCAGTGAGTCGTTGAATCGATGAATATGATAGTTCAGTCGGCAGGGCCGTCGTTCCAGAAGCGACGTTGATTCGATCGGCTGCTTGATCGATTAATCGATTGATTGATTGGTCGGTTGGTCAATTGGTCGTTGAGTTGGCGTTGCGGCGGGGCTAATCTGGTTTGTGTCATTGACCCACCACCACCAATGAAGTTTGTGGAACGTTTGGATTTTGAAATGGGAAGAACATACTAATACAGAAACATATAAACACACACGGGCGCTGATAACCTCATATCGATGTCTGTTCATCATCGTTCACCAAATCATGTTCGATTCCAAGCACAAGCAATGAAATCATCTTCTAAACAACTCAACAATTTCTCAAAGATCCGCAGCGTACCGACAGAATATAGACGATATAAACGAACTGATTAAACTCCTTAGAATAGTCGTCGTTGACTTTACAGACGGAAGTTCCCTAACAATAGTTTTTTGTGCAGATTTCGACACATTGCTTTATAGGAAAATATGAAAGAAGAAGAGGAAAGAGAGAAGAGTAAAAATTAGAAGTAAAGAAGGAAAAATTCTTTTAATTCCATTTCCTTTCAATGGTAATGTCCTTGTTTCTTTTTAATTCCTTTGGGGTTTCTTAAGTTTTTCTTCAAAGTTATCACAGTTTCTTTTTCGATGTTTTGTTTTAATTTCAGGTTTTCTAGTTGTCCGATACTTAGCTGGGATTGGTTGTATTTTCTCCTTGGCCTTTGAACATCCTTCATCGAGCTTGTCTTGTGTCCCACCCCAAAGAAAGCGCATTTTTACAAAGCGCGCATGCCTTCTTAAATTTCGTAACGCAACGGTCTTTAACGTCAATGAGTGATTGTCCTCAGATTTTGCTCTCTCCTACTTACTCGCTCCCTCTTTCTATCTTTTATTTTGTTAACTAAAGTCAAATTTTAGCCCGTATTTTTAGCACTTCAGGGATATTCTTTCTCTATTATCACTTCAACTTAATCTCTTCCGCACTACTTGCTGCCGCAGTTCTTCATCCTCCTATTTGAGCCAAGCATTTACAAAACGAACAAACTAAATTGTTTGTTTTCTTTTACTTTTTGCATTTTTATTTTAACCGCAATCGTAGAAAAAGGAAATTGAAGAGATTGTGAGAGAGGGAGAAAAAAAGAAGAGCAGACATAGAGAAGATATTCGGTCATTTTCTTCCGTTGATTGACACTGAACCAACTATTAGTTACTGCTTCATTATAGTTTAGCTGATAAGTATTAGATACAATATTTTTTTATTATCTCTCCGACAAATTCGCATTCTATCACGGTCGATCGTGTGAGAGAAGGAGCAGGAATGATATGAGGACGAGACGCCAAGACGCAAAGTACGAACTAGTATTCACCTCATTCAGTTCTTTTTATACAGTTTTTATACAGTTTTATGAGTTTTTCTATCCAGTGAATGTTCTATGGAAATTAAATCCTTCACAGTAAACGGAGCGGAGGAAAAAATGCAAAGGAAAAACTATTGCCACTTATTGCTAAGTCATATTAGTTATTTCTTCGTTATTCTTAATTATACTGCATTTCTAATTCATAAAAAACTTTCTACAAAAAATGTTTCTCTCTTGGAAAGATTGCTTTGTTGCTCTCTCTTTTTCCTAAACATACTTGACATCTTTTCCTTCTTTTTTCGTAGCCTTCTGAGTTTTTAACTTTCAATCAATTTATTAACATTTTTTTTCTTATTTAGTTATTCAATTATAATAAATCCGCGTTCGTTTTACACTTTTTTAATTTATACGAACTTTTCAAGCAAATAATTTTCCGTATAAATTAAGAATATTATACACAAAGAATATTTAACAGAATGATTTTCCCACATTATGTACTTTTTTCTTCCACCTTTCGTATTCATTTTCATTCCTTTCGCCGTCGTCGTCTTATTCTTGTTCTTCTTCTTCTGGTAGTTAGCAGCCGCAAAAGTGACAAAACCAGAATGACGGAAATGATAATGTTCAAACAATCCCATCTCAATCAATGTTGAGGTTGTTGCCATACGCAGTAGTTCGTCCTCTTCTACTCATTTTTCTCTTTCTCTTGTTTGGCTTATTAAAAGGAGAATCGTAAGAGAAGAAGAAGAAAATCCATAATTCGTTAGAAATTATCTGAGAATACCTGTCGATTAAAGTGAATGTTTTCCTATTGCAGTCCTTTCTTCTCTTAATCCATACTAAAGGAAAAGATAAAACGTTCAATTAAATCATTAAATCAGTGAAAATGATATTCAAAAAATAAATCTCAAGAGACAGGTCTATAAAGTATAAAATTTACTGGCCGGCAGCAATCAGACGCCACCATCACAATGCATGATGCGATCGGAGCATCGATGAGAATCACAGACCACTGGATGGGCAGAACGATACCCGGAAGACAAACAGAAAAAAACAAAAAAGACCACAAGAAAAACATCGGTAATCAAATGCATTGAAATAATGAAAAACAAAACGATATGATTACGAACAAGAAAAATAAATAGAGAATTATAAAATAATAAGAAAATCTGGACGTTTTACAATTGATGGAAACTCGAACAGAAGCACAAATCAATTCCAAGAGATCCTCCTTCTGGACAAAGACTAAAATGAAACGTAGCCAAAGAATAAATAAATGTTAAATAGCGCAAGAAAGATGATCATTACGGATGATGATAATAATGATAATGATAACTAAACGCCGTCGTTACGGAATAAATCAAAATGTCAAGAAAAACAGAGAACAAAATAAAAGAAAATTGGAGCAAATTAACAGTGACCGACTTCGTTAATGCGAACTTTTCCAGTAAATAATAATAGACGAAGAAGAATAAGACGAAGAAGAACGGACCAAGAGAAGAAGAGGAAGAAGAAGCAAATAACGACGAGATTGGCAGAAAATTTCCCAATCCGGATTAGGTAAAGAAAAAATTGGAAAGGAATAAATACGGTGTTTTTGTGGGTATTGCGGTTCTCGCCCTAATTTCTTGATTCCAATTTCGAGCTACTTAAAATTGAATAACTGAAATAAATTGGAGTTAAAATAATACTGTTCGCCTACTGTTTTGATTATTGCTGGTTGGGGATTATGAGTCGGGATTATCGAACTTGGAAAAATTTGTTTTTTTTTTTAAAATGCTTACACAGAAATAGTTCGTATCATTGTTGTCGTTCTTATTGTTATTATTATTATTATTATTATTACTTTTTTACTATTACTTCTTTCACCACCTTAAGCACCCCTCAACTGACGTCTCAGTCTTTAGCTGTTTACATTACGTTCGTTATGTTTCACAGACTTGTTCACAGCAAAATAAAGCCATAAAGAGAAATAATAAAAAACTAGCTTTTTCTATTTTTCTTTATTTCTTGTTTTTTTTTAACTTGTTCGTAATTCATACAACAAAAAAAAACGATAAAAGAAAATGCAAGAATTTACCAGCACGACATCTGATTACTCAACTGCAATAAAAATCGCATGCAAACGTCAGAAACAAATGAGTGTGACTGAGTTACGCCCCTAAATGCCGCTGCTACTTCTCTTCCTTTTCTAGCTAAGAAAATTTATTAAATAATAATACAATACTTTCGTTGTTGTTTGTAAAAGAGGTGGAGAATGTAGAGGAAGAGAGAGTGAGAAAGAGGGAGAGCACAATTGTCGTAGTTGCGATTAAGGACATTCAGGAAAGATATTCACAAATAAAAAATTATATTAAAAAAATTATTACATTCATTTACAAATTATAAAGGTTTAATTACTTTTAAAGCGGGAGTGGTGATTAATTCGATTTCAAATTCGAATCCCAAAAGGGTACAATTCGAATCCCAAAAGGGTCGCTCGCGCGACCATTAGACGCTTTAGTTTCAGTAATGATAAAAATTAATCCTTTTTAAAAAAATTCGAAAACCTTTACGAAAGATTTATAAAATTTCCAATTTATTTAAAATTACAATTAAAAAATTGTAAAAATTTCGAAAATTTTTAAAGGGATTTCAATAAGTTTGGAAAATCGTGACACGAAAACTCGTAAAAATTTTGAAAAATTTTGAAAAATTCGCTTAATTAAAATATAAAGTTGGTAGACATGTTAGATCCACAAAAGCATTTAATAACTTCAGTATTCTTTACGTTAGTAAAGCTTTGAACAGATCGTTCATTGCAGGAACACCGTATGATGATGTTCTTACAAATTTGATGATTTAATGTTTTGATGATTTGGAAAAAATGATTATTTCTGATTGATAGTTGAGAATGTCAGTAATGATTTGCGTCCAAATGATGATATACATTAGGTCTGATGTAAAGTAGCTCTGATCAAGAATTCTGAATATTATCCAGAGATAAATCTCAAAACAATAAAAAACCGAATCGTATTTCTGCACAGCAATTCATCAGTTAAGTCCATTGGTGCGGGAAATACTTTCCTTACGTCACTAAAAGATTTTCAAAGAAAAGAAGATAAAAAAGCAGACAACCGGGGAACAAAGAAACAGACAAACAGACAGACAGGCCAATAGACAGATGGCTCGAACGCGACTATCGAGTGGCTGCTTCCTTTTTTTGTTTGAGTAACTCATTAATAACACCGAAAACGTGCTGAAAATACTTCGGCGAAATTATTCGAATTCTCACAATTTGTAAGAAAGAAACAACAAATGTCTAAAATCCTTATTTGAAAGAAGAAACTTAACCCATAAACAACAACTGTAAAAATTAAGTGCAAGCAAAGTAATAAAATTGAGGCAAAAAATAGGAAAAGAAAAATCAAATAGAAAGAAAACTAGAATGAAAAGAATCGGCAATTACACCAGCAAAGCACACTGAGAACAAGGAAGTTGAAGTGTTCTAGTACCAACCTGTTTGCCACACTATCGACCAAGTCAACAACTCTTGTTGGCCACGCTCACTACGCGCGGCACGATTAGAAAGTCGTTGAAGCGGATACGGACCAAACGGTTAGATTGTCACATTGCTCCTACCGTTGCCGCTGCAATTCTGGTTATGAAGGGTGCTAGTGCTGATGTTGGTGCCGGCGATAGTGCTGCTACTTCTACTGTTTAGTGCGCTACCAACTAACAGACGACTGAACATTCGACAAACAGCAACAGATGAAAACTACTTTGCATTGGTATATCTTTTTTCATTTTCTTATTTTTCCCGTTTTTTTGGTCTTGTACAAACCCACAGTGATCGCGAAACTGGTTCTTTTTTTTAAGTTCTGCCTCGATTTTTGTGGCACAGCCTCCAGTTGTTTAAACTCTTGTGACTGGGATTTTATACAAGTGAGTATGTACCAAGGTAAGAAGCGTGTGAACGAATGCGTAAGTAAGTGAGAGAGAGAAGGAGCTTATGCTTATATGATTGAGTAGAAACTTTTCATAAAGTTTCAGTTCTCTCTCCAACTGAAAACAGTCCGTCAGCCACTAATTGATTGACTGATTTATTGACAGCCTAACGGCGTAATGATATATACATAAGGAAATTCACGAACGGACAGGTAACGCGGAAACAAAGTTGAAATTCTTCTTTTCGTGATGCCGATGCTAATTATAAAACCAGTGTCGTTTTACTCTGAGAGACAGTACAGGGTTAAGGAGAATATTTAGATATTGCAATATTATGAACTACATGCATTCCTTCAATGGTAATAACTATAAAATATTTTCCATCTCTCTCTCTCTCTTTTCTCCTGATCTCTCCTTCGCACAAGTCATTGCTCTTTTTAGTTTGTTGCTCGCTCTTTGTTTGATTTTATTTAAAGAAACCAAAAAATTGCCAGCGTTTGAATGAAGAACTAAAACGAATTTGTTAAAGCATTAATTAATGATAAAATCAGTTATTAAGAGATAAGAAAAACGAAAGAATTAGAATCGAATTAGAGCACCAAACAGAAACAAAAGTTAAGCCTAACAAAAGTTAGCTCGTGAATAATTATCATTTAACAATAGCATAATGATATTTCAAATATTCAAACTACTGTTTACACCAATAACGATGACGATATTTTTGATGATGGTGATGATGAGAATAAAGACAATTAAGGCGGCAATAACGGCGCTAGTGCTGTGAAACAAATTGCTCATGGCTCGTTTCGTATTAAAAAAGGAAGCAGCCTCAAAGAAGTGAATAACTGTTAAAACCAAAATGAATAATTCATTTCCCGCCACAACAAAAATAGCAACTACAAAAACAACTATTTCAACAACAACAACAGCAGCAAAAAAACAAATTAAAAGTCAAGACAATAAGATGAGAAATCATCTTTGACGTTTCCTTCACTCATCTTCATCTCAAGCGTTATAATCATCATCATCATTATAATTGTCATTATTATCATTGTCATTATTATCATTGTCATCGTTATCAACAAATGCAATGATTTCGAAAGTTTTTAATGCAGACGACGATGAGAATTTCCGATTAAAATTTAAATTTTCATTAAAATTTTTTTCACAATTTCCACTCTAAAATTTGTCTGAAATTAAATGCGATGAAAAAGTGTAGAAGAAGCAAAAGCAATAATACCTATAATAGCACTTCAAGCACTATAAAAGACTTAAGAAAAATAAAAGAAAATTTGCGATCGTTGCAGCCAGAAACAAGATAGAATTGCATAAATAATATCAAAATCAAAATAATGAAAAAGTTAGAAAAAAATCGAGGGAGGAAGGAAGATGAAGCCTTTTAATTTACAGAGAGAAAAACAAAATTAATAATAGTAGTATTAAAGCCGTACCAACGATGAAATCCAATGTGTTTTATATACACAAAAAGTTCTAACAGATATTCTACACCACATGCTAACCATGTTTCCGAACTTTAGAATTAAAATCTATCTTAAAAAAGGTTAACATATAATTAAAAAAGTTCAAGTCTCTTTAAACTCGTTTATTGCATTAATTTTAATGTTTAAAGAAAATATCATAAGACGAGAAAAGCAACATTTTTCCTGTTTAATCATCGGCTATTATTGATTGCGTCCATAGACTCATCGCCAAAGTTATTTAACGGTATTTAATAATGGCGCCAGTTGATGTTGCTGCCTGTGAGATTCTTGTTAAGAGATAATTTATATGTAAGTCATGATAGTATCTTATTAAATATATATATATAAATTAATGTTTCTCAATTTATCTCTTTCTCCCTCCATCTTGCAATACGGTCATTATCGATCGACATAATGCGATTAATTCAAGCGAAATCTAACCATGATTTTGCTTAACCAAGCGGGTGATTATAAAAACAACAACACCAATAAGAACATCAGTAACAACACCAATATTGCTGATTACTATTATATAATAGCATGCTATGGATACATGAATGCTAACGAGTCTTACGTAACAATGTGACATCGACCTACTGATAACGTATGGTAATATCTCTAAAACCGAGTTGATTGTTGGTCAGGCGAAACAGCGAACAGAGGCAGCCCAATCAGTAGATAAACCAACCAAACAAAATGTTTAACTGATGGCTGATTGACTGATTGAAATACTGAAATAATGAATAATTGTACTCGTATATATTGTCGACGCTGGAAGTAATTGTTGCTTGTAATAATTGTTGCTTGGCAACCATCACGCTAACGTAACGATAATTAAAACCAACAAAAGACAAATATTGTAAACAAGTGAATGGTGGTGGTTGTTTCTGTCTGATAGTTGCTTGCACCGGAATAGTCAGCCAAAGCTGACTTTATAGACAGACGACTTGCAACGGCATGTTTTTGTGCCGGTGCGCTATAATTAATTGAAGCAATGTAATTTTGCGTCATAAAATGCCGCAGATGATCATTTTACGCGGAATTCATACAATTCAATGTCTGTGTAATGTGCAGTCAGATCAAAAACTTGCAGTAAATTTGAGAAGAAATAAGAAGATTTTTGAATGTAGAAAGTAATTAATACAGTTAACAAAATTAATTGCGATGTTAGTTATAAAGAATTTTGCAAACATAACAAACTGCAAATGAAAAGGAAGATGAAGAGGAAGACCAACTACTAGAAACCGAAATTTGAATAATTGTCCATCTTTTTGCGAACAACTCGTACCAGCAGCACATTACTCGAAATAGTTAATATCAGTTTTAATTACGTCCATTAAAACGTAATGACGGAATGGTCGAAATCGTTTGCGCGTTATATGGTCTTAGTAAAAAAATGAAAATCATTTAAATACCAAAAGAGTCGTGAAACTGAAGTAACATAATAAAAATGCCTTTAATGATATTCGCGAATATCATTAACGAAATAATTGCAAAGCATGAGGAAATGACCCCGCTAGAAATGACCAGATTATACATGAATCAAAATGCTTCCGTTTTAAAGCAATTAGAGAATTAATAAATTTGAAACAATTTTGAAGAACATTTCAAAAATAAGTTATTCTAGAACATTTATAATTTAATTTCTAGAGTGTTTTTCAACAAGAAGTGTCAAATTAAATTAAAAATTCTCTGGCAAATTTATGATTGCGTTATATCAATTATTTCTACAACGAATTTATATAGCTTGATTTCGTCAGATGTGAAACGCATATCCGTTTCAAAATTTTTTAGCTTTTGTTCTGAAATTTGTCAATTCAATTCCAAAATGACCCGAAATTCCTGAGAGTGAAGAAGCCAATTTTTCACTCAAAATATTATCAAATAATAAGTCAAACAAAATCTTCATAAAAGGAAAGCAGGAAGGTAGGAATGAATGAATGAGGGAAGGAAGGAAAGTGGGTAGGAAGGAAGAAAGGAAAAAAGAAAAACTTCGTCAAGCAAAATTTGTGGTAATAAATAAAAGAATTTCCATTGGTTTTAATGTACGCATTCGTTTTTGTTGTTGCAGTTTTTGTTATTTCATTTACCCTAAAATGGTCTTAGGTTATGCCTCTCTTCTTCCTATTACACGCTCCCACTGCCATCTATTGCAAAGATTTCATTTTGAATGCTTTAAAAATTTTCTAAACCCTCTACGTACCTAATATTTGTTGTGAATATTTTAATTCCTTCCCTTTTTCTTCTTCCTCTCATTCTTCTTTTCTTGTTATTTTATTCTTTTTCGTTTCCTTCTTCCTCTCTATTATGGTTCTTCCTCATTTCATGTTATTTATTGTGATAAAAAGTCATTAATCAAAATTTATGTTTGTTCTAATGGATTTCAGATAGAAAAGTATACCTCCTCCCCCCTCCTCCTCCTCTACAATAAGGGCGTTTTCAAGGGCGCATAAGAGTTCTCTCGCCGCCTGAGCATTTCCGGCATCGAATTACTAGAAATGTCTCTATTGAGCGATGAATGGAATGAATATTGAGATCCCACAAAAGTGGTTTCCTAAATAAAGTCTTATATCAAGGTTTTGATCATAATTAAGTCAATCCGAAAAAAGTAATCACTTGTGGCATGCATATCCTTCATATTGTTTGCCCCTCAGCTAATTTCCTGGAAATATTTTTTAATGTAATCGAATTCAAAAAATCTCCTTCTCACCTCTCGATTGCTACGAATTTTATAAACTTCATAATTAAGAATTTCGCCGTTAGTTAAGAATTTGGGAATTTTTGAAACAAACTGGAGAAATTCTGGCACAGCTTTGCATGGATTTTTTGCTACAAAAAAAACGTCCAAGAAAATGTTGATACAAAATATTCCAAAAAATACGACAAAAATTTTAATTTACATTAACTTTTTATTAACGAAGTTGTTGTTATTGTTGTTATTAGTGTTATTGTTATTTGTGCTATTGTTGTTCACGTAATTATTTCTATCTTATTATCCGGTATCGAAACCTACTTTCCTTTTGGGGCATGACCCACAAAAAGTAATAATTTCCTTCAGAAGCCTGTAATTTTATTTTTTGTTGTAATTTTGAAAACATCACGTCGATTTCATTTTCTGCTTCTGATTATTGCTTACCTTAAAGACCAGCTTCAGAATTTGAATTTAGCGATTTCGATGTCAGATTTTGGCAGCAGCCACTTTCACGTTAACATCATTCGTATGCTTCCAGTTAAATCTACAACTCCGGGCTGATTTCGTCTCAAAACCGCACGACTCAATGAGTACCACTTTCAAATTACGAATCGTTTGGCGTTCAATGCTGTGAATCCAACTGGTATTACTCAGAATTATTTACAAAAGGTTTAAGGCTGCCTCGGGGACATTTCAACGTCAAATAATATTTTTGACAAATAGACACACACACTCTCTTTCTCTTACACACACATACAGTAAGAGAGCGAGAGAGAGAGAGAGAGGCAGGGAACAAGATGGAAGACAAATATCCAAAAATAATCCATTGTAACTTTTTTAAGAGCATCGGCAGCTTGAGTAATGTTTGGCCTATATTATTTCTCTTCCTTATCTTTTCTTTTGTATTCGTAAATCTTGCATTTATCTTTTTCTTTTGTTGGTCGTCTTTTGCATACATTTTTGGAAATTCTGTTGATTCGTTCCGCGGGCGAGTTGTAAAGCTTACCACATAATTCTACCACATCTACTGCATTGCTTTCTTTTACTACTACTACTACTCTACTCCTTTTTCTTTTCCTTTGCCTTTTTTTACTTCTTCGATCCGATTATCGATAATAAAGACCACATGAATAAATTACAAACGGGACCATCGTTTTTCTCGTTCATGGTCACGGCTGAACAATAATAACCAAACAACAGCATCTCTCGCTTTGGGCAATAATTTATTATCACAAAGATATCCAGATGACCCACAAATCCAGAAACCATTTCTTCAGCAATTACGTTCAAGGAAGCGGAATCGATAGTGTGCGGTTACCGTCACCAGATGACCAATCAAGATTTCATAATTTCATGATGAGTATTTTGATTATGATGACGATTATGATATAGATGGCTTTTTCTGATTTTTATCATTCAACTTTTTGTTCGCTGTTTAGTTTTTGATCTTTGACCCTTGAGCTACCAACAGTTTTTTTAGTATTGGTCTTCAGTTTCACATTGTTTTGCCTCCATTTTAAACTTCCCGCTCTTGAAGTCTTGTCTCAGGTTTTAGCCTTTCTGAGTATTTGCGCATTGTTCTATAGCCTTTATAGTCTTCTCTTTGGTCTTTCGATATTTGCCCGGGTCTTCGCTTAAATATTTTGACATAAGCTTCAGCTGGTTTTTTGAGATTTTTTTCTTTCGATTTTGGGCTTTTGGGGTTTTGGATCATTATTTTAAAACTTACGATTTTATCTGAATTTCCTTTGGTTTTTGTCATCGATTTGATCGCTTCATCGATTTTTAATATCGATTTTGATTTTGCTTCAAAATATATTTAACTGAATTAAATTTAATGTAAATTCATCAATAGTTTATTGTTTAATCAATTCTATAGAAAATATATGCAAAACTAAGCCAGAACTAAACATAATTTTATAATGAAAGAAAGAATAAAATCATTTAATAATATTTTTCTTAAAACAATCTTTGCAGATTTTGAGAAAATACATTTCAGCTTCAGAAGGCTTTTAACCACATCAATATAATTAACGGTCAACATTAACTATCACTGATGATCATCATCTCAAAAATTTTTCATTGGTAAGTCTTAAGATTTGACCGAGGTTTCTTCAATTTGAATTGAACCGCGCTTCAAACTATCAAACTAATCAATAATGGAATTATTTTTAAAAAAATAAATTATTTTTGGAATTATTTGGAATTATTCGGAATGGAATTATTTTTAAATCAAATAATAACATAGAAGATAAGAAATAAATATTACTTTAAAGAAAAATTTATGGAAGTGGAAGGTATTTTTTAAGCATGCTGACGCCTCAGGTATGTGATTTTTTTGTGTTTTATAATTTGATTTCGCTAACGAAATTTTGAAATATATCTGTTTTTAAATAACATCGAAATTTTCATAAAAAATCCTTCAATACTTAAAATATTCCAATGATTAAAAGATTCACTGCAAGAAAGTTAATTCAACTTGCAAGCATCTCGAATTCACCATATTTGGTGAATAAAAATTCACTCTTAATTCAATGCAAACTCAAAACCATCTATATTTCGAAAACTCAATATAAAGAAAATAAAATAAATCGCATAGAACCCGAATCTGATGAAGATTTTTAAGAATTTGAAAAATATTATTCTCTTATTTTTGATCTTTTAATATAAGTTAGTTTTCAGTTAATGCCGGCATTTCTGTTAGAGAAATCTCTAAAAATTTCGTTTACAATTTTCGTTTAATTAAAATTAAATTTATCACTTTTCCTTCCTTTCTTCTTCTTCTTCTTCTTCTGCTTCAAATTAAAAACAGCAGCTGCAAACGCCCATCCAATCTTCCGTCATGTACGTCCGTTCATTCGTTCATTCATTCCTTTATCATTCACTCATTCATTCGTTCATTCATTCGTTCATTCATTCGTTCATTCATTCGTTCATTCGTTCCCTTCATTCGTTCATTTGTTCATTCGCTTTGTCCTTGATTTAAATTTTGTTTTTGCGCTATAAACAGAGTGCACATCTGAGTGAATGACTGAACGAATGAATGCATGACTGAAGGAATGAATTTTTGAAAAAAACAACTGAATGACTGACTGAACGAAGAGAAGAATAGATTTTCATTACATTCTGAATCCATTCTGTTATTTTTGTTTTTTTCCTTTTTCAAAGAATCCATAAAGCTTTCATTAACGACCTCGTTGAACTTCGTGTACGTAACGGTTATTCTCGTCATGAGCAAGGAATTGCTGGGTGGTAGCGCTTTTCCCATCAGTTTATTTGGCTTCGTGATTGCTTTGCCAAAAGGCAATGGAGTGATGAATGAGTGCGACGCGTGGAAATGGTGGACATTGAAAGGGGGTTCGAGGAAAAAAGAAATAAGCGAAACAAAATGCTTAAGGTGACTTCGATGTCTGTGGAAAAGCCACTCAAAAGCCGCTCTATGTGTATGAAAGGGGTATTGCAGATAGTTGGAAAAGGATAGAGAAAGAGACGGAGAGAGAGAGAGGGACATCTGAGTGAGAAGAGGGAAAGAAAAGAGTTTCTATTGCTAAACACTCGCAGGAATGCTAGACCACACAACGAAAAATTGCTCTTCCTATTTGTGTTTTGTTGTTGTTGTTGCTTCTTTTTGTTCACATTTTCATTTGTACTTTGGCTTATTTGAGCCTTGCCAACGTTGTGGCTGTTGTTGTTGACGTTCTAGTCGTTGCCGTTTTGTTGTTGTTGTTGTTGTTGTTGTTTTTCCAATTATTTATTTAAGGCATAATTACGCTAAACACATCCTTGGCATTTAGTTCGACTGAGTGGTGGAGTGTTGCCACCCGGTGCTGTTACTGATGCATATATTATTGCCGCCACTATTCCCATTAGTGATTGTTGGCGTTGTTGTTGTTGTTATTGTTGCGGTTATTGTTGTTATTGTTATCATTCCCGCGGTTTCAAATGCCTCGTTCTATGAAAGTAAATTGCGTGCAGTTGCCGTAGAAATAGAAGAAAGAACAAGCATGCAATATTTTCCACATCAGTAACAATGTATGGATTACAAGCACTAGCACTTTAGTGTGGGTGCGCTGAAGTGTGTGCGTGTGTGTTTATTTTTATGTTTGTAAAAATGCATTTGAAAAATTGCCGAAGGGTTTTTCAATTTGAATTAAGAGAGTAAACCACGCTCAATGTATTCCCGGTTATTTTTTTCTGCTTTGTATTTTTTAGAGAAGAAAATATTACTTTAATATTTACTATATTTTCTTCTGAAAGCCAAAGAATTGCTTTTGATTTATTAGATACCTTGACACCAAAAATCTGTCATTTTTAATGACTTTTTTTAAATGACTTAATGAAAAATAATACCCGCAATGCGTTATCCGAGTTCAATATGCGTAATTCTGAAATATTTCCCCGAAGTAAACCCATTCTTATTTTTCAAATTCAAGTCCACCTAACAATTTTATTTCGCGGGGTTTATTTTCAAGGGACTTCCTTTGAAATCATTTTCATATTCATCGCAACGAAAGGTAGAAATCCATAGAATAACACAGTCTTTATTTGATACAATGCCAACCTGGTGCAGCCCTTTATAAAAGAAAAACGACACAGTGAGCTTCTTTGTAGTAAATTTTGTAGAATACAAAGCGATGTCTTTTTTTATTTTTGTCCACCAAACCATCCGGTATTTAATTTGTCTTCGTGTAAAACATCAACTAATACAGTTATAAACCACAAGAACAGATGCTTGAAATTTAGTTATATGTCGAAAATTTAACCTCCTTTTGCATTCACCGATTCAGACGACATTCATTTTTCCACCCTAAAGTCGCCGAAAACACAATCAATACCTGTATAAGGTCATGGTTCGACCATGGTTCGTCAGACCATACTAATCCATTTAAACTCTCATTTACTATTCCTATAACCTAAAAATTGTTTTTCGCATATTCCCAAATCATGATTTTCCTTCATATTAAATGTTTTCTAAACCCACCAAAGAAAAAATCATCCCAAATCAGACCAAATTCCTTTCAGAGCAAACTTAAGACTTAAAAAGGCCTTTACCCTTTAAACCTTTTAACATAATCCTCTGTATGTTTTAATGTAATCCTCTTATTTTATCAAAAAACAAACTTCTCCTTCACCCCCTTCATCCTGAAACCTTTAGATTCGTTAGAACATTAACCCGTTCATTAAGATTATGAATGAATGTTTTGAATGTTTAACGATAGTATAAACTTTAATGATAGGATGAGTCATTTCAAAACATTAAGCTCTTTCATAATTTCTTCAATATAAATGGCAACGCAAGTTATTCAATCCTATCAGACACAAAGATTTTCCTTAACTTTTCATTGATTATCATTTTAGAAAAAGTTTGCGGTTTTGTGTTTGCTAATTTTGAAGCAAAATAAATCCTACTCTTCATCTTGCCTTACCGATGCTTCTAAATACTTCGAGCGATGACAACGAGGACAATGACTGACTACAGATATTGTATGTTGTTGTTGAAATAGTTGTTGTTGTTGTTGTTGTTGTTGGTTGCAAACGATGACTTGACTCTTAAAAGTTCATTACTTCTCAGATTCCGTAAGTGAGACAGTCGCGTTTCTGTTTGACTTTACTTAAGTAATTAACACTCTACGAATTGTATCTAAATACCATCATCCGTTGAATCGACACAACTTTTAGTTAAAACCTTTCGTAAATACTGCTTACATCGTCCTATCGGACGATCTTGTGTAACGATATTTCCATGTAAACCAGTCGGCAAGAAGAAAAGACACTCGTTATGGCTTAATGGAAGTCAAAGAAAAAAGACTCGCTCACATACATAGGCACGCACACATACACACACAAACACACACACTTACAGTAAACAAACGAAGACATAAATAAAGAGTTACCTCCGCAAAGGATACGATAGCACACAGTGTATTTTTATTCACACAAACCCATGAATCTTGAAAATACAGCACAATATCATAACCAATCAAAGTTAGAGTTAGAAGGAAAGGGAGGCAAATAGCTAGAGGTCATACAAGATCAATACGAAAGGATAGATGACATCGCCGGTATATAACGATTAATAACATCATCGTCTTGGGAAAGACATAGAAAATAAACGAACAACCCGGGTTAAATTTAAAATGTTTTTTAGTACATTGTTGAGTTTACTGACTCGATACGGAGACGGGCGTGGGCCTCTTTAACAAAACAACTAAACCACCAAACAGCCAGCAGATAAACTAACCAAAAAATCAACCGAGCCAAGCAATCAACCAACCAACCAACGAACCGTGAAAGAAATCACCAAGAAGCCAAGCAACAAACCAATTAACTAACCCTTCAAGCAATCAATACCACACCCACAACCACCCTAACTGAATCAATTAACATTCGAACGAACACAACAAAAAACCGAACGCAATCACAAAGTTCGATTAAGTTTGAAGGCCTTGAAATGTGTCGCGCACTTGTCTAGGAATACCAATGTTCTTCTACATAGATATACGTATGCGTGTGTGTGATGTGTAATATGTTTGTGTTTTACTCACTTTGCTAGTTAAATGCTGCATGCTGCTGTTGTTGTTGTTGTTGTTGTTTCTGTGCTTCAGTGTTTTACTAATGACTTAACTTTTAGCACGAAGACAATCTTTGAGTTTAAATAAAATTGATCAACTTTCATACGTTGCCTTTAATTTAACTGTTCAACATTGTTGATGATGATTACGATCATGATGATGTTGTTGTTATCGTTAAGTAGAATGGCTCCTAATCGACAGTCAGATTGAAAAACTTATCTACTTTCAAACACTTTTACTAGAAGTAATAACGATAAATACGTGGTGGAAATAGTTTAATGGAAATAAGGCGAAGATTTCTGACAATTGCAGTCAATAGTTCTTCCTCTTCTTTACCTGCTTCTCAATAATATTTAAATTTACAGAAATTGAGAAAACCGCAGTAGATTATTTTAGATTTGAAATCTAACTGCTAGGTAACCGCAATTAATATTCGACATATTTTTGGTCTAAATATTCTAAGACCTGAAGGATATTACGGACTTTATTACGACATTCCTCTGAAAGGATCCTTTCCTTCAGTTCATCCCAATACTATTTCAATAAGTCGATTTTTCATTTATTTTTGGAAGGAAATTGTAAAAGGGAAAGAAAAGGAAAACAAAAAGACTAAATATCTAAGACCAATTCATCGACATCACCCTCTGTCGGTCTACCTGTTTATCAATATTATATCCACAATCATCATCATTCCCAAGGATTAATTACAATAATGACAATAATAACGATAATATCTCGACACACGAATTAAGATTTAACTAAAATAGAAAATAACAAATACGAAATAACGAAAGAAATAATGTGTTGGAATTATTTTTAACAAAGAAAAAACAACATAAAACGTTCTTATTGTAAAAATGTAATGTTTTAGAAAAAAAACGAAAGCAGATAGAAGTTCTTTCAATGAAATAATAACGAAAAAGAACAAAAACAGCAAAATTCAATTCCAGCACGCAAAAAAGAAACAAAGGCAGCAATCCATAAACACAATCTATAAACAACAACAACAACTATAACAACAACAACAATAGAGCAGACGAAGGACAATCAACTACGCTGTTTAATAACAATAATAATAATAATAAAAACAACAACAACAACATCAACATGATATAAAGAAAAAAAAAGTGAAAAAAAGGTGTTCAGAATAAATATAATTAACGAAAGACACGCCACATTTTTTCAATGTGGCAAAGTGTGAAATTGGCGCGAAAAGTTCAAACTGACGGACCGTCCCTAAAGAATTGTAATGTGCAGTTTCCCACACCAGCAGTCGCACAACTCACTCCGATCATTCGCCTGCCATTTTACCGAACGATAATAAGAAACAACTTTAAAAATGTAAAGCATTTTAAAGCATACCAATGGTGGGACGTTCCCATGTTTGCGTGTGGATCCGGTTGAAAACAAATGCTTCCCTATAAAATTAAAAGCATAGATAACATCAAGTCCTTGTAAAAAGGACTTCTTTATTAGAAATGCAATTATCAAATAAAGATAATAATAAAATTACAATAAAAATTAAAAATCTAGGAATAACTAAAAAACTACAAAATAAAAGAAATTTTTAGAAACTAAAAACAAACTGTTATAACTAATAGCATTGTAAACTATTACAATTAATCACAAATATATAAAAATATAAGATAAATATAAATTTTAAAAAAAAATTCAAAACAAGGAACTTTAAGGAAAATTTGAAAAAATATATTACGCTTATAAAAATATAAATTTATACTTTTTTTATAAAATTAATTTTACAAACCCTAAAAAATGTTAAAAGTTCAAAATTTATAAAAAATAAAAATGTTTATAGTAAATAAAAAATGTCTCAATAATAAAGTACTTTAATTATTTTTTAAATTTTCATAGATTTTATTGTTAAATAATCAAATATTATATTATTGTAAAGTATGACAAAAATCTCTTTGACAAAATTTTTAGAAATAAAAGATAATCAAAAATTATTATTAATTTTATAATTAATTAATATTATTAATAACTAAAAATTCTATTATTAACTCTGTTGTCTATTATTAAACTAAAAATTCTATTAATAATTCTAAGATAAATTCAATTATTTCTCAGTGATTGCATATTTTTGTAGTAAAAACGTGGTCTGAGAAAATATAAAAATTTATAAAGATATAAAAAGATAAAGATGTAAGAAGATATAAAAATATATAGTAAAAAAATATATAAAAGGAAGATATAAAAATAGTATAAATATAAAGTTGTCTAGGAAGACGTAAAAATAGTATGAAACTGTTTAAAAATGTGATGTAAACACGTACTAAATAGTTATACCCTACTTATCAGGGTTTAAAAATTTATAACGGATAAAATAGAGTTCTTAGAAGGATCATAAAATCAATTTTTAGAATCGAAAAATTTAGATCAAAATCTACAGCTTTATTAGCGTTCAATTTTAGAATGAAATCGTTCAATTTTGAAACTTCTAGTCATAACGGTGTGTTTTCATTCCATAGCGGTGTTTTTTATATTAAAAAAATTCTAATAAAGGTGAATAATTTCTTTGAACAACCAACATTAACTTATAATAATTCTTGCTTTCTTTAACTAAAGTTGAAAAATGAGCAGAAAATTATTTGAAAACTTAAACTCAAATTTCTTTGATTCGATTTGGATTGTTTAAATCATATTGATTAGCTTCTGACATTTACAGGAGTACCATAATCAATTTTTTCCCATATTCATTTTATATTGCTTTTTTTACTAGTTTTCTACTTCTGGATGTTTAATTTTAACTCTGTGTCAAAGTGACGACAACAACACTTCCTTTGTCATCCCCAAACAAATATTGAGTGACACAATTGCTTGACAACAACTGTTGTTGTTGTCGTTACTATGGTAAAACACTCTAAATGTTATCAAAAAAATATGGATATCGACGCCTTTATTGACGAGCATCATTGTTTTGTTTTTAGATCGGTTTTTTTAGATTTAGAAGATTTCTGTGTGCAAATGAATGAACTAGGCCGCAAAAGTAACACAAGTAGCAGCAACAACAACAACTAATAACAACAACAAATAAACACCACAACACCAATAAAACTGGTCTGGCAAAAAAACATTTATTTGAATGTCGGCAACACGGCTGTTTTGTAAAGTCTATTTGATTGGATTTCATTTCATTCTACTTCATTGATAACATTTATCTGAATACTAGTTTTTATGTATTGGTTTGTCTGTCTGTGCATCTGTACATGTTTAGGTATCCCTTCGATATTGTTTTCTCTACAAGCTTTATCGTGTTTATTATGCGAAACATGAAATTTAAAACAGTCGATCAATAACAATTTTATCAATGATTTTGTTTAACAAAAAAGCTTTACTGCATTGATTTTTTTCAATTAATTTGAGAAATTTTTTAAAAGGAAAAGAAATAATTTGTAGAATTTCAACGATACTTGAGGTCTTTCTATGACCTTCTCCCATTCATTTTCATAAAAATAATTATATAAAAATTTACTCGTAAAATATAACTTTTTACAAAGCAAGTTTTAAATAAATAATATTAATTTTAATATATTTTCTTCAAAAATATATTTCAATAAAAAATTCCTATTTTAAAATTAATTATAGATTTCCTTTTCTCATACAATTCTTTATTTTCAAGAGAATTTCATCTTCTGTAAAAACTTTATTTCTTTAATAAATATCCTTTAAAATTATCCTTTAATAAATTTCCCTTAATAAATTTTTCCCCATGGGTTTTTTGGAAAAACTATCCCACTAAAAATAAAAAATTACCGACTGAAAATTTGAAATAGGAAAAATGAATTTTTTGCTTCCTCCTGTTAAATAAATCACCAAAATTGACAAAATTGAAAGTGACGACGCCAACAACTACTACAACAAAAGGAGAAGATTAAGAAAAGTAATAACAACAAACTTATTTGACAAACTTAACTTAACAAACTTATCCAGCACCGTGCTCGATGATTGTGATCTTGACTTAAAAGCATTGCATTTAAATTGGCGTCAAAGTGCTTTCAGGTGCTTAAATTGCGTGTTCTTATTTTCCAAAAAGGAAGAGAAAGAACAGGAAGTGGTTAATTTGCATCTTTTCCCAAAACAAAAAGCAACAACAAAAACAATATAAACGAGTCACCATTTTGTATTGACTGCTCGACGAGACGATGATGATTTTGCAACTATATCAATTTTCGCGCGAATTAATACATTTTAAGACGTATGCTATACCGTCGACACAGACACAGGTACCACAACCACATCAAAAGCTAGACACTAAATCTTCAGTCCTCTTTTAGTCATGTTTCACCCTTCGACCAATGTACGAACCAAACTCGTACATACCAAACGAGGACAATCTTCGGGGGATTATTTATCCCTCCTCCCACGCTCCATCACAAATGCCGCCGTTATCCTCGCCCTCATCACTTGACACTCCTTCGATTCTCCTACTATCACTTCATAAACCGCCGGGAAGAACCGTTATTCCCCATGAGCAGCGAAAGCAACAGTGACGACGGTGGCGACCTTCTTTCACTCAGATTAAACTGCCTATTCAGTTCTCATTCATAAAGCATCATTTGGTATTTCATGCGACGCTATTTTCTAAAATGCACTCACTTTCGTAGAGTTCCTCGAGCAATTGAATGAACCACGATGACGACAGTTCGGCTGATACTGTCGTTGTTGTTGTTGCCGGTCTCGTCGTTGTCTTCGTGACCTCAACATAAGTATATCGTGTCAGCGAGCACCATTCTACCGCATCGAACGCATCAAGCCGCACCTGAAGAAATACCGCTTCGTAATGGCTTCTTCCAAAAGGACGATGAAAAACTGTCACAATTTATGGCATGGATGGAAGTTGCTCTCATGAATGTGTATTCATGAGAGCGACTTCCATCCATGCCATAAATTGTGACAGTTTTTCATCGTCCTTTCGGAAGAAGCCATTACGAAGCGGTATATCTTCAGGTGCGGCTTGATACGTTCGAAGCGGTGGAATGGTGCTCGATGACACTATATACTTATGTTACATTACATGGCTGTTACAATTTTAAATTTTCCTCAACGATTCATGAGCGATTTGCATAACTCTTGAGCATAACTTCAAATTTTGCAGAGTATTTGTGGCACGCAAATTAAGAAAAATGGTATAAAATAAACACACAAACCAACATCCACATACAGACACCTGTATGTGCATGTTGGTTTGTGTGTTTATTTTATACCATTTTTCTTAATTTGCGTGCCACAAATACTCTGCAAAATTTGAAGTTATGCTCAAGAGTTATGCAAATCGCTCATGAATCATTGAGGAAAATTTAAAAATGTAGCAGTCATGTAATGCAAAAAACGGAACGAAACGAAAACGAAATTTCGTTTCGCTTTTAACGCTCACCGAACCTTCTTACCTCAGTTACAACTTTTGCTTATAAACAACAATAAATTTCCACAATTTTAAATCAGAATCGCCGATGGTCAAAAGTAAAATGAAATTTCGTTTTAATTTCATTACATGGTTGTAACATTAAAAATTACCGTTCCTTTGACTGACGCGATCTTCCTAATAGCCGCAATCAATGTGTATCTTTTGAAATTATCATCAATTATTTTCTATAACTTAATCGACACCACTCATGCACAGTCATGAAGACTCATGCACGATTCCTCTATGTTCCGTTAGAGAATCGTATGTCTGCATGAACGTATGTTTGATGGCCTTCACCCCAGCTGTTGATTATGCTCTAAATGACGATGAAGAACTCGTACTCCATCTCGTACTTGATAACCGTATTGACGTGCTTGACGCTTTGTCATACTCTGCATGCGACAGCGATGGCGAATGTAACGACCAGTCGAAAGCCAAGATATAGCTCGTTCTTTTCCACTAAAACCTCTTTCATCGCAATTTTGTTATTCTTTCTTTTTTTCTTTTGAAGAGCTTCCTTTTACTCTTCTTTTTGCGAGGAAAAATCATATTTCATGCGTTTACATTGCTTTGCCTTGCGTTGCATTTAAAAGTAAATTGCGTTAAGTTGAGCAAAAAAAAAGAAAGAATATCGTTAGAGGATTTTCACAAACGCTTCTCTTTCCTTCAAAGTGTTTATAAAGAATGGGAAACAACAAGCGGCTGCTTTCGGTCGTTGAAAAATCCAAATCCTTTACAATGTAAAAATAGTAATGATGATAATAATAATATTAACAACAACAACAAATAAGGCGTAGTTTCAACAGCAGTAGGATTGATATCAGATTGCAAAAAGGGCGTAATGTCGATAATATTCTCTTTTTTGTTGAAATAATTATTTAAATAAAAGAAAAATAGAAAAACGCTGAAAATGAGAACAGAAAATATTCTTCTTCTGATAAATTTTAATGCAATTATTTTATGTTTAAAATATTTATCCAGCATCTCTTCCTCCTTTTATCTTTCTTCTTCTCTTCAAAAATATTAATGTCATGACATTTCATGCGATGAAACTGGGTTAATGGTTCCTTTTTTTTTTTGGTACATTTTGGGTTCCACAAACTTCAAAATTCATCTGCCAGCAAAAATGTTGATCTCTTCAAATTAGTTTCGAAACGTTCGAAATTCTGGTTTTAGGAAATCTGATGAAATCTGGCAGCGGTTATTGCGGTATTCCTAGATTTTGGAGAAGGATTGCTGTTAATGATCGTAAGTGAGAAATTAAATGAAGAAATTTTGCCACCCATTATCACTTAAATCTATCTGTCTGACATTAAAATGTCATTCTTTTTCATTGCTTTATCTTTTGAAAGAATCAGCATTTCGTCGAAGAAATTTGAAAACTCTACAAATTGAGAAATTTTTTAAAGAAAGCCACAGAAATAAATTGAATTTTCACAAAGAATTTAAAATTTCAATACAATATTTTTTAATTATGAAGAAAATAGAATTGATGCTTACAGAAATAGTGAGTGTGAGTGAGATGTAGACAAGGAAAATTGGTAGATAAGAAATAGTTTATAGTGAATTTTAATAAATATTTATCATTCAATAAAAATATGTCATCGATTTATCATCGATGTTGGTCTCGTTTATCAAAGCTTTTTAATTCCTGGATATGATAGTTCTCTGTTTGTTTCCTCTTCTTCTTTTTAGTGGCATGCGGCATAATTTGCAATAATTAATACTTCTTAAAAAATACATATATCACAGAGAGAGAGGGAGAGAGGAGAGAGAGAGAGTGAATATTATTTGAGGCAATTTAAAATTATACTGGTTTTTTTATATTTTTATCGTTATTTTGACAGACACATTGATGGAGAGCGGGGTTGGGGGACGGAACAGGATACACAAAAGCCGTTCATATCAAAAGAAAGTATAAGCTGTAAATAAATATGCAAATTATTCTTAATACATATTCTGTGCATTTACGCACACGAAAGCGCACAAAAGCACGCATGTTGGCACGCATACGTACACACAAACACTCACGCAAACACACAAATACATACTTTTGCTCACATTCATTTTATGCATGAATAAACACTTGTTTTCCGGCTGATTCCCTTTCGTATGCGTGCGAGCTGTTGCTGCGGCTGCTGCTTATCAGCCAGTTTCAATTTATTCAGCTCAGCTCAGCTTCAATTAATTAAACGCACCGAATCGCATTTAAAAGGCATCAGTTATTTAAACATATATATATTTTTCAAAAAAAGTGTAATACTAAGATATTTTTTAACGATATACCATTCCATCACTTTAAGTATATCCCCCACATCAAGCAAATGCACACACCTATCCACCCACTTAGCAGATTTTATTTATAGATACAGACAACACCCGCAATGGAATCCCGAAATGTTCTCGAAAAAATTAACAGAAATAAAATTGGCATAATATTCAATATTAGACAAAAAATGGTTTAAAATTTTTCTATTGCCCTATAAGATATTTACACAAAGTTTGCTGAAAGTTTTATAAAAATCAATGAGGATTGCAAAAATAGTTTGCGATAAAATTAATAAATCGTTTAATTAAAAAAATAATTAATTAAAAAATAATTAAAAAATTAATTAAAAATTCATAAATAAATTTAGAAGTTTTTAAACATTTTTAAAATATAGTCGACAACAATTTTTGACTACAAATTAGATATAATTATAAACTGACAGCAAATACTCATAATGTTTAATTTTTAATCTAATTACTAAAATCAATTATTTATTTGTGTGAAACCAAATACAGAATTTATCTGCCGAAACGTGGATAAACTGTACCGGCCCTTTGGTCGCTTACAAAATTATTGAAACGCGTTTTCCATTTAAATTTCGTATTTTTTTGTGTTTTACAAAAATTCAGAATTTTTAACGACAATAATTAAAGTAAGCAATAACATTTCTCTTTATTTGTTTCCATAGCAATATTCCGCTAAGTTTTTACTTTGATAAAAAAATATATCCAACTTCACACAAATCGTTATTTTAAAACTATAAATACTCTGCCGCTTCGTTCAACTATTAATTAATTCATTTTTATATAAAAAAAATCCCGATGCATAAATCGATTTATTTTTCCTTATTTTCTTTTCTTATTTTTCTTTTTTGTTATTAGTTTTATTATTTTTAGCAAATATTTTTTATTTTTATTTTTTTAATAACACAAAATTTTTAATTGATACTATTATATATTATTAATTTTTATAAATAAATCTGATTTTTTTTATTACCTAATTAATATCGTTTTTATATTAAAAGCTTAATATTAATTGTTTAAATAAAACGAACAGATTATCATATCAAATGATTATTATTTATTATACCCAACATCAAAAGGACGAAGGTTATTAAGTTTTTCCTCCATTTGATAGAGAGAAATGGCAGTTATGGGAAAAATGTAGATATTTTTATTTCTTTAGGTCTTCGAAAATTGAATCGTAAAAGACAAAAAAGGTCTTCAAAATCTTTTATGGAAGTATTATGTTAAAAATTTTTTTATTTTTTTTTTTTTTTGCGGGAATTTACAGCAGTGAGGGCGGGAATTAAACAATGTGCTTTTATTAAATTTAGCGTGTGTGACAAATCATTAAAAAAATTTTCAGAAAAGAAACTTTTAACGAACTTTGAAAACGAATCCCAAAGTGAACTTTTGTCATTATCTGTAGTAGATTTTCGATAATGTTAGATGTTTGTATAGCAGTTATTTTCGTCTACTTCATTAATTTGTTGCCATAGTTTTGTTCTGCTGTTGTTGTTGTTGCCCTTGATATTGTTAAAAATATTTATAACCTACTGGATTTATTGCTGGATATAATCGATTTCTCACGGTTGGATTTGCACTTTATTCTCCCCCTCGCTCTCTATCTTTGCCTTGATTCCTCTCTCTCTCTATCTCTCTTTCTCCCTATCTCTCTCTCTTACATTTGCCTTAATTCCTTCCATTATTTTCAAACTTTCTTCTCATTAATTTTATATTACATTCTATTTATTACTTCTCTCCGAGCAAAATAAATAAAAGAAAGTATAAAATTAAAGTTTTTTATTTAATTTCTTTCATTCAGTTCCTTCCCCTTGCACATCCTTCTACGCCATATATCTATAAATGGAATTTTATATGTGTGCGACATTAATTTTTTGGTTCTGAATTTCTCTGATTTTAACTTCTTTCATATCCGTGGCGTTTGTAGCATCACGTTATTTCTATCGTTATCGCCGTTACGGCAATTATAATCGAAAAATCATTACTTTAATAACTTTTTACTTTCATAAATTTAATTACACTCATTCAATGACGATTTAACGACGATTTAGAAATATAATTTGTTATTAATTGAAGTATTTTTATTTAATATTCATTTTGCATTCTCGGATATCATAAAAATAATACGAAAGGACAGGATCAGAAAAGTAGAAGTTTCTTATTTCATTGCAATAAAAATTAGAGAAAAGTAGAGAAGATTACATTTGCTTCTTTTGAAAAGTAAAAATATTTATCTTGAAACTTGCAAACTACTTTCTCAGTCTGTGATTTAGATTTTACGTTCATACTGAATTCCTCAATGAAAAATTATTTTGATTCGTTAAAGAATTAATTTCCCGTAACTTAAATAAAGCAATAGCTTAAATTAATTTTAGTAATTTATAATTTACGAATTTACGAATAATTACTAATTTACGAAACATTGTTTTTCATCATGATTTTTGAACAATTTTTTATCAAAATTTCAATTGGTTCCATCATCATACTTCTCATATTTCCGCAACAAAATGTCATTAGCATTGAAGGGAAAATTAACCCTTGTGAAACTTTAACCCTTTAACCTTTGTAAAACTTCTCTTCGCTTTCAGGCGGTCATAACAATAACAACGCTTTCAGGCGGTCATGGAAATCATTATGGGATTAGACAGCTTGTGCTAAACGATATGTCAAACGTGTTTTGACTAGTTTACTTAAATTACAAACAAATGCCATCCCTTTTTCATTTAGCTTTAACTATTAAAAACATGAGCAACAAAAGCGGAACGAACAACACCAGCAACAACAACAACAACAATAAACCAGCAATCAACAAATCATAGAAGTTTTCAGTTTTGCTTTTATTGTTTTTTACACGGTGTTGATAGTTTAAATCGGAATTAATTCATCCATTCATTCATTCATTCATTCATTTGTTCACCCGTTCTTTTGTTCACTCATACATTTATCCATTCATACTGTCATTCATTTAGTCATTTATTTACTGTCCCACAAGCGCTAAGCGCTGTATTCTCAAAGTAGTTGAAATGGGTTTTTAAGGAATAAAGAGAATTGCTTTTGGGGAGGAGGGGTCAGAAAGAGGGGTCTACAAATGGATCCCTTAATTAACTAATGTTATTTTATTGAAACCTAGTCCAAAGGGACTACAAGGCGGTTACAAACGTTTCGACAAAGCAAAGAAACTGTTTGAAAATTAACAAAGGGAAAATTTAAAGCCACAACTGAAAAATATTGAACCAAATGTAGCTAAAGTGGTAGACAGTCATGAAGTTCATCTATTCACTATATATTATTTCGTTTTTTATCTTTACTTGAGGTTTTAATGTTTTGTTCTCGAAAAATAATTACTGGCTTAATAATTATTAATTACACTAATAATTATTAATTACACTAAATTTTATGTCTATTTTGTAAAATTGAAATCTTAAAACTATGTCAGATTTATTCACTTAATCAACATCAAAGCTTCTAACTTGGCGCAAATACGAAATAACAAAAGATAGATTTTTAAAGGAATTTTAAATGCATTTCGAGGTTTTGAGATATTAATACATTTTGGAAAGGGGGTGTCTTGCCCAAAATAATTTGTGAACCCCTGGCTTAGAGGAAGGACCCCTGGCTTAGAGAAGGAAACTTCATTCGCTCATACGCTTCGGCGCATCACACGGAGAAATAATCAAAGCAAAATTTCAAAACAGAACACAAATTCTCAACACAAATATAAAAGAAACAATAAAGATTGTGGAATAAGCGAGGTGGGAAAACGGAACAAGATCGGTGTATGTGAAAATTTAATGAGTTTGAATTGAAAAAGAAATCCACACTCGCACGTATATAAAGAGGGCATACAGGTCATCAAGCTCATCACAAGCATAAACACTGTGGAGTAGAATAATAAAGCTCAAAAGGAAACAGTTTAAAATGAAGAAATCAAAATTCGTGTAGAAAATAATTGTAATAATAATAATAATTATGATAATAATTATAACAAAAATTATAATAAAATCATGGATTTTCCATAGAAACATCTAGTAAATATAACGAATATTTTATTTACAAAATATGTGTAAAACTAGTTGGTTGAAGAAGCCCTAGAAGTAGTTATTATAATTAGAAGAATTTACTTTAAAATATTTTAAATTAGATCTCATCGATGTAGAGACAATTGTGAAATACATTCATATATAGAACTTCTATATATTTGTCATAAGGATGCGATTGACAAAAATAAATTAAATTAATAAATTAAATTTTTCTATAATTTAAAATTGATTTCATAAATTTCACACTACATTTTGTTATCACTCCGATAAATAATCCAGTATAACCTCTAAATATTTTATTAAATAAGAAATTGAAAATTAACTGTGGATTACTAGAATAAGAATTAGAATTATAGAGCAATTCATATAAAGTATTTAGCGAGTGATAGCACGTTTTACTCATTTTAATCATACGTGAAAACTCAATAAAACCAATTATTTTTCAAATTATAAAAAATCTGGTTTCAAAAGAATTTCTAATAGTTCAAATATTTGATGATTTTATTCCTTAAATTTGAAAACCGAAAATATCCTTCAGTGGTATTAAAAACATTTAAATCTCTCCTTTCCTATTATTTCTCACTTTTATCGATAACAACATGTTTCTGCCCTACTGTAATATTTTATACACTTATTACTCCGTCTCTCTCGTTCTGTCCGTCTCCTAATATCTTACAAAGTTTCAACACAAGACCGCCGTTTTGCAACAAAACAAAAATGATTTCACAATATTCGATATGATTTTAAAAATAAATCCGACGACGGATTTGTAAACTTTGACACCGCATGTAAGAATGTCAAAAACATCGGCGAAAACAATAACAATGAGAAAAGCAACAACAACAACAGAATTAGCCAGCACTAGAACAATATCATGATCAAAATAGCCGAAATGTTTGCAAGCAATCAAACAAATAATTTTAAAAACTGACCGAGAGCAAAACCAAAGTGCCCAAACAACAGAAGAGGTAGAATAAGTGACCGATGGAGGAACGAAGAAAAATTAGAGCATTAGTCAAAAACTAGTGCAGACGTGATTCAAATGAAATCATAAAATTTTAACGCTTTAGAAACCACCAAAGAACTGCCAAAGAAGCGCAATTTAAAACAAAGGAAAACCCCGATGGGGGAAAATTAAAGAATGGATATCGTATATGGATAGGAGGTAAAGAGCGGACGAGAGGAAGAGCGCCAAAGAGAATTTACCGCAATTCAAGGCTCCGCATTTATTTAGCAATAAAAAATGTGAAGCCGGAAAAATCAAACAAAGAAGAATAGTAAAAAAAGCAAAGAAAAGAACGGAAAAAATTGCGCCAAAAGGAAATGACTGAACAAAGAAATGTTAGCGGAAACTGCTTAAGAATAACTTTTCCTTACATCGCACACACGCACGTATAGGCACACACTCACACATGCCCGTATACACACGTTTATACGTAAAGCGAGGAAGTCCTTAAGGAATTCGGCAAACAAAGAATCAACGCGAATGAGTAAAGTTTTTGGAAAGAACAAAATAAAATTCTTTTGGAGAAAAATTCGAATAAAATCAAACCACCTTAAGCAAAACAAAAGGAAGATGAAAAGCATAGTAAAACAAGAGGAAAAGGAATAATAAAGAGAAAGAAAACCAAAATAACGATGAAAAGAAATTTTAAAGTTGAAAAGTAAAAAACAAATATAAGAACGAAACAAAAAGAACGAAAAAGTGTTGAAAACAAAGTAGTCCCAACTGAATACGATACAATCCGGAAACAGCTGACTCTGTTACATTTTATGAGCTGCAATCGCGTATCCTGTGGCTTCACTGAACCATTGCGGTAATACAGGACGCAATGGTCATCACTTCACCGCACCACGCTGCAAATGACCGCAACTCGAAGACGATGCGAATCCGTTTTGTTCTTGCTTTGCGAAAGGATGCGCTTCACTTACAAGAAGTTCGATTCACGAAAATGAAACTATTCCCGAGCGTAAAAGTGCAACACTTTGATCGACTTCCTTCCGGTCGATTAGAGACGGAGCAAGACAAAACAACAAGCGAGAAACGCCGCAACAGGGCTAGCGTAAATGGCCGTAAGAAAATAGAACTCTAGGGCAACGTATTTGCTATTTTTACTTTACTATGTATTACTACTTGTATGCTACATGCATGTGTGTATACCAGTATGTGTGTGTGTGCGTGTGATTGTTTCTTTTCTCACCCATTTTGTAGATGTTGTGCTCATTTGAGCAGAAACCTGAGTGCACAAAGCGAATAAATTTCGTATAATTCCCGTAAACTTTTTAAAGCTCTTCGTTATAAAATTTACTCCAATTCTTATTTATTATTGTTGTTTTTATATCCTACACACAAAGGGAAAGGGTACCTCAACTTTGTTCTCCGTTTGTAACGCATTAGACGTTACAGAGACGTGACAGGTATAGAAGAGTATACGTACTCTTGGTCAGAGTCAACTCTCTGAGTCGATTAGCCCTTTCTGTCCATCTACCCGTTCGTTTAACTGCTTATCGGTTTGTCTGTACAAATCACGCCAGCAGGAAAATAAATGAGCTATCGTACGAATACTCATTGCCATCGCAACACCATAAAGTCCCATTTCTTTAATTTGTATTAAAATTTTTAAGCGAAATTTTATGACCGATATGGTAGTGTTGGGCATAATTAACCCACTGAAAATTGGCATTCCTTGCCCACTATTATACTATACTACACTTAAATTAATGCAGAAATTATAAATCTTATATCATAAGGGACTTGTTCCACCCTCTGATTATTGGGCTCAAACTGTGAGCTCCTCTTACAAGTGTAGGGTATGTAAGCTTCGGTCAAGCCGAAGCTGCGGTTCATACTAGCTTTATTTCGTATTGTTCTCTCAGTTTTAAATTTTGATTCAAAATTTAACCGAGTCAACAAATCTTTTACGATTACCAAAAACTGTCAACGATCAACGAAGCAACATTTTAAAATCAAGTACTAAAAATGATATAATTTTCGCATTCAAAATCAAAATACGCTCCTGAAAGCAATCTTATCTTCTCAAATTTGCTGGAAATCCTTAACGTTTCGTCACGTTGTCACATACATAAGCAGTTCGATACTTATTGGCTTTCTAAGTTGTTTCGTGTAAACGTTTTATATGCGCTCTCCACGAGTAAACTTTTATTGGATCACTTTTTCGTTACGGTTTTTTTCGATTACGTGCTTCCGGCCAAAAGTACAAACTTCGATGGAACTTAATGCTTTCAATGGTATCTTCATTGTTGTTTCGAAATACTTTCATTCAAGACAAAACCTTTAGGAATCAGTAACGAATATAAAGAATGTCTTTTTTTCCATTTACAGTTTTATATGCAATTATTTTTGAATTCATAATGTTCTTATGATAATTTATCGCTTCTATAGATGTCTTAAATTATTATCTCGAAATTATCCACAACAAAGACTTCAAAGAGCATGATTCGTGCACGAATCATAGCATGTATGACCATTCATACAGGATGTCATGAAAGAAACGTTCATGTTTTATTAAAGACATAACCTAAGGAGTTTGAATTTATCTAACATAAGCATTACAGATAGAACAGTGTATGTGTACGTTGCCTTTCGTAAAAACAAATCGCATCTCACTCCCAAATCGAAGCAGATACGATTTGAACAGTTATGCGATCTAAAAACTGATTTCGATAAAAATATTCATAATCATGAGCTCCTTCGATACGGGAGACCAAACTTAGTGAAAGCTTACGTTATGCATGTATGTATGTGTGCTCTATATGTGTGTGTGTGTTTGAAAGTTTCTGATTGTTTTTGAATACGGGATTTTGGCATTGAATATATTCTGAACTATTTTCCGCAATTTGTGTTATCTCTCTGCCTCCCTCTATCGCTATCAAAACTTTTTATGCCTCTCACGCCCTTCATCACTCTCTTACTCTCTTCCTCTCTCTTACGACTTTTGCACTTTAAGGGAAGACACAAGGTGGATAAGGATTGGTTGTGAATAGGGAAAAGCTTCAACCCTCCAAAAATCATTTCCTCCCTAATTAGCTTCTTAAGGTAATCGGTTGCCTGATCTGGTAGTTGGCGTTTATGCAGATTTTGGTATTAGTACTAATGATAGTTTTAGTGTTATTGCTGTTTTGAAAAAGTTTATTTCACACACTCGTCGCCCAAAGAGAAACAAGGTTTGCTGATAGACTCAGTTAGGAAGGGAGAAGGGAGTCTAATATTTAAGACTTTAAGATATTTTTAATGCCTTCCAAAAGTTCATTCTGTTCTCGTATTTACCTATCGTTTAAATTTGTCTTCTAATTTAGTACATTTTTCTCTCTCTCTCTATCTCTCCCCCTCACCGCATTTCAAATTTTCATTTACTACTACCACAATTTTAAATTTCTTCTTAAGTTTTCTAAATATCAGTTTTCTTGATTTCCTTCGTTGTTGTTGTTGTAGTGGTTCATATAGTGCTCATCCGAGTTATCTCTCCCTTTGATTTTCTTTTATTTTAACAATCGGCTTTCTTTCGACTTTACCATCTTTACCATCACGATTATCATCATCATTATCTTAATAGCCATTACCATTAATGCAATTACGATTATTACTATTAATACATCGATTATCATTATCATTTACATCGATAGAAATCGACCGCCAACGTTTTCTGTGATTTGTATTTCAGTAAACGACCGTAATTTTGTTTGTGTTTACACACATAAACACACGTACATACACGCTCCCTCGCTCATTCGCACACTCGCAACACACCCACACATACATGAGATACACATTTAGTTACATTCGAGCAAATTTAGCATAATGGGCCAGGAAACAACCCCTCTCAATTGAAAATGCGGCTAGGTCCCAACGGAGATATTAATAAACAATTCAGAGACGACAACGATTGTTACAAAAAATCACGGCTTCTTTGAAGTCGCTTTGCTTGTATTGAAGCAGAATAATTTCAAGTCGTCAACATATTTAGCGACTCCCAACAACATGAAGCAACAACAATGCTGGAGCTCGAGATGTAAAAGTTCACATTTTATACCCAAAATTTAATTTTGGTGAATAAGTACAAAGATTTCAGGAGAATTCCTTAAGAAGCAACGACAATTTTTTTCATTAAAGTAAATTACAGAGAGCTACATATATTTTTTTAGTGTAAAAAAATAAAATTTTTATATACGAACGTACCTAATTAATTCACCCAACACCCACCCAGTCATTGAAAGTACTTGAAATATAATTTTTCAACAAAATCAGTGTAATCCATAAAGTCGCCTTCCATCATTTCTCATACTTACCAACCACCATTACAAATATCTCTTCTCTTTGATGGATAGTCAACTTCATTTTCCCCTCACTTCGAGCACAGTTACCTGAACCCACCCCAATTCCAACCCCAATGAATTTTAGCATTTATATTTATGTATACCGTATACACCGAAAGGGAAGGGAATGTATACTAATGTTCTCCTCGTTATTCGCGTTCTTACTGTACGAGTAGATGTAGAGTAGCTCACTCAGATAAGATGTTCAGAAGGGGATATGCTAAAGTCGGATTATTAGCATAATCCTGCAAAGCGTAGAAGGATGAAGCGCGCCAAATGTTACCTCGCTTCCACGTTGATTATAAATAAGCGTGCAAATGTCAAAATTAGTTGGTTACGCTGATGGTGTAGAGATTCTTAACTGAAAGTGTAGAAGTTGGAAGATTCGTGCGATTAAGTGGTTATAAAGGGAAAGGGGAAAGGTTGATGGCATTATGGCTGGTAAAAGGAAATATCACAAAAGTTAGTGAACCTAAGTATATTCTTCTGAGTTCGAAACCTTTGTGAATATTCATTTCATAAAACTTTAAATTCAATATAATTTAGTTTTAATATTTAATCGAAATAATGAAGCAATAACTACGATTTATACATTCTGGAATATACATTTTTCTGACGAAAACATTATTCGTGTAAATATTGATATTAGTTATCACAAAAACATTGTAAATATTTATTACCACCATCTGTCGTTGTTGTAAATGCATGAAAACTCTGAAAGATTAGCGATCCATAATGCGTATTAATTAAAGATTTAAGAGTATTTACATCAGTTTTCAAAAGAATTCATGATAAGGATTGCGTTCGAACATAGCCAGACAATAAGACAATATTCTTACTAACTAAAACTGAACTGATAAGAGAAATGTTTACCAGAAATCTCTTCAAAACAACCTACTTTACACATCAATAGAATATTTACAGAGCATCTAAATGAATCCGATAAATTTCAATAAATTGAATTGTGAAAAATAGTGACAGTGAAACAATTATTTCAATTGACAGCAAAGTTATTTCAAATACGTTTGATTATTCAATTATAGTTTAATATAAAATAATCGTACTTATCCTTTGGATTTCATAATATCCAATGAATGGAATGAATATTATTATTATTTCCCTTTTTTTCTTTTTTCCCATTTACAGATTTTACGGCACGAAGTTCCGATTACTCGGCGTAAGGCCTATTTAACCTTATCCTTAACAACCTTATTCCTTATTATAAATCTGGCAAAGAGGAAAATCTACTCCCAAAAATGTGCCTGAAAATTAGTGTTGGCATCTTGTTATTAGCTCTGATGGCACGCGGCAGTAGCGCTACACCACCGAGACAATCTAGAGAACCGGAAGCTTGGAGCGCTGCTGATCAAGACAGTGGCGGTGTCGATGAACCTGGAGCTGCACAACAGACTGTATCCATTTCTAAACCTTTGAATGATTCCAAAAATACCCCGCCGTCATCATTATCAACATCACCGCCATCATCATCACCGATGACGACCACTACAAAAGCATTAGGCACGGCAAGAGCGACGATTGATACAAATTCAACATCAAATGCTTTGCCTCCATTGCACCAAATTCAGCCGGCTTTCGTTTATCAGGCGACTGTACCAGAAGACTACCATGACGCTTTGTCATCCGATGATGACGATGAGGATTCGTCTAGGAAAAATATTGGTCCCAGGTAAATAAACAAAAAACTGATGGTGGCGCTTTCCTAGAGATGCCCCACCCCTCCTGTAAGCCATGTGGCGGAATTATGATTTCAGATTAACTTCTTTATTAAAAAATCTCGCCTCGGAATCTTGCCAAAAATCTGTATTAAAGTCTTATCTGGGTTGAAAAATCATAACTTATAAAGCTCGCTTATAATTGAAGGATTCCTTTCATTCCAAATAATCGCCCCAAAAGAGCATTTATACTTAAATTAATCGAATTAATGTATCCCTTTCAAAACTTGGAGAAACAGACTGCGCTGAAAATCTCATTTAAATTCGCCTTCACCTTCCTCACTTTCCTTCCTTCGCTAATCCCACAATCCCTTTATCTGTTTACCCAACGGATCAATGGTAATTCTATCAACGAACCAGTCAAGCGTTCGCCACCTGCTAAGCCACCAATTTAACTCTTGGTTAGCTGGGTTACTGAGCTGAAGGTTTCAACCGAACCAAAAACCGGATTAATCAACTCAGTATTGACGCTCGCACCCGATTTCACTGTCTTTTGGCTGCGGAGGCTGTTGCCTCAAAATTGTTGAAAGCCATTACCGAATAAAGCTAAAAATAATTTTTTAACATGCACCAACCAACCAAGTCTGCTGTCTTCACTACCAGTACGGTACCAGGTCTTACGTTCGACAGCTGTTGCCTGTCTCTAATCGGTATTGACCAAAAAGGATGTGCGAGAGCTACTACTGAACGATAAATGTTCGTTAGAAGAGCATGAGTAGATGACTGGCAACAGCAAAGTCATGGTTGGGCTGTTGATATCAAGCGGTAAAATAGACGGTTTTGTAACGGATGAGTTGACGCTGAAGTGATGGTCAATGGATTTGTTTCGTGTGATAACCGTTGACTCGGTTGGATGGAACTCCACACTGACTAGTTGGAAATACTGTCAGGTGCTGGATCACGGTGTCTGCGGTTGGTGGTAACGCGCCGAATTAGAACTACTGCTATCAACGTTGTTGTCCATTCTGGAGGCTGTAGCAAAAATATTTAGAATGAAAAAAAAACAAAAACAAAAATCTCGCCTCCCTACCCTAACGTGACATAAAAGCTTTCCCGGCCAGCTAGGCCACCCGTCGTCAAACTGTATTTTAAATTCAACTAAACGAGTAACCAGGATGAGTAACTATCCCACGTCCATCCCGCACCTCGTAACTGGTTGTCAGTAAGGAAAAAGTTTCATATCGTTGAGGGCGTCACTGTTAATTCAACTTGACCAACATGTCAACGACGTGTACCACCTGAAGAGAATCTGTTCACTGTTTGCTCATCTCCCTCTTTTTTTTTTTTTTTTTTTTTTTTTTTTTTTTTTTTGTTTAACGTAGTAGCTAATTTGCTTTTGGTATCGTTAGTCCGTTGACAAAAACGTTGACAAAAACAAACGAATATATATTTATATACACACAGACCTAACAGTTCTGTCCCGAAAACTAAGTAAATAATGTGCGAGTGTATGTTTAGGAGTATAAGTGTGTGTGCGGGACTATTTGAAATTACATATGCAATGCGATATGCCCGACATTGAATACGGGTAGCTGATATTTTGGCACAGTGTTGGCCGGTGTCAGTCTCAACCGAGATTGAATCTGGGTTCTTCCTTGATGTTGATGGTAGTGATTTTTTTCTGAAAAAAACTCAGTGGCCCAATTCAGGATTTAATTACAGTAAGAAAAAACAGTAGAGACAGGTACTAAGAGGTAGTATCGAGTTGACAAACATTATTGAAGTTAAAGCTTCAATTGAGCGTGCCTTAAATACGACTAGTCTTTAAGAACTTCTACGATCGCGTAATGAATAAATTCATCTAAAATTGGACATGTTTCAAAAGGGCTTTAAGCATAGTTGACCAAAGGAGATCATGCAAAGTCATCACTAAGAAATCCACAAAAAAACCATAGCAAGTCTGAAACAAAAGTCATTTCATGGAAAATTGAAAAAGACCTTTTTGAAATCATAAAGAACGAATGCATGATTCAATGATTCTCAATCAGAAGAATGTAAAAAATTCCAGTGTTACGGCAGCGTTGCTTAAAACTAACAGGATTTAGTGAATTCGAGCAGTACTCGGTTTCTGTTAAACTTTTAAAAGACTCCCTAAAAACTAGCTACAAAAACAGAAGCCTACGCACAATCCAAAACCTTCGAGTTCTGCAAGTGAAGCAACCATAACGAGTACTCTTAACGGGTACAGTCTCATAAATAAAGATAATCATAAGTGACACGAAGAAACTCGTTCATATTCCAAAACGAACTGCTCTGGATCCGTCACTAAAGGTAATCGCCATCGGCAAACACAAAAGCGCTCAGAAGTCAAGTACTTATGCCATTATCATCACTAAAAGTAACCGTTACAGTCAAAAGTTAAGCCACGTCCATTTCAAATCCCACCACTCCTTTCACTCCTATGACAAAATGTAAACCTTACTGTCAGAAACAAGCCTACGTGTACTCAAAAATCAACTATTCGTAAAAGTAGTCTGACTAAAAGTAACCATTACAACGATTACCACAAAAACCGACTACTTGTGTCAAACTCATAACTGGAAGTAACTAGAAGAAGACACACCTTAATTCAATACATGTCACAATCTGTGCGTTGCGGTCAACGATTTCGGCTTAAGTTTCGTGCATTGAATGGTTTCAACCTGAAGCCACTAAAGATAGAACGAATGCATATCGGACATGTCGAAGACAATGTGCGATGGCGAAGAACATGACATGCATTGAATTGACTCCGAATGCAAAGGCAAAGATGATGACGCTTTGCTATGCGATGCGATGGTAAAAGATGGAATGTAAAAGATGGAATGTGAAAAAGGAAACCACTACTCCCAAAACAATCAACCACTAATACCTACGATGGATAAGACCGAAACGTGGAATAAATGATATATACTGACTTCTGGATGGAAGGAAAAGCAATTCTCAAAAAAAAACAGCACGAAACCGTTAGATTTTTTTACAAATACACCAAAATCGTTTCCGTGAACTGTCAGTTTTGTAACTGTCCTTTTTGGTTTTTGTTTCTGTTTCCAGATTTGTTCGATTTTCCTGTTGTTTCTGCTTTTGTTTCCCGGTTCCTTTTTTAATTTTCTCTTTTGTTCTTTCATAAAACTGTACGTTCTTCTGCCGCTACTGCAATTGTCTGAATCAAAAACAGTCAGAGATTTATACGGGCTTCAATGACAAGATGAAGGCACGCATGTAAATTCGGTATACTGCACAATGTCAGAGTAACGCATCCTTTTCCAACCCTTTTCATCTAGTCTATTTTACTTGGCAATCGATACTCTCTCTCTCTCTCCCTCTAAAATTCACCTCCTACCTCGTTACTGCCTTTAAGTCTATTCGACTAGAATAGAATTCAAATGCTCCATCATAACCTTTTTTTACTTTGTATTTTGTTTTTTTATCCTTTCGCTCCTCGACTCCTCCCCGAGAACATTTCGGCTGACAGTGATTTGTTTGCGTGACCGTTGAACGGCATTCGTAGAAAGATTAGTTTGGGACAAACGAATTTGTGGCCGTTCATTATTTCATGCTTGTGGTGGTGAAACGGACGTCAAGAAAGTAACGAGTTTTTAAAATTATTTATCGCGGCAAGGCAAAGAAGTGGAAAAGTACATTAAAGTAAGAAAAAAACAGACCCAACAGATTTTTTTGACAAAAAATATTATACACTAGACCAAACTAGCGAATGACATTAATATATTAATGTCAGACCAATTAAGGAGTAGAAGAAGACATGCCTTACTAGCTTTAATGTTTCTAAGCTTTTTACTTTACTAAAATTTAATCGCTTACCTTGAAGGACTCCGGCCACAGCTATCGTAGCTAATGATAAAATATATCTCTAGTAGTCAAACAATTTGTGGAAAGTCATCATTCCTCTTTCTCGGTCATCTTCATTCTTCGCGTTTACAATAAAGAACAAATCGATTTTTCTCTGAAATATTCTCTACCAATCCTCCATCATCGTGGTGCAAACATGCAACTAAAATCGATGAATTGTAATAAAAATCCATTAGTTTTGTTGAAACACGATAATGGATTTTCTTGGGGCGAAAATGAATCGCAGAAAAGTGACTGAACCCCATTTACATTTACGAGTTCATGAAAGAAGTGGTAAAGGGGTAAGGGGTGTGAATGAAGAGTTTATCAGTAATAAATTTTTAAGACAAATTCACTTCCCAGCAATGACTTTGAATTTCTTTCTCTTTTCCATCTTTCATTTTTCAGTGTCGCCACTTCCGTTTCCGTTATCCTAGATGGCGAGGAACCACAATTTACCGATGCCGTCGGCCACAAGGTACCAAAACCCGACGCATCATTACACGTGGCCAGTCCGATAAATCTTTTAAATCCCGATCGTTACGAATTCTTTACCTTCGATGATAATGGTGAGCTCGTCAAACGTTTGATGACGATGCAGGAGATACAAAGCATTGTTGCGAATGGTGACGGTGAAGGACCGACCATTATACACCCTCCGCCTATAGTCGAACGAGATCCTGAGAAAAATTTACAGGAAATAGTCGACAGTGTGCAGAGTGTTTTGAACAAAGAGGTTAAGAATAATCATAATCAGAATACGACGACAGATTCCGCAACAGCCCCAATCCTCGACACACCCGATGTGTCATCGTCGTGGTCAATGATTTTGCCTGCTGTCTTCGGTAATACTGGTGGGGATATTTTCCCCCAAACTAATCCCCAACAACAGATTGTTATGACACCAGAATCGGAACTAGTGGAAACCTCAACGCAAAAACCGATCCGTGGCACTAAGAAGCCTAAACCTCCGAAACGTAAGACTCCGGCTCAGAAGCGCAGACCATCAACAACTACAGCAATGCCCAGCCAGACAACGCAGTCACCACCACAGACGCCACAGGTGGTTCAAGAAGAGTTAGGTCCTAACGAATCGGTTTATACAGGAATTCAACAATATCAAAGCCTGGCATCCAATTTACAGCAGTTTGATGCATTCTCGGCCATGAATCTACCACACATTCATCATAAGATACCTTCAGATAAAGTGGAGATTACTACACGCCGAGTATTTGTAAACAATCAAGAAATTATAGAGACCACAAACAATAGAAGACCACTGATTACAACTACCCCAAAACCAATAGAGATGTCCGAATTCCTGGAACGAGATCTTATCAAATTCCAGCAGAAGCATGTCCCGAATGAACATAATAAAAAACCAAATAATGGCAATCGCCCCCATACGACTCGACACCCTGGAACGACTCATAAACAGAAAATCAAAAAGAAGACTACGACCGCGCCAAAACCCACAACTTCATTATCACCTACTATCCCTAGTACTACAACAACAACTACGCCGAAACCTTCGACCTCAGCGCCAATGTCTACCACACCGGAACCAGTTACAACCATCACGACCGAAGAAATCATTTCCCCCATTCCCGAATCCAAGCCGATATCACCAACCCCGACATCAACTACAGTTCCATCTGGGTCTACTCCTACGACAAAGAAGAAGAAGAAACCCACAACCACATTCCGGCCAAAAATTCATCATTCTTCACCTTCCGGACAAACATCGCAATCAGAAAAACAACACGGAAATCATCAGCATTCAGCTCAAAATCGTAAACCAACATCCCAACCAGGTCCTCATCACAGGCCACGCCCCCCAATTCATGATGACGTAGGTGTATCCACAATAAAATTAGATATCCAACACAAACATCAGTATGGTAGCCACCACAAGAAACGACCAAGGCCCACCAGGCCCATGACTACGAAAGTTACTACGACCACTACCGTTGCGTATCCACCAGCTGAGGAATCAGGTGGTTTAGTTACACAACCCTTCCCAGGTTTCACGTCAACACACAGACCCATAGCAATAATACCGTCTGAAGTTCCGCCCACATTTTCACCAAATCCACCAGCCAATCAACATCCAAGCGTTTCATATGAGCCCAATCGCTACACGGCACAACCTGTGCAAGAATCTTCTCAAGACCATAACAGTGAGAGCTACCTTAAGCTTCAAATTCCAACCGATGGTCCCTCCGCGTCACAAACACAAAAATATGATGAGTCGAACAAAGATGAAGATGATATTACAAACCTTTCCATTGATCAAATTGTGTTAACCTTGAAACAAGATGAGTCCCAAAAATTGAAAGGAACGAAAGAGGAAACAGTTCACCAAGCGCCAACTCAAGAAGTCCTTAACGCAGTGAAAGTAAAAGAAGAAAGCCTCGAGGAGTCGGTGAAATTGGATAAAATAATGCCTTCAGAACAACAAAATCCTAGCGTTGGAACAAAACCAGTAGAGCAAGGTGACGCCATTGACGACGTTGTTTCCAAACCGAACGGCAGTGATACCCCAGTAAGTGTTGTCACGTTACCACCCCAAGTAACGCCAACCCAAGTGACTATTACTGATGCGGTAAACGTACTTAATACATCGAAGGTTGAAGTCTCTAAACCAGATTTTGCGGAGCATGACAATGACCACACAGCCACGACTCCTGATATGACGGCAGAGAAAGTCAAAGCAGAACCAACATCTACAGCAGAACCAACAACAGATATTCCATCAGAATCGTCAACAACAGCATATCCAGCCGAAACAATCGATAATCAACCAACTCAGGAGGACATTACTACGACCACGTTCAAGCAGCCCGAGGAAAATCCACACGAATATAATCAGGCAGATATCGCTGACATTCAGCCTCTTTACGCGGATACAGCTGATCCAGTTATTAAAGATTTCACAACTACAGATACTCCCGAATTGTTCCGAACTACCGATTACTTTACTGAAGAAATCTCTTCGGAAGTAACGACTGAGGCAGCGAAAGAAGCAATAGATCTGAATAAAATGGCACGATTACCAGTCAAAACCCCCCTCAAAGTCGAAGGCACCGATACTGCGCAAGGAGAAGAAGATGCGGATCAAACACCGTTGGTAGCGAACTTGGAACCTTATCTTAATTTGAATGTCATCCAACCGACGGATAAGATAACAATGAGCGAATTTCAGACACAAGCAGCCACTGTAGCTTCCAGCCTGGTAGACGGGGTCCAACCAGTGCACGCAGAGATTACATCGAGTAGCCAGGAAACTACGGATGAGCTTGTATTTCTCATGTCGGATGTAATTCAACAAATGGCCGACAATGCGCCAGCAGGAAAATTACCAGCAGTTCAAGAAAGCCCGTCAGTAGACGACTCCAATCGCTTAACCAACTTCGCTCACCTGAATGCCTCGTTTCTGCTGCAGCCAAAGAATATTTCCTCCCCAATTTCGCTTTACAATGACGACGAACGACCGACAATAGCTGACAACGACGAAGAAGACAGCCAGCCTTATGAAACAGTTCACATTCCCGAAGAAGTTCAGAGGACGCCAGAGGAATCCGATAAAATCAAAGTATCAAAAATACCCACAAACGAAGAAGTTATAAGAGAAGAGGAAGATTACTTGGAGAAGTTTGAAAAAATGAATGAAGGGATGACAGAAATTAGTGAAGAAATTGCTAACGAAACCGCTTCGAGGTATCCAGTACCATATTTTGCCGAAATTTCTGCTCCACAAGAAAGTGAAATTGAATTGAAGGCGCCACCTAAAGGTGACGAAACAAAATTCGGGGAAGACATTGACGATAGGAAAGAAGCAGAAGTGAAATGGGTTGAAGTGAAAGGCGTGAATAGAACAGATACCACTGGTAATAAACAAAAGGATGAAGCGCAATTGTCCTTCGAGGATACGATAAAAGAAAGTACCAAGGAAGAACCTTCGAATATTCTAGGACTTCTCCCTTCCACCGTCAACGCAACCGTCGGAGGTGCCCACAATGATTATATAGATCAGAACATCACGAAAGGAATAGTTGGGTTCGGTGCCGAAGTTTCAGATAATTTAGAAACGTCGCTCACAAAAACAACAACAAATTATTTCCATGGTGATAAAGAAAATCAGGAAGAAACCTCTACGGAATGGGCTTCGGCGACAGAAGTAAATGTGTCGGAAGGAAGTGCTGAAAAAGAATGGACACCGGTGACAGATGAGGACGAAAATATTTCCTGGACTACTGAGAGCATAAAAGCAACGGAGCCTGTACCTCAATATACGAATAAAACAGAAGAAGGAATACCTGACTTAGAAGAGAAGAATTCGAGAATTCGCGTTACCTCCGAGCAACCAGAAACGCTATTGGAAAATGTAGTACCGTCTTCCAATCACGCACACCAACATGAAATTAGCACAGACCATTTTCTAACCACTACAACACCTCCAGCCGACGCTAATGCGTCTGATGATGAGTCATCAGATTTGCCCATATATAAACCGGTTTTATCACAACCCACAGAGAACTCGACGGAAACTCACAAAGTAAACGCATCAGAAGATTCACAAATGTCAGAAGAAATTGCTGAAGAAGAAGCCCAAAAATATGAAGCTACGATGCAAACCACCAAAGGGTCAATCGTTCAACAATTGACTAAAGACAACTTGACGACTCCTTTCCTCTCTCAAGAAACGTACGAAGTAAACTCCTCTCTAGATGAAGACCCTTACATTAAATTGGGAGAATTAACTACAAAACCTTCACCCCCGCCAATATCAAATGTCTCGGCCGGGCTAAGTGGCGACAAACACCAATCATTAGTCGGGAATTCCAACCAAACTGAAAAAGTTGCCTTAAGTCATGACCAGTTACAACCCGATCATGATGAAGAAGATGAAGACGATCAAGGAAGTTCTGAAACTGAACTAAACAAAACCAATTCGAATTCACAGAATCCAGAAACAGACACTAAGGAACAATACGTTACAACCGCCCAACCAATTGCGACCTCAACGACGAAGGCCACTACTACGACAAGTACGAAACGTATGAACACCTTGAAGCCAGTCTCGTATTTCAAGCAGCCGTCTTTTGAGGGGTCCCAGCCAGCCGAACCAACAAATGTTTACTCATATCTGAATGGCAATTTCAACCCACACGGAGCCGGTGGCAACATGAATACTTACAACACTGGCCACTTTTACCCCAACCGGGTAAAGGAAAATACACCGGTTCACTCACAATCACAATCCCAACAATCGCGGCCTATGCAGCGTCCCCCATCCTTAAGTAATCTTATGCACACATCGACATACGTAACACGCCCTCCGGTCAAACTCGAGCCTAGCCCCGCAAATTCGAAAGGCCTTGAAGCCTCAACAGATAATCTCGATGAGAATCTCTTACAATTTATTCAGCTTTGCAACGAGCTGGCCTTCAGCTATTGGAAGTCTATAACTTCCGAGAGAATTAGTTCGGCTCGGAGTTTAATTATCTCACCTTTCGCTCTCACTTCAATGCTGTCCATGGTCTTCTTAGGTGCTCGCGGTGGTACTTCGGGTGAAATGAATGAGGTGCTTAAACTCGACGATATGGTCACATTTAATCCGCATCTGGTCTTCAAGAATGTGACTGAATCGGTAGAAAGAGCCGATGATAGTAATATTGCAACGGCGGCTTTCGTGCGTGAGATCTTCAGTGATCGTTCTAACGGGAAAATCCTGCAGTTCTTTAAAGAAAAGACTCAGCAATTTTATGGCGGTCACGTGGAAGAAGTTAACTTCCATGTCGTTAGTGATATCATAAGACGACGTACAAATTTGCTAATAAAACGTCACACCATGGGCAAAGTAACGGAATATCTGCGCACCAATAGTGTTTGGGTAAATGGCCCACTGGCGACCATATCGGCCAATCTCTTCCAGACTGATTGTTCACGCGGTTCAACAATTGAACGTGATGGCGAAATGTTTTTCCAGGTGCATCCATCCATACGACAACGTCGTCTGGTGCCCGTACCGGCGGTTCTATATAGGAGCGGTTTTACTGCTGGCTACGAACCCAAACTGGATGCAACCATTGTGGCTTTCGGACGCGTAGAAGAGACAGTAAGTATCATCTACGTAATGCCGGGACAACACAATTCAATTTCACCAACGGATAATTTGGATCGTCTGGAGCGAGAATTGGTGCAATTGGCTTTCGCAGATAATGCTTGGAGCAATATACTTACTTCGTTAATGGATCGTCCCGGTATGGAAGTACAATTGCCACGTTTCTCGCATCGTTCTTTCGTAAATGCTTCTCTCGGTCTTCAAAAGATGGGTCTGAAAGGACTCTTCCAATCGGACTATGCTGATTTGCGTGGTCTTACGGGCGCCTCCAATCGGGATATTTATCTTTCGGATATGATACAAATCAACACGTTCAGTACATGCGGTGAGGACAAAATTGCCGATCATCATCATGTTGAAATGTACCCCGCACCTCCGTTGCGCAAACGCAATAAAGACGTCGATACAAACGACGACAATGCCGATAATTTCGATTCATCGGAATTGGCGGTCGTAGATTTTGGTTCATTGGTGCATGATTCGGCTTTGGGGCGTGGTTTTTACGACGATTTACTGGATCCGAAATTCTTAGAACTTCCGCTACCTTTGCGACCACGTCAAGCACGCGTTCCCGACTCTTCATCGCGCCTACGCTTCGATAAACCATTCCTCTATTTTGTGCGTCACAATCCGTCAGGCCTAATACTGTTTATGGGTCGTTTCAATCCCCGCCTATTGCCATGAATCATGAAGAACGACATATGAGATGAATATTCGTGGTAAAATATATTCATCAGTATGTCAATCAATTAGTGCTCGCAGAACATTCACAAAAAATTAGTGCAAATGACGATTACAGGTTGCGATTCAAGTAATTCAAAATTTTTACAAATACTATAACTAATGTTATGAAAGAACTTACGAAGGAAACGAAAGTGTAGGTGTATTCCCTAATTACCCTCTACCCCACCACAAATTAAGAAACTCTATTCGATCACATTTAAACGGCCATTCACAACACACAGTCGAGAGAGTTTGGAGGAAGGGAAGACTTTCTGGAATTATTGAGAAGAATAGAAACAACCATTCAAACACTTTATGTTAGAAAAATTATTATTTATTCTGTTAAGTCTTTTATATTTTGCTGTTCCTTAATCACGTATCAATTTAAAAGTTCATTTCCTTCAGACATAAAAACGTTACTTTTTCATAATTTAAATTTGACTGATTCAAGATTGATGCGCAGCAAAGGTACTGAACTCTTTTGTCTTTGTATTTATTAATTTCTTTAAATATAAAATTCATGCTCGATTTTATATAAATCCTTTTTTTCAATAATCATAATACTCTAAAAATTAGTTTATGTTCTTCAGATTTCGTAAATGCGGTGCAAATTTCAAAACTAAACTAAATAAATAAAAAAATTAAAAATTCTCTAAAAATGAAGTTAATTTTTAAAAATATCGCCGAAAAACAAAGCAATTATATATTGTAAGTTTTTGAATTTTATACTTAAGAAAACAAATTAAATAATATTAAAACTTTTAAATAAATAAATAAAAATTGTGTTTTTAATGTTTGTTGTAAAAGTGAAATTCTCTCAAAGTTATTTCATTTGAAATATTTCATTTACTGCCAAAATATTAAATGACCCTGTATTTCAGATTGCACACATAGTTCTTACATGTCCATGACGCTATTGCTGCAAGAATAGTGCAATTTTCAATTAAACCCTAAATATATTTCTACAACACAGCAACAACAACACCTACTGTAATTCCTCAAATAAACGAACAACAACAACTGTCACAGCAATGCTTATAAGAGCATTAGTATAAAAAGGCACCATGAATATTTCCCTTGAATGGATCACGACGTCATCCAGAATGCTTGTAGAACATACATCGCTGCCTGCCGCATCTTCCCTCTCTCTCCCCCCCATTTTATGCAGGAATTACGAATATTACCCAACGTTAAAGTAATGAAGCCCGGCAGCCACATTACCGATTTGCGGTATTGTCAGATGCACGACAGAAATTATGTAAAACACAATTACGCTCCGAATAATAGTGACAAACGCATGCATACATAGCGCCTAGACACATTCACACACACACATGCATACAAAATTATATGCGTGCTAAGGAACCAAATGAAACCCTGCAGGAAATATTTTAATGTCTGAGCGAAACATTCCGAAGAGAAAGATATTGCTATAAAATATATATGAAAACAAATTTTTGTCGAACACACACAATCATTTTCACACACACAAAATCAAAATGAAACTAAGAGAGTGTTAGACCATGGATTTCATTATATTCAAGCCAACGAAATTTAGTTTAAAATTCTCACTGAATTTTCAAAACTTCCTTGATCTTATCGAATATTACTTTGTATCCCACCAGCGAAGAACTAATTCTCTCCTTTTTCCTCCAGAATTATGTAATGAAATAGTTGAATCTAACAGGCGATGGAGGTGGATGGAGGCTAAGATGGAGACTTAAACATTTGAAATTCTACTATTTCTGCCCTTTAGAAGCCAATGTGGTGGCCCCTTACGTAGTGTATAAATGATAACAATAATATTTGTCACCAGAATGAAACAAACTCCATTTTGAAATACATACTATTTCCTCGCGGGTACCTCTTGTGAGATATGAATATATATTTCTTTGATTCCATACTTTCACCACATACACATACATACAGCATACATAGCTTACATTTACACACAAACACTTGTACATAACATACGACCATTATAAGCTACACTTTTCTCAAACATAGATTTTAATTAATATTTAACAAGAGAATATAAACGCGTTCGTAATCTACAACCAGATCTCAGCATTAGTTTTGTTGTTTATTTCCGAAACCGCTATATTTACGTGTTTGTGCACAAGTGCGTGTGCCCGTAAGTGTATGAATGTGTATGTGTCTTATTAGTACTACAAAAGCTGTTTGTTGTTTTTACCTCTTATACTCTCGTTTCTAATTTTGACAATTTTTAGTGTTGTTCTTGTTTAGTCGGAACCTTCTTAGTAAGTAACATTGATGCGTGATATTGTTGATTTTCCATAGTTGTTATTTTTCATATAGGGAACAAGAACGGGAACAAACAAGACTGAACAAACGCACATGTAAAGGAAGGAACGAATGAATGAACGAGCGTGCGGGTACAATTTACGAACTTTTGAATGCGACGGTTTACATACTTTTAGGCACTGTACTAAAAATCAAATCAATTCAAGGAAGCACTGTTATGTAGAGTACGAAAGTAATTGGCAAAGTTAAAACCGGTAAAGTAAAAGCAGGATGAAAAGACTTAACGAAAGCAGGCGGGGGCTAGGATGTATTAAACGGCTTGTTGGGAGATTAGAAATACGGTCACAAAAAAGAAGAAGGTAAAGGAAAAAGTAGTATTGAATAAACTCTTCAATTTAAATGAGAAAATAAGGAAGGAAAGATTGATGAAATAAAGAAAGGGCACCTGGAAAGGGTTGAGAAAATAGGGAAGTAAGGAAACGAAAACAGAAAGAAGAAACATAAAAATGAATAAAGAAATTATATAAATTCAAAAGTGAAGGAAATGGTAACGACTTGTCTTAGAAAATAATGATAAAACAATTGCCAATGAGTGGTGGAAGCGGCAATAGGATGGAAATAATTAAAATTGTTGGTAATGCAGACTTGGAAAGGTGAAAACCATATTGATATAATTTCATTCATTTATGTATGAGTGCTCATGTGTGTGTCTGTGCTCAGCATAAAGAGAATACTGAAACGCCACATGGTTTTATATGAATGTCTGTTCTCCGGCTAGAACTTCTCTTCCTTATTTTGTCATGATTTTATTAATGTTGAGGAAAATATTCAAATGTGTGGATGCCAGGTATAGGTTTTAGGTTTTCAGAGGTTTCTACATATTTTCTGCGGTTATCACTTGCATTCTAAAGATATAACCACAATGTTGTGAAGGCTAAATACGTAGTATATGTATGTGAATGTGTGTACAGGTATTTATGTTGCGGTTTAAATGTCAGACTTCTTTTAAATCCATTTCAAGAAATAACTTTACACTCAAAAGTGTTTGAAATTCTAATAAGTTTTATTATTTCGCTTTTCATTCATATAAAGCTATTGCAGCATATGTGGTAGGATGTGTATGTTTGCGGGTATGTGCTATTATATATAATATGGAAAAGCAGAAAAATAAATTAAAAAAAATTACTACCTCTTATGTAAATTTATTTAGTATTGCAGGCTATGATAGTGATTAAAAACTTCCTCACATTCCTGCGTTCTCCTATCTCTCTCACTCCTTCTTCCCTTTTCTATTATAACCAGTCCCACTAGTCATTGCTGAGACCATGCATTTCATGCGAACCTATTCTTCCTCTCATAAATAATACGGTCGTGGTTTCTGCGGTTGACATTAGGCAATTCATTGCATATTTTTAGGTGCTTTAGTCTATTAGTCTCAAGAGTAAATTTCATAAATGTATAATTGATAAAATCTGTAAAACAATTGTGCGGGGGGGGGTGGAGTAGAAGGGACAGAGAGAGACAAAAAGAACACTTGATAACATAGAATTAAAAAAAACAGTAAAAGCACAATCTATTCTATTGTATAAAACGAACACGCATGAGCATTTGTAGACAGGGAAGGAGAAAGAGATAATAGGATTGGCAGAGAAAACTCGAAAAAATGAAATATGTTTGTGTTTGAGCAGATGTAACAAATGACACAAAGTAAAACAAGACAAAAAATAAATAACTGGCAAAAACTTCCGAGCTAATAATAGACAATGTAGCTGCTGTAGCCACTGCAGGTGGTGCAAATTATTGCTGCTGCTGACGCTGACGTTACCATTACTAGCATGGCTATTATATATGTAGCGCTGCTGGTGTGTTTCAACTGTTTGCGCACTTAAATGGCATAAGATTTTGGTGATTCATTCTTTTGCAAGCGTGCCTGAACACGCGCTCGTACCGGATATACACATATTCTTATATGCGAACATTTTCGGTTACAGGCATACACATACCACGCACGAACCGTTATATTTCCAGGACTGACAAGAAGATACCCGTTTGCATGCATATATAATAACTCGTCATCTTGTGGTAAAATAGCGAGCAACAATTGTAGTTCGTCCCTTGCTCGATATTCGAAATTTCGATGGCTTTACAGTACAGGTTTAGGCTTTATATGATATACCTCATTATTATTATATATGATATACCCCATACATAACTTCCTTGTTCTCTTTATTACTTTTATGTTATTTCACTGTAATGAAAAGTTTTCGATTGTATTCTGTTATTGCATGTATTTGTTTTTTATATGAAATTATAAAGTTTCGAAACTCAAATCAATGCCTCAGCAATCTTAAGAAACATTTTTATTGTCATCTTTCAAGTCTCATAAAATTAGCGACGACACATTTTAACTTGTTATAACGCTGGAGTTTAATCATCATTGAGTTTTTTAAATAAACGTTGCTCATACGAGACGTTGTACTCGATTTTTAGTACTCAAAAAATAAGAAAATAAATTATAACTTAATTATAATTATTCAATAAAAAAATAGAACCTCACTTCCAATTATATCGATTTTTTTAGAACCTTCTATCGATAGATAAAATGCGTAACCTTTTGATTAAATGGTCTAGCATCTCAACCACTGCCACTTCTTAAAAAATGCGCTTTTGCCATGAAATAATTAATACAGTCCTATGAGTTTTCCTCGATCTTTTTTCCAAAATCTATTTTATTTATTATTTTCCCCTTCATCATCTTCTTTTGTACTTTTTTAAGTCAAAATTTTACTTCACATCGTTCCACTCCATTCTTCAAATACTTTATCTGGAACAGACCAAATGAATGTAAAAAAAACAGAAGAATAAAAGAACAAACGAACGAACGAACAGAAAAAACCGAAAGTACAAATCTCGGAAATATTTCATGAAGATTTGCACCTCGAAAGCATGCAAAACAAAAGAAATTACCCCGAAAAAGCAATAGCCACAAAGCACGCTTCTCGTGCTTCTGGATTTTGCAGTTTAATAAAACAAACAAAACAAAAAGAAACAAAAGAAAAAAAAACAACAACAACAATAGCAATAATACCAACAACAACGGTATCCACTGAATTTTGCAGTACCGTCATCAGTTTCAACTTTAGCTTTAGCCTTAACATCGCCATAGCCTTTTCGTTTATGACGACGAAAGAAATTGTTCTCGTTTCTCTCCGGCGAATAAAGAAGCAATAAAAAATCGCTATTAATTACAGAAATAAGAATTCTACTATTAATCGTTAGCTACTAGTTGTGCTCTAGTGCTGTTGCTGATGCTGCTGCTGATGCTACGGCTATGACTATTGGATCCGCTCTCAGAGGATGCTTTCAGAGTTTACCGAACGATGATGTATAAATCTTCTCAAGCACTCGCAATAAAGCGATGAAATTCAAAGCTGTTTGTTGCCTCCACCAAAAAATGCAGAAAAATAAAAGAAAAAAAAGGAAAAAACACCAAAAACGCAATAACGGCTGCACCACTTGAAGCGACAACAATAATAACAATGAAGGCTACTACAACAATAACAACTATAGGCGACAGCAACAACAAAACATGTCAGGAACAATGTAGATGAAGAAAACCGGTTGAAGCGAGAACAATGACGGTAAAAATTTAAACGATGCAATGAAAATTGTTTTTTAAAAAAGCGATATTAAATTAAAAGATCGCGGACAATGAAGGAAGAGGAGCATAAGAAGAAAGACTGCGATAACAATGAGAAGAACACGAAATGATTAAAACAGGGCGAAACATAATGACAAAAATTCTTCACATTCTAGATCATGCTTCAAAATTTCTCACTGGAATTCGGTTTTATTCATCCCTATGAAAAAAAACAACAAGGTCGCGACTGGGCGTCACTTTTGAACAAATAAGAAACGAGTTGAAGTAAAGTCAAATCAGAGCATAAGATTTAATTGCGAAAATTAATGATAAACATGTGATGGAGGGACAATTTCCGTTACAAGATCCCTAAAAGTAATTGCACATCAAACCTGACGTTAAGTAAATACATAAAAACTATATTTTTGAAATGAGTCCCTCGTATCAACCAATGCGCACTCTATTTTATTCAAGACACAATCCCATAAAGACAGGGAAACACGTATTTCAGACACAAACCAAAATATGAAATTCCAAACAATGTTATTCCATCCAAAGGGCAAGACGAAAGCAAAATTATCTTAAAGATCATTATCAAGACACATCCTTAAGAAAGAAATATTTTTCTAATGAATTTAATAGTATTAATATATCATATAAAATCAAACATATATTAATTTCAGTAATTCATTTATTTATTTAATTTCATTCATATTCATTGTTATTCATTATCATTCATATCATTATTATTTTCGAGAGGCAAGAACGGAAATATTGAGCCAACGAAATAGCAGGTTTTGTTGATTAACCGTTGATTAACTATTATTTCTTTCAGTGTATAAAATCAATTCACAAAGTGATGACTGATGCTAGATACCGATGCTGGAAGCAAGCAAAGTAATTATGTATTTTGATACTCAATTGCAGCAATAGCAAAAACAGAAACAAACAAAAACAACCTCGACAACATAGACAACTACACCCATTTTACCTTTTTCCGCCACCGCATGAGTTCTCACATTCTAAAAGGCTTGAAATGGTACCCATTCAGTGCGTGCACTTGTTATCGAGAGTTATCAGGATAATCGAAAACAAAAGGTAGACACGAGTAGCAGACACACCCACACGATGCACCAGAGCACTTAAATATATACTCCTACAAACAAGCACAGACACTTACAATAATTACTTAATTGCAGTAAATACGTTTGCAGCGAAACAAATGAAACTCGATGAAGAACAATAACATCGGATAATGCTTTATCCTCCGATTTGGTATCGTCACGTATGAAACTTTATTTTGGTATGTTTTGTAATCGATGTATTTGTGGGAATAATTACAAATAATCCTGTAAAAGCTTATATTCACATTTTCACAATTTGCTATTCAGCCCGTCCTTCCCTACCTTTCACCCCAAAATTGTCATTATTTTAATTGCTTATGCATGCGAATTTATTTGACTTTAATAATCTAAACCACGGAAATAGTTAATCATCTCTTAAAATCGCATATAATTATTATTTACTAGCATAACATCATTATGAACTCTCTAATCTTTACTATTTTCATAATTTGCTCGGAAAAGTATGCAACAAATAAATTCAAGGACAAATAAATTGCCTAAAAGTATGCAAGGGCTAGAAGCAATGTATCATTGCTACATAACTGCGTGGTTGTTAAGTTATATCTCACTTACGGTTTAACATTACTCTCACCACAATTTGAGCTCTGATATCATCTATCAAAAAATATGACAAGTCGTTTATATTTAGTCCTGAAAGCCACGTCAGCCAGTATATATGGATAATCGTGCCCTGCTTTTTAGCCGCTCTGCATCTCGCTCTTTATTTATTAAATCGCTATCAATCATTTTCGTTTTTATAAATTCATTTATTTTAACTCTTTATCTCTTGCACTACATTACATTTTCTCTCTTTTGCCTCTTAATTATTTCATTACAAACTTTGAAAGACGACGTGCCTTTTGTTTTAAAAACACTCTCTGCCAAATTTTTCGTTCCGTTCAGAAGTCCACTTGCTTTATCTAATACTCTTCATCCTTCAGTTAACACTTTGTTTACTCTAGCCTCGCGGAAAGTTTACCCAATATCAGTTATTTCATAATTATTTACTCCAAATGCTGTTCTTTTCTTCGTTTAATCCCTCTCCCTCTCCTTCTCTATGACTCACCAGCTATATCTCCTCCGGTCCTTGTTCTTTTTCGCCTACAATACTTTGTCGTCCTTTGTTTCTTTATTTTCCCCAGACAATGCTTTTATGTTTATTTGCGTTTACTACTCTGTCAGTTTATCAGGTTGTCAATTTGTTTAATTGATGATTAATGTTATTATTTTTGTTGTTCTCAAAAAACAATTTGTTGGGCTAAATTCATCTTCTAGTACAATTTATTGTTTTCTATGAAAAATTATTTGTGATGAAACGTTTTGGTGAATTTGCGTGATCAACTTACACTATTAATAAAATTTTTATCTTTTATAATTTTATTTAATAGGAAAAGTCAAAAAAACGTTTTAGTTTCGAAAGAAAATTCAAAGAGTAAATTAGAATTGAGTTTGTTTCTAAGTCTTTTTCATGAAAAATTGCACAGAATTATCAGGCATTCCCATTTAGTGAAGTCTCAAACAAAATATAAACACGCTCGTTTCTTAAGTCTTCCAGTGGATTATGAGCTGCAGGGAGAAAAATCTGCTTACGCGGTAAATCGTCAAGTCATAAAATCATTTTAGCAAAGTTAACGGGTTAACAATTAATGCTTTTTCAATTCTGACTAAACCACAATCGATGTAAAAGGATCACAAAAACTCTGATATCTCTAGTATTTCATAACAAACGAAAACGAAAAATATTTATATATACGAGTTCTTAAAAAAACCAGAGTTTTGTGATTATGTATTTTACGTGAGTGTGTACACAGATTGCGTACGTGTTTATATGTGTGTGTTATCAACCAGATCGTAGGATCACATATTTTTGTGAGTGTCAGCAAATTGTCAAGCTTGTGGTGACCGCTACCACGTCTGCTGTTCGATAGTATTTTGTCGCTCTAGTTGCAAATGTAAACATGAGATTATTTACCACAAGTAAATATACTCCACACGAAAGTGCACAAGGCCTTTTAACACACACACACATTGCACTTTGCAAACACACGCTTCGCAAACAACCACAATTAAAATTCCGAGAGAAATTTTAAAAACAAAACTCTGACACAAAAGTCATTACTTTTGAACTAGTTACTTTCACATACCAGATCCTCCAGAACTAGAATCTGTTCCGTCTCGAGAATCATCAAGACCTTCGAAGTTTGGTTGATGGTTGATGGTTTTTTTAATTTATGGAGAAGTTGCGACTTGGTGTCTTTACTTTCACATCTGATAATTCTCGAAGGCTTTCAACATCTAAAATGATTTCTTATCGAGACTCATCAAGAGATATATTTTGCATTAACTTGTGCATTACTAGTGTTTGGTGTAATTTTTTTGTTTCTAAAAAAACTGGTTTCTTGGTGCTTTCATTTTTTCAAAAAAAAATTTTAATTTTTTATTTTTAATATTTAAAAAGAAATGTTTTTTTTAATATAAATTCATTCGTATGCACAAATGCACAGCTGTAGAAATGAAAGAGACCGATGCCACTCACAAGTAGCCACAGCACCAAAAATGCCGACTCTTGCATAAACACAAACACTCACGCACACAGAATAATACACTATGTAGAAAAACAAAACAACGCAACGATAACTAAAGTGAAAACAAAAACGTATAAAGTAAAATCTCATACAAGTCTTCTTCAGGATTAAAACTCAGAGGAGGTTGTTCGACGTTCGCTACCAAATATATATAAAAAATATAAAGTAAAATAATATAAATTAAATAAATAAATAAACACGAACACTTTACACAAACTTGTTCGTGTTCGTGTTTAAACCAAAACAAAAGAGAGAAAGCACTAGTGGCCTTGCCCGCTTGCGAGATCTTCTTATTTATTATACCCACTTGCTCCCTCTCTCTTTTTCCTTCTCTCACTCTCTCTTCGTGTCGCTCCAACCATATTTATTTTCAATTTTTATTTTTTTCTATTTTTAGATCTTTTTCAACCGTTTTCCCAAATTTATTTCGCATTTTATATTCGGTTTCATTTTGCTGCCAATTTTATACCATTTACTTTTCCTATTAGTGCTTTCTTTTAGTTTTCCTATTTCACCAAAATTAAATTGAATAGTTATGAATCAAAACACTACAGAAATGGCAATAGATGTATTTTAAAACATTTTCAAATCGCTGTTTATTAAATTGGTTTGCTGGAGTCCCCCCCCCTCGCGTAGCGTCCCTTCCGCCCAAAGGCTTAAATCTAATGAAAGCTTCTGTCGTTTTGGAACGAAACTCAAAATTGGGATCGCGCTGAGACAAGGACAATCTGAACGCACCCCTCAGTTCCGTTACGAAAATATGGACCCTCCGGGGACTCATTGAATGAGGTTTTGTGTGCTTAATAGCATTTTTACATAGTTCTAAACGCACAAAACTGAGTGAGAAAGAGATGCAGACAGAGAGCGAGAGAGACAGGGAGAAAGTGAGAGAGAGAGAGAGGGATAGAGATGAGTGTGAGGGAATGAATCGAAGATAAACGTGCAGAATGAGTAATAGCAAGGATGAAGGACAACGATGACATGAAGGACAACGATGCCTTTTATAAAATTGTTGCTGCTCCTTTCCATTGTAATTTGTTGTTATTGTTGTTGTTGTTGTAGTTGTAGTTCTTATTATTGTTGTTGGTTTTAAGAAAATGTTACAAACAGCAGGCAATACGCGGTAGTACATGAACGAATTTTACCTACATTTAGTGACCAAACGGTAATACACAGAGTCACACAGACACACAAATCTCCACATGCACACACTCACACACGCACGCACATGATGCGATGAATGGCCAAATATGGCTACGGATGCATTTGCGGATGTATATTTTTACAAATACGTCACAGATACTCGTGTAAGGGCTGCATCCTGTACAAGCCTCACTTATCCCACTCTCTTCCTCCGTCACTGTTTTGTTTACATCTTTCCCTCTCTCTCTCCATGCGTGTGTATGTATGTCTCTCTCTCCTCCTTACACTCTCGATCTTTCTCCCACAGACATTCCTAATTTTCATTTTCGACATGAAATGCTTGCAAAATAGACAAAAATTCTTCAAAAAACGTTAACACGTTATCGCCCCTTTACCCTAGAACAGCGAATGAACACTAGAATGAATTTAGGGGGCCCACGTACTGAACTGTGAGTGTATGCATGTATGCGTTCGAACTGGCGTTTACCCTCATTTTACCTCTGCGACAGAGATTTTATTTTAAATTAAATTCTGTATCGTGTTCTCATCGTGGTCGCGTGTATTTGAAAGCGGTCGTTTTTGCTGAAATGGAAAAAGCAAAAAAAATATACAACATAAAAACACATTGCTGTTAATCAGTTCTGCCACTATAGTTTTCTATCTCTTTTCTAATTTGCATTCAACAATTTCAATTTTTTTCATTTTGCCAAAAATGTAAAATCTTTACAAGCGCAAAAAATCAACCCACATAGAAATTGTATGCTGCGTTGCGTCGCGTTACGCTGCGCGACACGAGCATAACAATAAAAAAAATGAATGCAATAAAGTAGAACACGATTGTAATAGAAGAAAATAACATACATAGTAATAGATGCGAAGAAAAAAGAAATCAGTACTATCCAGAGATCTCCAGACCTATACGACCCACAACGTACTCTACACACTTTAGACATAACTAGGAATTCTTGTTATCTTTCTGGACTATTTGTGCTATCTTCTAACTTCTGCTTCGAATTAATCACTTGCAAAATAACCATCGAAAAACCATTGGCATCCCGATAATGCTCTCAGCTCCAGAATTTGTCTCTGAAGACGTCACAGAAAGGTCAATCAGTTCACCTCATTTGCGCGTATCAAACATTACTGCAGTCAATTAAGTTTTCCAAAGGGAAATAAAATTTTACTAAACCACTGATTCTGAAACCACTGCATAAGATGAAGGCATGTAGGTATAAGGAGAAAGACGAGCAGGAGAAACGGGATGTGTTGGGGCAACGCTGCACTTTCTAACTTTCACGTTCAAAAGCTATGAAGTGTACTTGAATTGATAGCATTGTCATTACTGTTATTGTAATAGTCATTGCTTGCAGTGTTGCCAGCGTCTGTATTTATTGTACCTGTTCTGGTCGTTCTTGCTTGTTCTAGCTAGTACGTGCTGCTGCTTCTGATGTTTGTTATCATTGTCATTTTAAATATTGCCTGTTACTTCTGTTAACATCATTGTTGTCGCTGGTGTAGTCATTATTGTTATTGTCAGTCTTAAAATAATCACTGCTATTGAGTCTATTGTTATTTATCGTTGTTATTTCTAATGGCCATACGATTCTTCTTTTTGCTGTTGCCTCACTCTCCATTTTCTTGTTTCGTCTCATAAAGAATTATTGATGTCCATTCATTCGTAATCGTTAATCAATTAATTCCTTAAGTGATCCATCCATAAATTGATTCGCTCACACTCGTTTTTTTTCCAGCGGTCAATGCATTATAATGTCTCTGTGTACCCAAGCCTCTGTCAGGACATTTGGAAATTAATCTACGGCAAATACTTAAAAGTTTAAAGTAGTTCCAATAGTGGACGATTTTCTGTTCCACAGGGGTATATTTGTCTGCCTTGAGCCCTATTACTACGCCACTGACCTCTTTTACCTTAACACCCGATTTTCATCAGGAATTCTCTTGCTCTCTCTTTACCCATCTCTCCTCCTAAAATTGACAAAAAACTAAGCCACCTACATGCCACATAATTTTTAAGGCATTCACTGTCACCGGCTCGAAGTTAACAGACTTGCATTCAGAACCCAACCGTCATGCCTTCCAATGTCCCAACAGGATCAAACGACTTTGCTGTTTCTTTACTAAAGCACTGCAACTACAAATCTACCATCAGCAGCAACAACAACAACAACAGAAGCTACGCTACAGCAAGAGCGGCAACAACATCAGGCAAAGCCCGAATGTAATAAAAATCCTGTCCCTTCGCGCATGAATGTTGAATTTTTATGAGATGCACTTCCTGGCTGACAGCGTCATCATCAACCAAACGGCAACAGCTCGCATCCGTTTACAGGCGACCCTGACGCGACACGACTTTGCCGCAATGATTCAAAGGAGGTTGTCATACTTTATACCCGGTCGCGTTCAAGCCATTCAACATCCCTAACACAACCTCATCCCCACTCGCCCAATACTCACCGACAATCTAGCCAGCGCGTTAAGCAAAAATTCGACCTCGTTGTTTCGCTCAAGATTGAAATGAATTTATTACGCGAGCGAAACGGGCCAAGCACATCAAACGACAACGACGAGAGCGACTTAATTTAACGAAATACGCGACGAGGGTGAAACTTGTTTAGAAATTAACTCGCTCGAAAGAAAGAAAACTGAAAACGGAAAGACCAAAAAGAAAAAACCAACGGACGAAAACGAATAGAAGACACTGATACGAATGAGGAAAAGGAGGAATTCAGTCGGAAGTGCGCGACATGAGCAACTTTGGCAGATCCTGGGAAAGAGAATGAAATCCGGCAACTAAAAAGTTTAAATTAAAATATCATTAATTTATGAGATGAGAATTAGAGACAAAACGAAAAGGGTGAAGATGAGAGAGGAAGAAGGAAGGAAAGGAAGAGAGAGAGAGAGAGAGGAAGAATATATGTGTTCCTTTATAATTTTGCATCCATATCCTTTTCCTTGGTTCATCCTCTGCAGAATACAAGAACTTAATTTCATTTAAATAACGGACAAAATTTTTTGTAAATGTAGTAGTAAAAATGAATACAGAAGAAGATTAAGAAGCTGAACTATAAGTAATAACCAGTAATTGTATTTATCAATCCAAAACAAGGATTAAAAAGGAACAGAATTAAAACGTTGTGGGTTTGTTAATGAAACTGAGAAAAAAAATAAATTTAGTTTGTGAATAAAGACCTCAGGGCCATATAAGAGCATGTTTTAAGTCCGATGACTATAAGTAATTACATAATTGTGATACTAGAACTATCAGTTGGTTGTGGAGATTATGGCGAAAATTGGATAATTTTTTCACATAGATTTTCATTGAGCCAGAAAAATCTAGATAGATTATTGTCTAATAGATTATTGTTTATATAAAGCCAATATTCTGATTCTGAATTCATTTTGATCAAAACCGAACATACTCCACACACACACAAACAACCACGTATTTCCTTTCTCATGGTGTATTCGTTACCTCGTTTCAATTGTGATCATGCTTAATGCTGCGACTCTTATTCAGATTATTAATGAAACTGTTAGACAGACAGGATTTCCGGTTTGTATTTTATAAAACCGATGTTTTTTTGGCCATCTCCTCTGATTTCAATTTGAACCCTTGAATTACTCCTGATGACAAACTCAGATCTCTAGCTCAGATTTTATTAAAGTAAGTTGTGTCACATAAAATTGAGGCGTCACACCCACTTCTTTGGCATCGTTGCAACATACGCCGATGTTAAATCCATAACAGGCCGTAATGAACTCTTGCTTGTTGTTACTGTTATTGGCATGCTTGTTCGTCTGCAAATCATAATTGAATAATAGACAACAAAAACAACCACAACAACAACAGACTTCAATTTTGACACTAATTGATAAGCATTCACATTTTCTCACAGTTTTTTGCACGAACTCCAAAAAACCAAAACTGAGACTGAACTGAAAGCTATATATTTTTTATAACATATAAATGTACTTTTTTGTATCGAAATTCTAAAAAAATTCGAATAAAACATTTTATAAAACTTTATTGAGTTTTTCTGAAATCAATGCATGGATATTTTTAATTGTAGAAGTTAATGAATAGTTGCCAGATATAAATTTAGCTTAAAGCTATTTTTCGCTCTACTTTTTTCGCTCGAGATTAATCTCAGATTTCCCAAATTTTTTTTCAAAGCATCGCCAATTAATTATTTCGGAATAAAATACACAACAAAAACAACATTGCCCAATTATTAATTTCCACTTCTTTGCGCCCTTTTTTACCGCCCTTTTTTATAACCCTTTTTTTAACCATCAAGTGATGGATAGTAGCTCCGTTGTAAACTCGTTGAAAAACGAACAATTTTTTATCTGAAATGTGAAATAAATTTTTAACTATTTACCATAATTTTTTTTCAAATTATAAACAAACAAAATTTTTTCGTGGATGCATTAGTTTTTCTATAAAGAATTTTCAGTGAGATAAACATTTCATATAAACCTTAGCACCCAATTTATTGAACAATATTTTTTGTATTTGCTTTTAATTTTAAATATAGTATGCTTTTCTTAAGAAGCGGGAAGAGCAGTTTCCTGCAGGGCCCAAAAGAAAGTAAACGGAAAGTAAAAATTGTTGAAATCCGATTAGGCCAAAATGGTTAAAAGGATCGATGAAAATGGAATAGCATAGTTGCTGAAGTTTAAAGAGGATATATGCCACTTCATACATTCAGAGTTGCAAACTGGTCTATCTGACCTAACTCGTCTAACTAGCCCAGAAATGCTTGATTTACTTGACGCTACCTGATATTTCTCATAATCTTAACTAAAACATTAAAAATATTAAGCCAAGTCAGCTTAATAAACAGCCAGCTCGTAAAGAATATCTATTATCTGCCTCTTCCTCCCTCTCTCTCTCTCTGTTTCTCTAACTCTAAATCTTTCACCCTCTCACTACTTGGGGGACCCTTTTATTTCACTATCTCATCATTTTGTAGAAGTTGAAAGAAGAAGAAGTTTAAAGCACTAAAAGCCACTTCTAAAACCACTTCCGTTCGCTAAAACGACGGACGGAAATATTTAAAATCAAATATTTCAAATGGAATAACAACAACAACAACAAAATGAGCTTATTAGCCGGTGCAGAAAGTTCTTAAAAGCGTTTTTAGAAACTGCATGGAGAAAGAAAAGGTAATTCCCAACGATAGAAGACAGTCGATGATTTTAAACTTAAGCAATCATCACTACAAAAAAGGTAACAACAACCACAACATTTGCCACTACTATTACTACTACAACTACTACTACTACCACTATTAATACTTTTCAACAACAATGTTTTCAAGAATAATTTCAACAACAACTATAAATAACAACAACAAATGACAGCTATAAGTTGTCATTACACAATGATGTCGTCAACCAGACCGAAGTTGCAACCACATTTTCATTTCTTCCTTTTTACTTGAATAGTCTTGGAATCTGTCGAAAGTTTCCCAGAAAATTTATTGAAAAGATACGGTAATGAGTCGTTGCGCGCAGATTTTAATTTTAAAAGGATCACGTTAAGAGATTATATTGTAGATAAAGATGTTTGAAGCACCAAAATGGTCAAGATTTGAAACAAAAATTGAAACAAACCTTAACTACTCTTCGACACACATTTTTCGTAAAATATTAATAAATCAGCATTTAAATGTTAATCATCAAAATGTGTCATCATTATTAATCAGCAAAATCATTCAATTAAAATACACTTGTCCATTCAAAGTTCCTTCGAAGACCCCAACATGAAACGCATGGCAATTTCAAAGCCTTTTGCAATGCCTTCAGCGCCTTTGAGGTTGGAGCGCTTTCAGAAATATACATTTGTTTTCACCCGTAGAGGTTGAACTCTTCTCCTCCCCAGTCATCCTGTTTCCCCTTCTTTTACATAACTGCCAAACTATGAACCACGAACGCCGTTGCTTGGCAACACTTTTAAATCGCCATCAGGGCAGAAACTCAATAAAATTTCTCGCGTGACAGCAAGAAATGGGGAGAATGGAAATAAGTAGAGCGCAAGATGAAAGATTTTGATGATGACGGAGATAATAATGTTCATAACGATAATGATGATAATGATGATGATGCTGTCCATGTTTATGAAAGTTGAAACCATAACGAAGAAGAATGAGAATAACCTTTCCACAGCCTTTCGTGACCTGCCATCGTGGGTTTGCCCTTTACAAAACAAAATAAAGCGACGCAATAACGCAATGAAACGCAATTCAGCGTAGCGTGACGCAACGTAAATTGACTTATGCCAAAACTAAAGGAACAATGGAAATGAAACAAGTTGGCGCTCATTAACGACAGCAAGATATGCGGAAAAAGTGTGGGTAAAAGAGTATGAGAATCAACCGGCGAAAAAGAAAGGAAGCAATAAAGGACACCGGCAATACGAGCTCAGTTGCTGCTGCGGCGGAATTTCAGAGAAATTTCAAACACTTTTAATGGGACAACGTGCCGTCGAACAGATAGACATACTTTCTTTACCGCATGCACGCATACACACACATACGATCAACTTCAAGAGCAATCAACGCACGGAAAACAACGACAACAACAACAAAAACAATCACATATACAAGAAGAAGAGAAGCAACAAAATTTCGTTTGAGATATTGTCATCGACTCAACAAGCTCCAGCGGCAAATGTGTGTTCCTAAGGTAATGAATACACACACACACCTAACACATACTCATATCCATTCTCTTTAACGCACAGACGCGTACGCACATATTGCATTTTTGCCTTTACGTGCATGAACGAAACCGCTTCCGGTGTGCGATGCGCGAAATGTTTAACAAAAAAGTGTACATGTGTATCGACTCGCAACTACTCATAAATTGGCGAACGATGCTCTTACCGATGCATTCAACACAACAAAACGTAGAAGAAAAATCCTTCAGGACGTCTTGGTGTGAATGGCATGCGAAAAAGGGAAAAGTATAGAAATAAATGAAGCGAAACGAATCTTCAAAAGGAAATACTTTATTGATAAAGAAAAAGTTTGGTAAAAGTATAAAATTATGCTAGCAAAAATAAAAGTATTTCCTGCACAGAATCAATAAATCAAGACGTCCTACGTTATTTCTCATCAAGTAATTAAAAGAAAGGGTGATAAGCCTGACCAAGCCTGGCAAAATACCAAAGCAAGTGCAAGTAACAATCAAAAGAAAGTCACAAAGTGACTCAAACTATTCCTCAAACTATTTCTTAACAATCGTAATAGTTAGTCATAGCAGTTTACTGATAATAATGAAGATATCGTGATGATCACATTCTCACTTGAATTTTCAGCATGTCGCTGCAATTTTTATGAATATATAATCGTAGTCATCAATACTTATCACTTGCAATATCATTTGTATAATAATAATCATCGAATTTGAGCAATTCTATTAATCATTATTATTACGCACACTACTATATTTTATTAAATAAATACTCACGATAACCTTCAAGACCCCACCAAATCGTCTTTCTTCCGTTTAACCCCTTTTTGGTAACTTCTCTTTCTCTTTCTCTCTATATATATGTATATATATCTCTCTCTCCCTGAACCCCTCTTCAGAAATTCATGTCTTTTAAAACTAAAACCCTTAAGTGTTTTATTGTCATCCTTTACAAATCTTTAATGAATTTTAAAATCCACATTTCGTTTTACTAGGATAATTCACCTCTCCTTGAACTTCCCTCTCGTTCTCTCTAACCATCTTTATCCATCACTTTCCTTCTTCAACATTTCTTTGTCTGTAAAATAGAGTAAAATAATTCCGTTGCATTGCCTCGTTTCTTCTAACCCGTTTTATGTTCTTCTGGTTTTCTTCTTTGGTTTAGTTTTTTAGTGTTCCTGCCTCTATTTTCCCCTACATGATCTCGTAGTTTTATTCTCCTCGAGGGCTTCCATTTGCACGTACAATATTTTAATTGTATCGAACTCTTCTTTCCTCTTCGTCTGTCTTGGCCTATCTGTTCCCTTTTCTTTTAATTTTTTATTTAGTTTTAATTAAATGCTTTCTCTTTAATATTTTTCTGTCGTCTGATTGCTTTCTGGCAATTTTTTATTTAATATTTTTTTCTCGTATTTTTTATAAAGTATGACAAGGTTAACATTATCTCAAGATATCTCGAGATACACTAATGCATTTACATGTGTGTGTGTGTGCATATGTATATGTTTTTGTAGTACGAATGTATTTCCATTGTTTTTCCTTCTTCTTGAAGAACGTAAAATTAATAGCCAAGATAAATAAAGTGCTTACATTCAATTAAATTTCCAACAAAACAAAAACAGAATATGATGAAGATATAAAAAATAATAATTGAGAATGTAAAAAATTATGAAAATGAAAAAATTATGAGAATTCCATCAAAGCAACGCATACCAACACATTCAAAGTGGCTAAAGGTTTTCTAAAGAATTTGTTCATAAAAAATACATAAAATGTATAAATATTAATATTTATATTAATTTATGTAGATTTCAAATGCCAAAATTATTCATTTATTTGTATTCAATTTCTTACCCCTTTGTACTCCTTGGTCATCAATTTTATCCAGTCCTTGAATGAGTTTACTTAACTCGTCATCTTCCTTTGATGAATTATAAAAGTCACTTAAAATTAGATTTCGCTTATTTCGAAGCTAACCAAATTCCTTTACTCTTTAAGCGAATTCGTTCATTCTTCAACCTTATTCATTTTACATTTAATCAAATTCATGTATGTTTCAATAGAAATAATTTTATCTTCAATCGAATTCTATTAATCATTAATCAATTTCATTTCATCTTTTAATTCAATGTTTTATCATTTTATTCAGAGTTCATTTATATTTCGAACGAGTTAGTTTTAATAGAATCCATTTAGTTCTCAAACAAATTCATTTAATTCTGTCCCAATCAATCTCATTTCATTTTCGATAGAGTTTACTTTATGTTTGTTCATTTGGTTGAGCTCATTTCAGACTTAATCGCTTTTATCCAGTAAATAAATAAACGAGCCAATTTTTGCTTTCTTTACACTTTTGTAAAAGTTCTTAGAAGCCCTTTACTGAAATTAATTCCTTGATTATGGCTGCTAAATTGTTTGATTGTGACTAATAGGGTTAGTGCTGTAAAGTGCAGTCACTGCATTCATTTCATTATTAAATCAATTTATTCAAACGCAAATTAATTAAGTTTAATTTTTCAACGAGTCCATTGAAAACTCTTCAATCAAGCCCTTTCGATGCCCGCTGGAATTATTTCAATTAATTATTTTATTATTTTAATTATTTCAATTTTTAATTAAAAACGGCTTAAATTCATTTATAGAATTAGGTGAATTATTACTTCGAGATCATGATGTCTAAGAGTGAGTTTATTTTATCACTGGTTAGGGTCATGCACCCAATGATGCACCCAATGATTCATTAAAATGTTAATCAAGTCAATTTAAACAAGTTTATTCTATCTCTTAGAGTCTTTATTTCATGTCTAATCGCCTTCATTTCCTTATCTAATCAATTAAGTTCATCTCAATTTATCTTTAATCGAATCAACAAAAATTCTCTAGATCATTGTTAGAACGCATTCATCCATTAATGAAGTTCGTTTAATTACGAGCGTTCATTAAAACGATGGCGGAGCTTGCTTTGTTTTTAACGACATTGATATCATAAAATTTCATTTCTCTCAACTTCTTCGCAAACCCTGACCAACCCTGACCCGTTGAATTGATTTATCTTCTTACTTATTTGTAGTTCAAACCAATGCATCCATTTCATTTATATGTCGTTTTAAACATTTCCTAAATTTCGATTATATGATTTGGAAAGCGTTTACTTAACTTTTATATTACTGTTGTCCCATCGTCATGTTATCTCTACTTCTTCTTCTTTTACTTCTTTTCTAATGCAGAATAATGTCACAAAGCAGTTGTTTGACCAAAAAATTTATTACTTCTTCCTTCTTATTTTTTCATTTCTTACCCTAACTGTCTTCTTCTCCTTGATTTCATTTTTACTTAACGATTATTTCACTTCCTTTTTTTCTACTTCACACTATCTGCTTTTTATTACTTATTTTTTGTTGTCGTCCTCATCATTGTTTTTCTTGTAGATAATAAATACCTCCCCCTCTATTCCTCCCTCCTGAAATCACATTTTGTTTCTGTTGCTTTTAATGATGTTTCCGGTTGCTTATGCTTCTTTTTTTCGTCGTTTCGTTTGTCTCTTCGAACTACCAATTATCTTATGCGTTTCGACGTTATTTTTATGATACGCTTAAGAAAGTAAATCCTATTTTTATTTTAAATAACAAATTGTTTTTCCTTTACGACGGACATTTCATTTATTGCAAATTTTTTAGAAAAAAAAATAAAACATGAACTAACTAAGCCAGAAGAAATAACAATAATAATAAAACAACAGTAATAAAACAACAATAACCTTAAAATAAATACGCTAATAAACAAAAAAAAAATTCCAAAACAAACTTGCGATAAACTAACAAAACAGAAAACTAAATTTTTTCAATTAATTGCTTATCGTTTAATTACAATCGCTTGAAGCCATCAAAGTGTTAGTCTCTTGCAAATAAAAAAAACATAAATCTCTTTCTGGCAAAATCGACGAAGTAACAGCACTGGTTGCCACAACGAGGCAACAGCAACGCCTATAACAAAGCAGCAACAACATTGAACTACTAATTGCATTCCAATAAAAATCGATGCAGAAACAACTTTGGGATAAAGTAAAACTTATAAAAGAAACCTCTTAGACGATTTCTAAGAAATCACTAATGAATCAAAGACGAAACTTCAGAGCTGCAAATATTAATCAAATTATTTAAACCTGATTTCGATGCGGTTTATTCAAAATTAATATATAGTTAATTAAGATTACTTTAGTATTCATAAAAATACAAGAGAACAGAGATATTGGAAAATGCAGCACAATTCGTTCATGATTCATGTACGATTCCGCTTGATGAAATATCACGCATGAATCCTTTATGCTTCTTGAGGTATTGCGCGAGTATAAAATGGAAATAAAACGAGATGATCCTCAAAAGATAGCCGTAATATTAGCGTAAGAATACTACGCTTCTTAAAATTAAAAGTAGCGATAAGCTTCCCTTACTCCCCTCCTCCCCTCTCGAACTCTTTCCCCGTTAACGTTAACATTTTAACGTTAGCTGCAGTTCGTGCTTTATTATTTGAAATGGCTTTATCTGGTAAGTATCCTTTCTTCGACAGAACACTTTCTTCAGTCGATACGGAAAAGGTGACGGTTATGCCCTTTTTTCTATTATTGTTGTTTTTTATTTTTTTTTATTTTTCTGTTCGCAAGGTTTCTTACGGTCGACACTTGCACCGTGATAGCATTAACGCTCGCGCGAAAATCATTTCCACTTGCATTTCCGCTAGCAAATATAGTTAACGGCGAAGAGAGCGGATGAAGAGAAAAGGGAGAGAAGGAGGTGGAGAAGAATGAGAACAAAAAGAATGCAATGCAATACTTTCTCTTATCTCACGCTAATTTCGTTATCTTTCTTTCTAAACCCCCCCCCCGCCCGCCATCCAATAACGCCCAACCCAACCAATTTCTTTTAAACTCCATCTTCATTATTTGTTTCATTCCCAGATTTTTCTTTTGTTATTTGCAATTTCATTTTTATTGATTTTATTCATTTATTTCTTTAGTTTTTTCCGTTTGCTGTTTATTTTTTCCTGTTAGTTTCATTATTTCTCTTTCAGGATTTTGTAGAAGGTTATTCCTGTTATTGCCGCTTTCGTCGTTGTGGTAGTGACTGCTGTTGAGGTTGTTGTTGCTGCAATTGTTATTTGCCATTAAGCAGAACTAAAATCTAACTTAGTTTTTTTTACGAAATAAACCAAACAAATTCACAGGAATTAAGTTTCCGCTGACATTGTTGTTGTTGTTGTCGGGATCGTTGTGTCTTCTGGGCTTTCGTTCTACTTGGGGTTTCATTAGTATCTACAGAAATTTAGTTAGCTTTTATTCTTCATTTCGTTCTGTTCGAGTTTTAATAAGTTAAAATAAAGGAAATAATAATAAAGATAAAAAAATTCAACGGAAAAAATACAAGTAAGAGTTATCTTCGTATTAGCCGAAGCTTTTAAACCCCTAGAACCGCATAAACTGCAATATTGATAGGAAATGGGTGTGACACTTCCAGTTTTTGACGTGACTTTCATGAACCCGGCGAGCTTGAAAATAATGCATCAATTAACGATCTGAAAGATTCTATTTTCACCTCGAAATCGTTTCAGTCTTTTTATTTGGAAAATGTGGGTGGTGTTGGTCCAACTTTCCTAATTTGTGATTTAAAAGCGCTCTCCAAGCAAAAAAATGTTTCCAACCAAAAATTGGATGACACTTATAACTACTAGTGATCACTTTTTTTTATTTTGGAGCTGATCATTTTGAGGAATATTTTTTTCTGAAAGAGTAGTCTCGAAACTAAAATCATGGTTTTGAATTCATTCCAAAAAAGAAGAAATTTAGCTAAGAGTTTTAATAACTTCATAATCCCGAAATCAGCCCAAAAATAGGTGTGGTTCTGACTCGGTTTCGCCCATTTTCAATATGAAACCTCCACAAGGCAAAAAACCGGCTTCATTAATTATCAAAAAGAATTTTAAATTAAAAATAATTTGCATAAAAATTATATTTCATCTATTGTTTTTTTCATTGATAACATAAATATATAAATTTTTTATTTATATTCATTTATAAATCATAGAAAATGTTTTCAAAAAAAGCTTTATCATTTACAGGAAGTTCAATCTTTTTCCGGTGCACACAAAAAGAAATTGTGAACAACTTCAGGAAACATAAATTTAATGAAACAAAAGTACACGCCAATAAATAAAATCCATGTATATGTCAAAATAAAATATACTAGCAATTGTATTGCGAAAATTATAGTAAATTATTTTAATAAAACTGAACAAAATCGTCATTTTATTTTCTTAAATAATGTTATTAAATTTTACTACTAATAATAATTATATTATAAAACAAACCAATTCTAATCCGAATTTCAGACTTTTTTTAGGTCTTATTCATTAACTTTTTATTCATTTTATTTCATTTTATTTTAATATCTTTTCTATTATTCCTTTTATACCAAATTATTACCTTATTTAATTATATTGTATAATTTTTCCACTCTTCTATATTTGATGTCTTTTATCCCAAACTTAATAAATAATAAAAGACTAATAGAACTCGACACAAATTTATTTAATTTTTTACACATTTCAGACCCATGAGAGCTAATTTATTTATGATCCTAACGATGAAACTCTATTTTACTGAACAAGATCAGAAAAATTAGTTGTTCGATACCATGCAGTAACGGTTGTTTTCATTTTCAAGAAAATACAAGAGACATTCAATGTATTCCAGGTATCGGTACAAAACACTTTTTATTGAATTTACAGAAAGTTGAGTATAAACGTCGCCTTGATGCCTCAGTGCACAATCATAGTTTCTCACGAAAGCCTTTTTTTATTTGGAAGCAAATAACAATCACTAGGTGCTAGATTTGGGTTGTGAAAACCGCCCCATCATCTAGCAACCCTCAAAAACCACGCTGTATAATCGAAGATATTGTAATGGCGAAGCAACACTCCGACGATGAAATTATCAAATATGAGTCACGATTCGATTGCAAATACATGATCGTTTTAAATACGGATCTTTAAAAGGCATCATCACGTCAGTCATTGTCATTGTGATGTCGTTGTGATGTCATTGTGATAGGAAAGGATAACTCATAAACTAGTGATTACAGTTATATTACAATTATTTTACAGTTATATTACAGTCATATTACAAAATAATTAATATTATCTATAATCATAAGTTATTAATCGTGATTTCTAGAGTAAGAGTACGCCACCCCAACAACGAGTATACATTGAAAGCCCCTCGTAAATCTTAATAAACACAATCAACACTAATATGAAGTAAATTTGTTAGGCTTTTAGCACAATCATATTTTTAATAAACCGGTAAAAAATTTAATCTGAAAATGTCCAATATTTAGGATTTATTCAAAAATATCTAAAACTTGAAAACGAATAATAAATGATTTTCCCCTTCAAGGTCATAAAAAGTCCTCAAATTATTTCACCGTTCGTATTGATAAATCTCTTATAATTTTTTTAACGTAAAGAAAAATTGCAAAATATTGGAATTATGTAATTTTCAATATGTTTCGATTTATTAAATAAGCCTTTTAGGATTTCTGCATAATAAAGTATGAACAATAAAATACGAAGAAATTCAAAAAAATATCATACCAAGCAATTTATAATCTTCACAAACACAAACGCTTCACAAACACTAACAAGCAATGCTAAGGAATCAAATCAGACGAAAAAAGCACAATGCAAAACAATATAAACATAACCAAATCGAGAGAAAACACGCAAACACAAATATTGACAAGGAATATACTAGTACAATGACAACAACAACACCAGCAACAACACTGAACAACAACAACGACAGCAGTTTTCGTTGGCCAACAACAATAAATAACCAATAACAGCCAACAATATTATAGTATAAAATCATGTACAAAAAGCTAGAGCAGAATTCAATAACAAGCATTCAAGGACTTTTTTACAATGCATGAGAAGGCGAACAAGAAGATGATGACTATGATGAAAAACAAGAAGGAGAAGAAGAAGAAGAAGAGAATCCAGAGAATAGCATGGTAGTACGTTAGTAATAGCGCAAAATCGAAGAATGGAAGGATGAGCCCATGAAATAAATTTATGTCCCGTAAGCTCGAGCTCTCGGAAAAATCCTGACGCCTGAGAAACAAATTTGATAATGATTATGATGGTGATAATGATGGTGATAACGATAAATGAAAATTGGGAAAATTAAGTTCTAAGGAGAAATCCGAAAATGTTGGCTTTTCATATTTATATTTATAAAATCCTTGGATTAAAAATTGGTATACAAATGCAGTTTCATTAATACAAGTGCGTCATGACTTTTGCGGCGAGTATATTTTTATTGCATAAGCTTTATCGTTTAATCACACAAGAGCTTATAAATTCAATTCATTTGCAACAACAGCCACACAAATCTATAACAACAATATGATAAACAACAACAATGATAACAACAAACTCGAAGCAATGCATACAAATCAATAATAATTTATGCATGAAATTTTTGTTAAAGAAAATAGAATAGAATAGAAAAGGGAACAAAAAAACGATCAGCAAGACACACGATAACAGTGCACTTAACAGCGATAACAATAGCAAAAACAACAACAACAACAACAATGACAAAATCCAATAAGCAAAGAACTAGCAAAAACAGTGAAATTTTAAGCCAAAAAATATTTACCCTTAAAGTAAACAACAAAATCACCAACAACAACAACAACAGCAGTTTCGAACTGTTTACGAGAAATTGAAAATGGATTGAAAAAATTGTAATCCATGGAATTATATTTGAGAAAATATACGCAAAAGCAACGATAAAGATTTGAAACAGATTTTCTAGTTTTTACATAAAAAATCCTTTTTAATATAAAAATAATTTTAATATAAAAATGCTCGCATGAATAAACAGAAAAAATTAGTGGTGCATTAGGGAATAAAATTACTAACCGATATCGTAAAATTGCTAAAGTTTTATAACGAGTAAAAGAGTCGGGAATAGTTGCTTTGAGGCATTATAACCACGAGTAAATTGATCGATCTTGAAAAGAAGCATGCGATGTTTGATAAGAGTAAGCGAATAGGATTAAAGCGAGTAAGTTGATATAAAAACTTGTGAGAACCTCAACGCGATAGCGTGATAAATAGTAAACGTTCATGTAGGAAGACCTTGACATTACGTTAGAAAACATTAATTTATCAAACTTGAAAAAGAAAAAGGACACGATATTTAAATGTCAGTGGGGAGTGAAATTCCAGCGAGTAAACTGCTATTACAACGTGCAAATGACGTTAAGAGGACAACAATTTTATAGCTTTCAAATTCGTTGTAGCATATTTTTCTTTGAAAAACTTAAGCTGTCATAAATAAATTGATTTTAAAAAATAAATAAATATATTAAAAAAATAGTCCCAGCCTTCAATTAATTTCAATATATCTTGGAGGCAGCCGATTAAAGAGTCGGCGCTAAACCGAACTTTAATGAGACTAAAATCGCGGTGGCTACTTTTTATCATTATCATTATGTGTTTCCCCCATTTTTTTAATTGCATCTTCATAAACACATTTTCAAACATTAACTTTATCCCCGCCATCCTCATCATCCTTATCATTATCATCATCATTAACTTTGGTATTAGTTTTATTTCTTTATTATGACTACAATCATATCTTATCATTCCAAACATACTCTTTTCAAAAAATGCTCGTCACCGGAAATCATTTACCAAATATTCTGACATGATACATGCATAATATTTTATCATTTCCGTTTAAGTCCAGCGATTCTAGTCGTACGTAAACACTCGCCTCTGTAGTCAGATCATCGGCCGCACGGCATGTGTGCGCCTAAGCATACGTGTGCGTATGTGTCGTGTATGCATGCATGCGTGCGTATGAGCATCTCATTTACGAACACAAAATCGTGACGAGCAACTTGAAACCGCTTGATGCAGATTTTGGCTACTGCAATTCTCAGCATCGTCATTATTATTATTATCATAACCAACATCCTTATAGTCGTAATCACTGTTAACGTTACATATCCGCAACATCAAAAACAACAATAACAAGAATAAAAACACTACACCGCGTCGTTGTTGGTTTTTTATGTTTTCTGTTTTAAAAGCTTATCAATTTGATAGAAATGGAGAGAGGGGGAGAAATAAGGGAATTAAAAAATAAGGAGAAAAACTATCGCAAATATAGAAGGACCGTCCATTCAGCAGCGTCTCTCGTTCATTCTCTTCGACTTTACGAGCGTATTTAATGTAATCGCTCTCTGCAGTCAAAAGTAATCCAGTTACAAAATATTGCTGAGGACGCGAAGAAATTTATCGTTATCCGCATGCAGAGTACCGAACAATAACAACAACAATAACAACAGCGATGGACAGTGGACAATCATGGTTACAGACAATCATTACAATATTTTGTTTTTATAAAATCTCTATCTCTTCTCTCTTTCTCGCTCATGGCATGGCTATCATTAAATAAAAGGTTATCGCCGCCAAATATTACAACAATAACAAATTACAGCACGCATCCTCACCATCTCGACGACTCGAGAGTGATCAGCGTTGGTCTACGTACGTAAAGGTATAACGAGAATTCTCTTGTTATAATTTTTGCTTATCTGCTCCATCAGGTTTTCCTTTTTATCCTTATCATCACCGCTGAAGCCGAGCAGACCGGCTGACCATAAGACCATTTTATATTAAATTAAAATGGAGAAATATTCAATCAATTTCAAGAATTAATTTTGATGTCATTTATAATTTATTTTTTGTAAATATTTTCTGGATTTTCCATTTTAACTGAAATTCATTTTAAACGGAATTCATTGAATACTTTCTTTAAAGAAAAAAGTGGTTGTAAAAATTATCTTTTTTGACTTGCTTCCCCTGCAGGAATGCGCAGCACCCATTGTGTGTACTCGTTACGGTATGTACACTATTCTATACTCGTTATAATAATATTTAATCGTTGAAACAGTGTATGCATTACGACGTACTACAGAAAATAGCGTTTTAAGGACAAGGTATTTTTAAAAGAACCAAGAATTAATCAGCTTTCGTTGTAAAGAAGATCCGGCGAGATTACCTACTCGTTGGAGAAGTCTTCGCAGTTGAAGACTCTTGGCCTTGGACCAGACTCCTAAAACAAACTTTTTTCATTAGGAAACAGTTTTCTAATTGTTCCCCTAAAGCCGACGGTTTGCCAAATGTTCGACTCTCTTTTTTGTTGGCTTGTTTGTTTATTGATTTGTGTTTGTGTACAAGTTAATTTGTAGTTGTTTTTCTTTCCATTGCTTTCTTTTCTCGTGTCTTGATTTTGATATTTCGGCATTTTGACAATATTATTTCGACTAAGTTTTCGTTTGTTACTCCTGTTTTTCTTGTTCTTATTCTTACTTTTACTGTCGTTCTTTCAGTGTTAGCGCTTGTTATCGTATGACTTTTCCGTTATTACTGCCATGGAAACTGTTGTCCTTTGAAAGTTTTCCCTTTAAGTTTCTGTTTCTTTCGTGTTTGTTTCCCTCAGCAATTTTATATTGTTTTCCTTTCTCGTTTTCTTTTGGCAAGTTTTTATTGACAGCTCCTCTAAAGTATTTTTATGCACCTAATTTGTTATTGTTGCCGATTTTGTTGATGATATATAACAACATAAAACTGTTGTTGTTGTTGTTCTTTATTGTTCTTGCCAGTACTTGTTTGTCATTTGATTATAAATTATTTACTTTTTTGTAATTGCTTTGATATTTTTTCTCATTTTAATTGTTTGAATTGCTTCGGTTTTCTTTTAAAAAATTTTCCTGTTGTTTTTGCTTTTATTTGTTATCAGTTTGTTCCGTTTTGAATCTCGGTGGCCTTTCGGTTTTATTACTTTTCACTCAGTGAATCTCAACGAATCTCTTTCACGTTTCGATTTGAATTTTATTATATTTGTTACTGCATCGAACGTTGTACTTGTTGTAGCTTTTTCTATCGCTTTATAAGTTGCTTTCTTGCATAATAATGCTAATGATGATAATCTACTTTTCGATTAATTTTTTAAGGTTTCTTTGTTTATTTATTTGCATTAATTATGATTTGTTGTTTTTGTGTTTTTCCTTCCATGCTCTGATTTAACCCAAGAGAACTGGCAAAACGTCCTTCCAGCATCTATGCCCTTCTTCCTCCTCTTCTCTCAAGTTTCCGATCTCATTGTGAGAATTTCTTACAAACCATTTCAGCTCTCTTCCGGCTTCGTATCATCCTTTGTCAGACATTATCATGGACGGACAATGTTTTCTTAAACGATATTCAAATTTGCACAAAACGTTTCGCAATCGTTGTTTATTGACAAACAAACGTTACCGTTGACGCAGCACATTGTGAAGAGCGTCGTCGATTAGTATCACGACATCATCGTCGTCTACGAAATTGTTATTGTTGTTGATGTTGGTACTGATGATAGTGGCTTCGTTGCGCTCTTGCGAAGGTAGAAAGAAGACGACTTCGTTCCGCTCACATTTCGCTGTTATTTCACCGTCCAAATCGCGAATTTTTGACCACAGTCAAATAATTCTGCCCTCAAGAAAATTCCAAAATTACGTGTGGTTTTACAACAGCAACAAAAACAACACGAAAAATGAAGCAACATACCATACGCTGCAACATACCGTAAAACCACACTGCTGAGCTCAGGCCAATATTTATAAATTAAAACGCAAAAATATCAACAATATTTTAACGCAATCCAAAATGAAATGCAAACAAGAAAACTTGTAAATTTGTTAACAAATATTCTTGCTTGTTTACTAATTCCGCTCTTTTGATCATTCCTTCGTCCGTTCCTTCATTAGTTAGTTCAATCGTTCGATATTTCACTCGCTCGTTTATTTCTGTTGGCTACAGTCGCTTCATAACATATCAGATATGTTAAGGTTAGGGTTAATATTTATATTGCATACTTTCGGGCAGTCCCAGAATTTACACTAACTTCTCCACTCTCAAAAAACCATCGAGGTGTTTAAAACAAGTAAATGGTGAGAATTGTATAAAATTGAAGGGCGGTGTTAGAGGATATTGTATAAAATGTATGAAATGATTTTTATGATTTGATATATCCGATTACTCGAAGAATTATATCCAACACTTTTTGAATTGATACCGAAACTATTTTATTGCATTTTGCATTACATAATTGATGCAGTAATAATGCCTTGAGTTCAATACCGGGTGGATTAATCGTTAATTACAGATTTTCTTCAGGAACTCTTCCCAAAACCGAAGAATAGAAAACTATACAGAGCAGCTTAAGGAACAAAGGGTAAGGCACTGTAAGTATCTCCCGATTTAAGAGTAAGAGAATTGTAATCTATAAAGGAAAGTATTGAATGTATTTTAATGAGAGGATTATGCTCTTTATTATTCTTTATATTTTTAATTTACAACTTTTACAATTTTCCCTATTTATGTTTTGTGGTTTTTGAATTTTTTTTTTGAATTTTTTTTCAAAAAGCGTCGGCGGCCTCTGGATTCGCGATTATAAAGAGAAGTGACATTTTCCGTCGCTTGAGAAGAAGAAAGATGAAAATCCGGATAATTGAGAACACGAAGAAGGAAGGTAGGAAGTGTCGGGATTCGATGCAATCCACCCATAGAAATGCAAAACAGGTGCCAGGTTGAATGACATTTTAAAATGTTGCCCGGAAGCGAAGACGTTAATGAGTATGAGACCAACAAAATAAAACCATCGAGTAGATTTTCTGTAAGAACCAACTAATAAAAGGAGGAGAATTTGTTCTTATTTTTTTGTTACTCCTTGCACTTCTTCAAGCTATTTTCGTTATTATTCTTCTTTTCTTTCATCATTTTCTTACTGTTTTACAAACTTTCCTCAGGCTTTCTAAAAATGAAGTGTCTTAATTATTTGGCAACAACAAGAAAAGACAATCTAATTTATTTTACAATAATTATTTAAAGTTTATAATTAAAGTAAAATAAAGTTTGGACTATTTTTAGCAAAAGACATTAACTTGAGAAAAATGAGACGATGATGAGTCAAGATTCTTACTCTCCTCCTTCTTGTCCTTCGAAATTTTCTTATGAAATTTAATAATAAATATAAATAAATTAGATAATAAATAAATTGACGATGCGGTATTCGAAAATTTTTTGTTTCTTTAAAACTATCGAGTGCATGAAAATTTTATAAAAACTTTTATGTTTTGATTAGTTTTAAATTGTTTTCCTTTGAAAAGTTATCGAAAGACTGTACTAGAATTAATTCCGGCTAGAATTAATTCCGGCTAAATCACTTTTATTCAAAACTTAATAATTAAGTATTTTTCTAATATATATTTTTTCTGTTTTTATCTTTCCTTTTATGGCGGGAAAGGACGATTTAAAATGAAAGTAAGCATTTTTCGGTAAATATCCGACGGTAGGAAAATGCAATTAAATGCAAAAAGGGCTTTAAAAAAATCATAATTGCATTCTAAAGGATAGTGATACGTTCCCTATTACATAATTCCCAAAAAAGCGCGGCAAAGGACATGCAGACGAAAGCAACCACACACACACACAGTGAGAGAGATACGCTCACTGGCATTTTTAATACGTACAAAATTATGTTTGTAGATTGCACACACATGGCAAGGCACACATATACACATACACATTACACATACCCGTGAACATGCTTACCTGCAATGTAAGCACTTGCACCATTAAAAAAGGATTAAAAACTAAAAGCAAAAAGAAAGAAGAAAATATCAAACTTTACCCAACTTCCTTCTTCTTCACCTTTTCCGAAAGCAAACCACTTCTTCTTTACGTTTTACACACTTACCTTTCTGCACTTCTACGCTTTCATACTTGCGGCGGCAAAGGTTTAAGCATTCTCTTCCGTTTGGAAGAGAGCTTCTTTATACATTTTCGCACTAAAAAATCCTTAATGCCTAAACGAACATAAACACACAGACATATCTCAGCATATACACACACACCTGCACACTCCTAGGAAAAGCATGCAACCATACATCCATTTACACACAAACCATTTAAAGAGAGAGAAAAAAGCAACTTAAGTGAAAATTTTATCTCGTTTATGGAAATGAATAAAACTAAGTCGAGGTCATAAACGACCAACAACAAGTCCAGCCGAAAGAACGCCTTCCAAAAAAAAGTTTCAAAACCTTAAAAAAACGCAATGATATTTTATAATTAATTAAAAGTAGCTATAATTTTAAATAAAAGTTCGTTTAAGTCGAGGAAAAATTTATGAAATTTTAGTAGAAGAAATAGTAAAGTTGAAAATATTTTAAAAATTTATGAAATCTTAAAGATTTTTTAAAGATCGACAATGTTAGTTGCTTCGCGAGTTCCAGATACACGTTTCGTGGTGAGCCCTAAAGGTATCGAAACCATAGTCTGGGAACGAAAATGGGCACGAAAATTAAAATATAGTAACGAATTTAGCCAGCCAGAAAAAAATTATAAATTAGATAAAGAAGATAAATTTTGCTAAATAATGTGACAGAAAGGAGGCATAGTCACAACAAAAAACAATGATAACGGTATAGATCGAGTATACGCCAAACCTTGAGGAGAAGGGGGCGGCATAACTATCGTGCAAAATTTATTTCAAAATAATTAAATCGCCGAATTTAGAAGCTTCAATTTCGGTGAAGCTTTTGAATTTTCCTTCAATTACTAAGGGTTTTATATGATTTAAGTACGATTTATTTTTATAAATTTCCCTCAAAACATTTTTCTATTTTTTAGTTTTATATTTATAACTATTTTAAAATATATAAAATGTTCAAGCAATGAGTTCGAATATCCGCGTAAATTGAGTAAATAAAAGCATTTTTTATTTTCCATTATAGACAGCGTACAAAATTCTAAAAAAAACAATTTTATTTGACATATATTTGTTTTCTTTTATTTCGAATAATTTCCAAAACAAATTATTATTATCGCGGTTGAAATGTTGCCGAAGTGGAAATAATGAATTTGTTACGCTGACCCATTTTCTGCCTCGGTAAACGACAGACGCAAGAATAGATAGAGATGGGAATAAACAATAAAAAAGAGAGTGCATGCAGTTGGCTGGTTGGGTTAGTTGACTGTATAAAATAGATATACTATTGTGCAACTACAACAACAACAACAACAACAACAACTGTAATTATAAACGAGTACAACTGCAGTAACAACAACAAAAGCAAGCACATTTACGAAATTATTGTGATAAAACACCCGAAAATAAAAAGAATAATCACGCGCATCTTCTGGCCTTCTTACTTCCTTCCTTCCGTGCGTGGGGGCTCCAGTGATGTTTTAATAAAACGATTAACTTCAAAAAATCAACAACAACAACAACAACAACATATTTTATACATCTGTGCGTCTATTAAATATATTTCAATAAACTTGATGGAATTTACAATAATCTATGAAATGTATGTTTGCGTGTTTGTTCACGTATGTGTGTGTGCGGATGTGCACTATTCGTTGTTATTCAACGTGTTGTCATCTCATTACTCTTACCATTAACAGAAAAGCTGCTACGACCAAAAAAGAAAAATCGAAATTAGGCTCACGAAAATGAAACCAACGCAGGAAAAACGCTACTTGTTGTCAACAATTGCTCCCACTTATTGTCGGCCTTGCTCACATTCCCTGTCTTCCTTGCTCTCCCACTCGCTCCCTCTTCCCCTATCTCTCTCTCTCTCGTACTCGCTCATAACTTAACAATTACTTATTACGGTCAACAGCAGTCAAACAACAACAACAGCAGCGATTTCAGCAACAACAATAACATCATATCCGTAACAGCATTCAGAGCAACAGTGTTTTTAATAAGCCTGCAATTTGCGTGCGGTTATTGCAGCAATTTGCAACAGTTATTAAGGGCGCAAAGCTTGAGGGTTAAGAATTTTCTCTGAAACGCCAAAAATAAATAACAGAAACAACGAAGCGAAACAACAGAAGCAACAGAACAAACAGCACTTCATCTTGGCATGAGGTTGGAGAGGAGTGGATTCTGATTCATTGACGCCATTATTAAACGTCTTGAGAGCACGCTTGAAGCAACGTATTTTGGTAACGACTGATAATATATATCAGAGGGCCTGTTTTCTGATTAAAAGTGAAAGTTTTCCTTTCATCCAACTGTCAACTGGAGAGATGTGACATTGTAATGTGTCAAGTGTGACATTCACTATGGCTTTTATGCAGCTAGTCAGTGTGTATGCTCGTTACACAATCGTTCTAAACGATACTCCTCTCTCTCTCCCTCTCCCGCTATCTCTTGAACTATTGCAAAAAATCATATAGTTTGTCAAATCGATTAGTAAACCTACTAAGCGATGTTGTTAATTAGACCGGATGTGCTATTCTTTTTCCCAGATTCTTTAATTCCCAGAATGTTAAGCAAGGCTATCAAAGGAAACATTGCTCTCGTTATTCATTACACTGCATTCGAGAATTCGGGCTATGCGTTAGGAATGCAAACGCGTGGAGCATATATTTGATGAATTATTAAATCCATGACAAAATGCAATTTGCTTCGAAAGTAATAGTTTTCTACATGATCTCATATTGGCCAAAATCAAACGTCAAAGGTTTACGATTGGCAAAATTAATTATTTGATAATATATATGTGCATATATATCATAGTACGAAATTTATTTATTTAATTATAATCAAATTAAGCATTTGTATTTATTTGTTTTCTTCATTATTATCATTATTACGACATTTATTTTAAGGAGCACCGGAAGGAGAACAACAGAAAAAATGGCAGTCACAACAATCACAACAATGACAAAAACAATCACAATAATGACAAAAACAATGACAACAACAGCTAGTTATCTATGTCAGCGATAATAATGCTCGACGACAATCGAAATATTATATTATCATTTCATTAGCATCACTTATATAACAAATGCCTAAGCCTATGTGTGTGTATGTACCTATATATGCATTGAATGTGTATGTGTATTTGAATAACTAATTTCATTAAATTATGTGCATTTTAAGTAGAAGTAATCAAGACAATTCCAATACCAAGAATTCTGTATATCTTGTTTTTCTTTTTTTGGAAAGATCTTAACCCGAAGAGAATTAAACAAAAAATACAAACATATTCACCTACTATAGCCGTGTGTATGCGTGTATGAGTGAGCGCATATGTGAATGTAAGCATATATGAATGTAAGTGCATGTGTATGGATACAAGCCTGTGTGTACGTGTGTCTGTGAGTCACTGTTTGTTCATTTGTTTCTATCTGTATAATCTCGCCGCTATTGAATATTTATTTATTAACAAACATTTGCATTTCTATAAGTGCAATATAGAATATTCTATTCTATGTAATAAGCAATATAGAAATGCAACATATATATCGCTTGCGGTTTTGCAATTAAAACAATTCTGTTAAAGGCAAAGGGTAAGCAGGCAATAATCTAAGAATTGCATACCCTTTAGTTAACCTAAATAATTATTTCTAAAATCCGTTTATGCCGAAGCATCAACATTAAAATTCAATTTACTTTACATGAAAATTTCATAAATTATTAATTAATAATTATCCTTTGAACAAGAGAAATTCAGTAATTGATAACCTCGTTATTTGACAAATTAAAAGAGATTTCAGATACAATAAATAAGTAAAAGTGAAAAGTGTCAAATTTTTCAAAATTTCATTTATAATTGTTCATTCTTTACGTATTGTGATATATGTTTATGTCACCGATTGCGAACTAACGATTTCTATGTGAAGATATTCCTGGTAATTGTTTATCAAATGACGTCATAGTCGCGAACTGGTTGTCGACCGTTCTTAAATTGAGGACAAATCCAAATAACACTTCTTGTTGAAGGTGAGTCATTGCTTGAAACCGTTTATACTCATAAAAATACTCGTTGATTTCACCTCTATGTAATAGTTGTTGTTCTTCTGTTCTTCTGTTGTTTCTTCTGTTGTTCTTGTTCTTCTGTTGTTCATCTGAGAGATGGAAAGAGTGAGCATTACAACATTTTGATGCTTTGAGAAATTAAAGTTTCCCTTGGTTTTTCGTTGAAATTCTTTTTCTAAAATATTGTACTAATTCACCTTTTCGTAACATTATTAATATTTACATGTTAATCCTGTAAGGGAAGTTTTCGCACGGTTTGTCACTGATTCCAATTATAAAATTGTTAAAAAGTTTCAATCGAGTCGATGTCATTTTCTTCTAATTCAATCCTAGAGGAAGTTATAAAACATCGTTCATATTACGAATAGCCTGACAAAAGGGCGTTCACATATATACACATATACATTCATTCACGCACACACAAATACCTACATATACCTATACACATACATATATACGTATATACTCATATACCTGTGCCAACTGATTATACCAAATGAATATGTATGAGTCGAAAGTTTTGTGTTACAATCCAACACGGCTTAAAACTTTTCTTCTCAACCGAACCGCAAAAAAAACTAAAATTTCTCCAAAAAGGTTGAAGCCTTAAAATTGTTTGCACGTACGTACACGTAGCTCAATGTGTTTCAATATGTTTGAGGTGATTGTTCAAATATTTGGCACCAATTTGGAAATCAGAATTGAAACGTAAACGAATAAAATTCGCACAATGTTTTTAAAAGTTTGCAAAAACCAGTTGAAAATAATAATAAAAGCAATATAAAGAATAAATTTACAAATAATTATTAATTTATTTTTTACTAATTCTAAAAAAAGTAATAAATAAAACTAATAAACAGAATTTTGAAAAGGAAATGATACGAACTAACGGTGTTATTCGCCCTCAAAATCTTTATAAACCCATCAGAAAGGCTCATGAACTAAGTAATTTGACATTAATGCGTTATTAATTCAAGAAACACAAGCATTTTGGTACTGAAGGTTTAAAGGATTTAATACTAAAAGTATAAAAATAGCTAGAAGTCTTCATACGATTTAATCAAAGCAATTGAAAAGATACCCCAAAGTGAAACATTGTCAGATAATGAATTAAAGATCCGTTTGTAAAAACTCAAGTGGTTTAATAAAATAATGAAATTTTCAATTATACTAGATTCATTTTCGATTATATTTGTTTATAATTTCTACTATGAATTATATGCATCAACTATTTTATTCATAATTTATTAATTTTATTTCTTCTTATCTTTATTTTATTTTTGTTTTTTATTTATCATTTAAATCTTATCATTCATCACAAATCTTATCATTCAATCATCTTTATCATTTAAAGTATTTCTTGCACTATTTACTAATTATCTGTTATCGCGAATGAAATTATCATATGCAGCGATTAATTAACAATATCCCTTTTTTATAACAAAGTATACAGTTAAAAACCTGTCCATAAAGCACAACTGAATTAAAAATGGAAGAACAAATTTGGTGTAACAAATATTAATAGATATCAAAATTGGGCGTCCTTGCTCTCGAAACTTACATATATTTATCTATATCCATTAATTTTACACATATATACACATTTATACACAGTCTTCCACAAGGGAGCATGCTTTTAGGCTCACATTTTAATTTAAGAAACGCAATTAAAATTTGAAGTTTAGAATTTTTTGAGCCTTTCTTGTGGCAATATAAACAATTATGAAAGGTAAATAAGAAAAAACATTTATTTTAATATTATTACCATAACGCGTTATCTTAAAATCCTATTAATTAAACATAACTAAATAAAGGATGGAAAGGGAATTAATTTGGCTTTACAAATAACAATAGCTTAACAGGTAGCAATAGCTTACATCTATACGAAACCCAAAATAATTTCTATCATTTCCATAACCCTTTGCTATCCAGAATATCCCTGTACTCAACACACCCACCTCCTATCCCTATACTCATCAGAATACTAATAAATATACTGGAATCTTTGGAATCTATTCCAGCCTCTTCACCTACCCCATCAATAAGGTCACCCCTACCAAAACGAATTTAATAGTATAAAATTCATGTACATGCGGTTTGCGGTATGTGATTTGCATTAAGCCTACTGAAAGCATTAGTTGCTGAAAAACCAATGAATTTTATAGCACAAGACAAGAGAGGTGAAAATACACAGAAACAAAATAAGCAGCAACCACAAGAAAATAACAAAAAGATTGAAGAATTCGAACAGCATAAAAGAAAAGGGGAGGGTAATGCTATTGCTATCAATACTACTATATAGTACTACTGCTGCCACCACTACATCTACTAGTGCCATAGTTGTTGTTGCTGTTGCTGTTGCTGTGATAAATACTCGATTTTCTCGTATTCACAAAAAGTACACAAATGTGTGTTATAGTCTTTCATATGTTTTGTAAATATGTTTTCTTGTTTGCATGTTGTTTTTGTTTTCATTTCTGCTGCTATTTGTACATGCTTGCATTATGCACACACACACGCATACAAAACACACCGAGTGGCATATGTTCCTTCCGAAGGTCAGTTTCGGTTTGAATAAATCATGGCGGCTCGCCTAAAACCGGAAAAACCCGGAATATTCGTACTATCCGAATAGGAAATCATTGTTCCGACTTCTACTGCCCAGCCCTCGCTACTTTTGTGCCATTGCGGAAAACTGTAGAGAGTGCTATAGAAGCGTGAAGAAGAGTAGCGAAAAATACAACAGCAACAACAACAAAATTTACATTCCCACACTAGCGAGTATTATTTTTATTTTTATTCTAGACACGATGGTTTCGATCGTTGCTTTGCAAATTTTAAATGAAACCTTAAGAACAATTTTTTGTCATGTCTAACAAAATACAAAAGGACAGGAAAATACTTTTATCAAAATGGGAGATCTGATAATATTTAACTATTGTATAAATCCAGTATTTATAAGAGATACATATCAACGCACTGCAGGCATAATTAATATTTCATACAGAATTCTCTGCAGTAAATGAATTATGCGGTAAAATTTTGAGAAAATTTCCTTTTTTTGTACTAAAAGAGACTGGCAAACAATGGGTGAGAAGGAGAGGAAAGAGAGTGAAATGTAATCAAATAGAAATTAAAACAGAAAGACAAAACAAAGGTCGAGTTTTTTAAAGACACGAATTATGAGAGTGGGGTTGAAAAAGAGAAAAAGAGATTTTTCAAAGGTTTTATTTTCTCTTTATTTTTAATTTTAATTCATTCATTCAATTCAACTCACATAATTGTTTCTCAATTTTTGATTAGAGACGGCGTTTTTCCAACAAAATAATTAATGGCAATGAAAGCCTACAATGTCAACCCAGGCTCACAATCGCACACAGTCAAACAGATGACAGCATATACAAATATCAAAAGCAACAACAACAACTAACTAAAAACAATTGCGCTAAACCGCAACAAAGAAGACCACAAGTTTTAATGGACTGCGTAGCGTACACCGGAGATGAATAAAGAAATAGAAGAAAGGAAAATCAAGAGACAGCGATACGCAAAGAAAGGGCGAGGAATAATGGCAAAAGGATGCTTTCAAACAAGACCTGATGGAAAATATTATAGAATAACGTTACAAAAATATCTCATCAATGGTGTTTTCAAAACGGTTACCGAAGGAAAATACTAAGAGGAAACTGAATCAATGAAAACCATTTGTCTTTGATCAATAGCAACGGCTTAATCGATTTTCTGCAGTGATTATCGCACCGTAATTTGCAACGGTTTTCTGCAACCGCAGATTGCGCCATCATCTGTCATGCCATCAAAATATGCGCTCATGCAAGCAATATCCTGTCTTGTCAGAAGGAAAAAATCGAATATCCACTGAAAAGTTTTGTGGTGAACGTGATAAAGACGAACAGAAAGGAACAGAGACAGAAAGCAAGAGGAAGAACGAGAAATATTGGTGGAAGGTGCCAAAAGTTGAAATGAATTTTTATTGTTTACCAAATCTGCAATTGCAGAATTGCAATATTTCTCTTTCTGCAAATGATCGTCATAATAGTCGATTCATCTATAAATCAAGAAAAGTCAAATCCTACTGATATAATTTTGCCCTGTAGACAAGGTTTTAAGAAGCACACCAATGACTGTCAACATTAATTTTTTTACTGTCAACTCAATTTTCCATCCTCGGTTTTTGTTTTGCTGTTTAATAATCGACATTATCATTGGTCGATACCCTTGGTTTATAATTTCTTTTTATTATATGCCTTAAATTCCGGTCATCCACTCAACATTTTTATTCCTGGACGGATCCATAATGACATAAGGGCCTTTTAATATTAATCATTAAATATAATTGAGGAAATAATTACTTACCCATTACGGATTTTATTTTCCCATAATGATAATTGTCTTTCTTTAATTCACCACCACCAGTTTATTTACAAAAAGATTCATATATCATCAACTAATATCAAAAATTGTTCATTTAAATAAACGTATTTATGGTTCATTCATTTCCTCCATTACTGTAGTAAAATTAACGGAAGCATTTTACGTCTTCTTTCAGCTCTTTGTAATTCCTAATCAGTGTTTGAGTTATGGCCTGATTATGCTGCCTTAAGGGCTACTTTGCAATTGTCAAAACGATACCATTATATGGCGTTCGTTTGTGTATGTTGCTACAAAACACGACACTTGACCAGAACACGAGCCAAATATCAAACCGATTTTGATATTCTCTCAAGTAGCGCCAATTGACAGTTCAATCGTGCCGCCACATCACATCTCTTCAAAATCTGATGACGAAATGTAGCCATATCTTTAAAAAATTGTTCTTTGGCCTAATAAACGTTCAAGGGATTGTTCGTAATTGAGACTTTTACCATGAAACTCAATCTGGCACCAATTTGAACGTTTTTGAAAACATTTTCCATAATGATTTTGTATCATTTTGCGCTACGACATGCGGAGTCGCATACAACGATCGCGACAATTCTGAATGTGTATGTTCATCATCTGGTTCCAAATACTATCTGATCTGCAGCTCGCTGCCTAACGATCGATTCAAATTCAAGCTAATGCTTACAAACTGTACATCAGAAATAAAGAGATAGGACGCAGAGTGTGACACAGGGTCATAGGGCCTATCGATAAATAATGCCATAATATATTCCAAGCTCATTGAGCATTAAAATTATAGAGTCTTATGTTTTAATAATTTCATAAATAAAATATTATTCAGGAAATAAAAACTGAAAACTAATGTATATAGAATGGATTTCATTATAATAAAAGATAAGACAAATTCCCAATGACTTTTCTGGTATGAAACAAAACTGTTAAATGCATTTCACTGTGTAAAATTTAATAATGCTTTAATACTAAAAATTAATTATTTATACATATCTATATTTTATTGTAACATTTTAGGAATTCTATATTTTACATAGATTTGAGGAGCCTCTACCTCCATGAACACCCACGAATTTGCCCCAAATACAACCCAACACTATCGTTTACGCTTGGTGAAAATTATATAGAAATGGTAAGCGAAATATCTTCAAACACTCGATGAAAAATAGCTGTACCTACTCAATGACATTATACTCCTTTTTTTGGGTACATGTTTAAAGACATTCTGTTTGTTTACAAGTAAATTCAACAACCCAATAGAGTCATTATAACGAGTTTTTAATTTACAGCAACGAATATTTTATCTCCTCAAATCTGGCACCACTGCTGATTTCGACAGCTTAGCCCGCTAAATTAATGCAATTTATCGTATTTATTTTATCAATTCAAAGTGGCCAAAATGGAATGTGAAAGTGACTAATTTTCTGAATAAAACAGGAGTAGGGTAACGATTTTAAATAAATAGTGCTTAAATATTTCAGTTTGTATAAACGTAAATTATAGGCACCAACAGCATCTAGTCCGTTACATGACAATGTTACGACTTCTAGTGTCTAGTTGTGTAAGAGCTGAATCGCTCAGGTATTATAACAAATATTCGGAATATAATCAGTTCTTCAATATTTTATTTTAATATCAACGCGAATATATTGGCAACAATTGTTACGTCATCGTTGTGATATCATTCATTAACGACTTTTCATTGTACTTTAACCTCTTAGACAGCAGCGTGTCCAACAATTGCCATTGTATACTCCGTGTTCGTCATCATGGAGTGTTACACGCGGTCTTACCGTGCGGCTGAAAAATATTTCAAAGCTTCTGCAGCGTTCTGGTGATACAAGCCGCTCCACATCCAAAGCGGTTCTTAAGACACGTACTTTACTATTGGGCGGTTTTGGAGTTTCACTCGGTTTAACAATTCGAGGATTATCTTCAAAAGCACAAGTTCACTGTGAAAGCAATCGGTTGGTAGGAATTCTGGAAAAAAATCTTCGAACAAATGAAGGACAATTTGATTGGAAACGCCTTTGGTTCTATCTGAAACCGTATATTTGGGAACTTGTTGGCGCTATAGCGGTTTGTATAATTTGTACATAAAGAGCAATAATATGTGATAATATAAATGTTCATATCTTTCTAGGCAGCCCTCATAGTCGCCTTCATTAACATACGTATTCCGAGTCTACTTGGCGAACTTGTAAATACTCTCGCAAAATACGCCAATACTTTTGTACGTGACCCTCTTAATAATAGATTTCTGAGTGATATGACTGTTCCAGCTGGAAACCTGTTTAGCCTTTATGTGCTGCAGGCTGGATTTACTTTCCTTTATATCTACCTTCTAAGTCGTATCGGTGAACAGATGGCGGCACGCATACGTCAAGATCTTTTCAAACAAATTGTACTCCAGGATATGGCCTTCTTTGATGAGAACCGTACTGGCGAGTTGGTTAATCGCCTCACTGCCGATGTCCAAGATTTCAAAACATCGTTTAAGCAATTCGTTTCTCAAGGCTTACGAAGCGTTGCTCAATTGGTGGGAGGCAGTATATCGCTGTTTCTTCTTTCATCTCATATGGCAGCGATTGCCTTGGCTGCTGTACCTGCTGTAGTAAGTTTCATGAGCTACTTGGGCAAGAAACTTCGTGTTCTCAGTAAAAAATCACAGGCCCAGGTTTGATCACAGCTTATTTAGGTTGTCGATGAACAGATTAAAATTGTTCCTTCTTTCAGTCTGAACGCGCCACAGTTGTTTGTGAGGAAGCCCTCTCTAACATACGAACTGTGCGTGCGAGTGCCTGCGAATACAGCGAAATGGCATTGTTTGAGGCCGAGACCAATGAAGCCGCCAAGCTGGCGCAAGAACTCGGTTATGGAATTGCCGTGTTTCAGGGCTTAACAAATTTCTTTCTTAATGGCCTTGTATTATCGACATTGTTTATGGGTGGTCATTTGATGTCGAGAGAGAGCTTGTCTCCTGGGCAATTAATGGCTTTTCTTGTTGCCTCTCAGGGTGTTCAACGTTCGTTGGCACAAGGATCTATACTTTTAGGTACAATGATTCGCGGTATGACAGCAGGAAGTCGAGTATTTGAGGTGATTTCAATTATTTCACTGCAAGTTACTCCAAATTTAAAAAAATTGTTCATAGTTTTTACAAATTCAACCTAAAGTAGATCTAATGCATGGCTATATAATTCCTCCAGAGCGACTTTCTGGAGAAATTCGTTTCGAAAATGTATCATTTGCTTATCCAAGCAGACCCGATCATGTGAGTACCAGTGGCCCCATTAGTGACCGTATCACTTAAGATCCGCGCATTTTAACTCCATTTTTAGGTTGTGCTCAAGAACTTTGATCTTATTTTGCGTCCTGGAGAAACTGTGGCAATTGTTGGTGAGAGCGGTTCCGGAAAATCAACCATAGCTGCGTTGTTGGAACGTTTCTATGAGCCCACCTCGGGCTCTATCAAACTGGACAATTACAAATTGTCTGATATCTCACCATATTGGCTTCGCTCTAACGTTATTGGATTTATTGAACAACAGCCGGTACTCTTTGCCACCAGTATACTCGAAAACATACGATACGGTCGCCCAAACGCGCCAGATGATGATATTTATTCCGCCTCGCAATTGTCACAATCGCATGAGTTTGTATCCGCGTTACCTGCAGGCTATGAGACCGACGTGGGAGAACGTGGCTCGCAACTGAGTGGAGGACAACGTCAACGTATCGCCATTGCTCGTGCTCTTCTTAAGAATCCAAAAGTTCTTATACTGGACGAGGCAACTAGTGCTCTCGACGCTACCAGTGAGGCAGAAGTACAGAAGGCATTGGATACGGCCGTACTGAATCGGACAACGATTGTTATTGCACATCGTTTATCGACAATACGCAATGCAGATTTGATTGTGGTACTCGATCAAGGAAAAATAATTGAGGTACTAACAAATGAATTAAATATATTTTTGCATATTTTTATTATATGGTCATTTAGTCAGGAAAACATGCTGAATTGATGGCCAAACAGGGCTTATACTATAATCTAGTTCGCCAACAGGAGCGTTATGATGAATCAGAAAACGCTAAGGCGCAGCCTAGCGAGTCGAATGGGGAAAACCAACCACGAAATTCTGAAGCACTGGATCCAAAAACGCGGTTACTAGAAAATGAAAATACAGCAGGCCGGGAATACAGAAGTCAAGGTTAAGGCAAAGGAGAAATCCTTTAATTGTAATATTTTAAAAATAATTTTATTTAAAACAATTTTCTTTTTGGGAACTTAAGTTTAATTTTTATTAGCTATGATTTTACATAATTAGAAATTAATTGCAAATTAGAGAATTATGTTCAATTTCAACGTCGATAAAATTGAAGTTTATCTCTGGAGAATGCAATAAATACGTTGTTTAGACATTTGACGTTAATGTCAGAAATTTTTTAGGATAAAAATACTGTAAAAACCATTCATTGGAGATGTTTTGCATTGTTGCAACACATCAGAATGAAGGTGAAAGTTATGGCGTGAGTCCAAATTAAAAAATTGTGTTCATAATTAAAGGTAAATAGCATGTGTTACACGTTCGTTGTTTACACTCTAATAAACAAAACTAAAGTTTTTACAAAAGCTTAAAAAACAATTAACAGCTCTGGTTTTAAAGTCTGTTCTTTATAAGGTTTGATTTATATCAATCCATATATACGTGAGAACATCGATATTTGAGTGGTCGGCAGGTATTATCGAAAACGGTAGCCTTGCGTGAGTATGAAGTCATTTAGGAAGTATTGGGATTAATGATGCTGTTGTGAATGTGTTACAAACATGACCAACCAAATTCTAGCTAAATGAGCTGATGGTAAGTGAAGGTTATTTTCTTTCGCTTGCGAAATTATTGGACATACTTTTTATCAGAGATGAGATACGAAACTTCTGAAAAATGTACCTTTGGTTATTGATTTGATGTTTCCGCAAGGATACGGCCAGAAATTCCAATAATTCAATTCAGCTTTCAGAACTTTTCACTATGAAAAATTGTTAACATAATAAATTGTTTACATAATAATGTCATGAAATGCCATACGTGACATAGCTATGACGAACTACTTACACATATGCAAGGCCCGGTGCGTGAGCTATAGTCGTGTAAAATTTTGTTATTCTTTTGCTTCAATTTTATGTAGGGAAAGAGTTTTCTATCTCATTATCTCCAGTTCTTATTCGATGAACAGAGACCGGCAGCCTGATGTAACCTCAAGTTAGGGCAGTAAGAAAATGTTCGGAATCGAATTAATACAACTAGTAGTTTCTTTAAACAGCCGTTCAAACAAAATGTAAAAACAAGAGCAAATGTATAAACAAACATCGAAAAGATGAATAAGAACAGTTTTTCTGATGTCAAAATTATAATTACCCCGACTATGTTTTCAGTAATTACGAAAAAAGTAATAAAATCCTCTTTTTATGTATTATTTTTGATATATTTCATGTATTTTTGTATATTTTTTATATATTCTTTTTTCAAATTCACTTCAAAATCAAGGAAACAGTTGATCAGTTAGATCGGTTTAGAAGATCGGTTATCAGAGCATGCGTAAATTCAAATAATTGCTTCACTTCAAAATTCGGTTTCTCCATACCGTTATCCATGCACTTGAAAATTATTCCATTTATGAAAACCTAACACATTCAACATATTGCATTTAATATATGTTTTTATTTTTAACCCTTAGTATCTTAAACAATATGCAATAAAAAAAGAGGATCCGAAATTAATAATAATAATATCTCATTTATTAAAAGACACTATTACCTATAATATTTTTTTATTATTTATAGTAATACATTTTTATAAACAATAATTTTTTATAAATAGTAAATATAATAAATTATAATAAGTAATTTATCAATAAATTAAGAAATGAATATTATTACTTATGGCTTGATTATATGTGTACGCTATTAAACCTATTAAACTTATTGCTTTAGGTGTTCTCTAAATATTTATAATAATGTTCAAAAAAATCTCATTACATAGAACCTTTTTGGAAAATCTTAAATTAAGGATTTGAAAGGATTTCGTAAATGAAATCAAAGTTAGGCTTAATTCGTATTTATAATCATCTCCGGATATGTTTCGGTCCGGAACTATTAAATTCTATCCGGAACTCTCCGAATAAATAGTTCCGAGGACATGTTTACTTTTAGTGAACTATTTCGTTCCGTGGAACGATTTAACCTCTGGAACGGTTTAATTTCATAACTATCCTCCGTTGTTACACCTGCATCACTTCGCCAATTTGGGTAATCATTAGATTTGCCTTATATCAGCGAGACGCCCGCAACCACTCATAAATCAGCAAAAATTATACCAATGTAATTACAAAAGCTTTGTTGATTTCTGAATTTTTTCAACTCTGAAATAGAAACTATTTTTTTCTCCTTATTATGGTAATGCCGATAAGCGAGAGAGAGACAGATAGACACAGCTACTCCAATTCAATTGTGGTCTTTTATAATTGAATATGGATAGGTCGGAACTACTCGGAGAGGTTTAGTCGGAACTATTACACTCATCTCCGGGATCAGAGACATATCCACTGGATATACATATAGTTATGAAGAACATATAGTTCTTCATATACTTCTAGTTCTTTACATAGTTCTTTTAGTTCTTTACATAGTTCAGTTTAGTTCGTTCGTTCGTTCTAGTTCATTGGAAAATGTGTTTTGTTCTTTCTTACATTCAGGTGGTAAATTCAGTGGTGTCATCATACTCGTGCTAGCTCGCTCTTTACCTCAATACATAGTTCTTTACATAGTTCTTTTAGTTCTTTACATAGTTCAGTTTAGTTCGTTCGTTCGTTCTAGTTCATTGGAAAATGTGTTTTGTTCTTTCTTACATTCACGTGGTAAATTCAGTGGTGTCATCATACTCGTGCTAGCTCGCTCTTTACCTCAATACATAGTTCTTTACATAGTTCATTTAGTTCGTTCACATAGTTCGTTCTTTAGTTCGTTCACATAGTTCAATCCGATATAGTTCTTTAGTTCGTTCATTTCTGAGGTCGGTGACGGACGTGTTGCTGCGAACTAAAAGAACTAAAAAGAGGGAGGGAGACGAACTAGTTCTTATAGTTCGCAAGTGGGAATAGTTCGAATGAACTAGTTCGTTCGCGAACGACACAACTCTAAT